>OY763890.1:27743909-28082285 GCA_963667165.1 Barbarea vulgaris | reverse complement strand
TGGTTCTGTGTTTGAGTTAAAGAAGTTTTTTTAAGCTCTGCTGTTACGCTACTTAGCCTTGGTTTAAGAACTGACTGTATTAAGTTGCTATTATGTGAATTGGGTATCCAGAAAGTGGTATAGTTAGCTGACTTGATGGCTCGTGAACCGGGATAAGATTCTATATATGAGTGAAGCTTTCAGCTTTTTTTTTGTTCAGCTGCTCAACCTTGGTTTAAGCAAACTGATTGATTCAAGTTGTTATTATGTGAATCAGGATTCAGATGTGTTTAGTAACTGACTTGATGGCTTGTGAGCCTACCTAAATAAGATTCTATATTTGAGTGAAGTTTTTAGCTTTGTTTGTTAAGCTGCTCAACCTTGGTTCTGATATACTAAAGCAAACTGAATGATTCGTTGTTTATATTGTGATTTGGGATAGTATAATTGTGATTCAGAATGTGGTTAGTTAACTTGGTATTAGGATTCGTGAGTCTGTTGGTGTGATGTGAATTTCCCCGTCTTTTCTTGCGATTTTACTCACTGGAAGAAGTACTTTAGACATGAACTTGATGTTGAGCTTCTCCAAACAGCTATTAACTTGGTTGTTTTCATTGCTTTGCTTTACTGATTTTTTTAGGTGAATGGATGAACACTTCAGCTGGACTTGCTTTTGCACCACATGTGATCAGTGTTGAAGTCGGAGAGGTAACTTTGAAACTCTCAATTGATTCTTTATTTCTGTATATAGTATTTGTTTCAGATATTTAGAGTCTGAGTTTGTTCAATATATGATCTTAGTTAAACAAACAACTTCTTACTTTTTTTTTTTGGTTTGCAGGACATTGTTTCAAAAATCTTTTCATTTGCACAACAAAGGCCAAGAGCCCTTTGTATAATGTCAGCAACCGGAAAGGTATCTTCAGGGACGTTACATGTATCCACACCAACCTCAAAGAATTCTACGTCTATTCAGGTCCAATCTTTTCTCAAATTCACTTTTTTCCTCACTCGTTCGTCTCACAAACAAACGCCTTATTAGTTTTGGTTTTGCTGTGTAGGGCGAGTTTGATATACTAAGTTTTGGAGGATCTTACTTGGTGGACGAAGAAGGTGCGCCTAAAAGCCGAACTGGCGGTTTAAGTGTCTCTCTCTCCCGCCCTGACGGTTTTGTGGTTGCTGGCGGAGCTGGATCGCTTATTGCAGGCAGTCTTGTTCAGGTTTTCAAATTTAGCTCATCTTTAGTATTTAACCGAGCCACTGACACATTCACAGTTGCGCAGTCACAAGAACTAAACTAAAAAACCTTCTGATACTTAAAACTCGGTTTTCTGAGTCGTAATGTCTGATTCGATTCGAAAACTGAAACTTTACCATTGTGGTTTTGTAGGTCATGGCGTGTAGTTTTGTATATGGAAGTGCAAAGGCTAAAGCAATGAAGCAAGAAAACGGATCAAAGGAAGATAACAACAACATGGAGACACCACCAACCAGTGAACGGCAGCCACCATCAGCAACAGAACCAGCAGTAGAATCAGCAGCTCAGACGCCACCGAACTTCTCTGCTTCGGGATGGGCAGGGTCTGGTGGTGGTGGTGGTGGCAACGATTCAATTGACTCAAGAAATCATAACCACCTCACTGATATTAACTTGACTTGTGGATGATGATGATTCCATCTTTCTTCTTACAACTACTTAGAGAACATTGCAGCAGCTTACAGAAATCATGGGTGCTGTACATAAAAACTGTTGTTGTAGATTTCTTACTTTTATTTTCTTGGGGATTAAAAAAAATGTTACCAGAGAGATTTCAGTGTTTTTTTTTTCTTTTTTTTTTTCTTAATTTACATTTGCTCTGTTGTAAGTTAGTAGCAGAAACCCCATTTTGGATTTTCTTTTAAGGAATTTATTTATATAAACTGTTGGTCACATAGATCTTCTCAATATGTTTTGTTTGTGTTTTTCTTTTTACTTTTTAATTTGTGATTCTCAATTCAGTAATCGACCATTTAATATTTGATCTGCTGTAACAGAACTCATCTTCAAGTTCTTAGAGGAATCTATATAATGCATTGTTCCAACAAATAGATAAATAAAATCTTCATAATCATATCATCCGCAATAACCGAAAGTTACAACCAATAGATAATCAAAAGAAGATACAATCGATACATTTATACCATATGAAAATATATAACTGACTTTAGATAAGCAATACAAAATGAAAATGTAAAATATATGAGTTTAGATATTTTTATTCTTTATTAGCATAAATTATTTTAATTTTCCTTAGAGAGAGACATGAGAGATGACGAAGCCTGCATCTGATTAATGTTACCTTGAATCTCAACATGCATTTTCTTCATCTTAGCTTCAAGTTCGTTAAGTTCTTCAAGACTAAGCTCTTCAATGGGTTTGTCAAACCTCTCTTCTTCGGCAGATACAAGCCAATTCTCCATATTTTCGCCTCCTTTCTTCTCACTTTCAGCTTTTTTGTTGATCGAGTTGAGACGTTTACATATCTTCTTCTCTTGTCTCGCTCTATTAACGTTTGATGATGTTTCACCGCTCTCTGATTCGTTGGATTCATTCTTAAACCGTTCTGCAATCAAATCAAAACTCGGTTTCCCGAAAGAGTAAGGTTTGTCTCCAGGGGAAAAGATAACAATACCAACCTCTGCGTTGCACATAGTCGCAAGTTCACTCGCTTTCTTAAACAAACCAACTCTACGTTTCGAAAAAGTAACTTGCTTTGTGTTTGTATCTTGTATTTCCTCCATCTTAATCTTAGTCTTACCCATTTTTTGTTTAGTGTTCTGAGTGATTGTAATCTATATTTATGTATTTATAAGAAGAAGATTGCTCTCTCTTATGTTATTTCTTTATGCATTTTATGGTAATGAATTTGGAAAAAAGTTTTCATTGAACATTATAATCACATATGACTACTTTTAGTCAAATCTTTTTCTTGCATAGATACGTATTTGGTAATTCCATTTTGAAAATCTTGAATTACCTTAGTAGAGCATTGAATGGTTCATATACAATATACATAGATATTTAATTATAATTAGCGTTAATTTACTATTAGACCTCTTGTTAAATGGTATTTTGAACTACCTATAGAAAAATTACAAAGTTAGCAAAAAAAATAATTTTTACCAAAGATAGTTTTCTTACACCTAAATACACTAGTATACCCACATACATATATATATATATATATATTATTTTTTTTAAACTTCCAATGCCATTAAAAAATAACCAAATTACAAGCAGCGGGTTTTGCAACAAAAAGACCCGCGTAAAACAATATAAAAACCAGCAAGCAGCCAAACAATGGCCAAACAACAACGTAACAGCAAAAAACATTAGCCGATACCTGCAGGCTCAAAAATACCAAACCAAATAGATAAATAAGAAAACATAGAAGGTACATTCCATTGCGCTCTAGATAGCGGGTCTAGTCGGGCACGGAAGGTACGGTGAATATCTTTGGTGATAACTGAAGCTGGAGTGGAGGTGTTCGAGTAAAGCCTATCACTCTGTTCACGCCAAATGCCATAAATAGAAGCTTGAAAGATAAGCTTAAGAATAAGGGTGGCATTTTTGTCTCGAGATAGTGACTTGAGCCAAATCTGGG
Organism: Barbarea vulgaris; assembly: GCA_963667165.1. NCBI lineage: Eukaryota > Viridiplantae > Streptophyta > Magnoliopsida > Brassicales > Brassicaceae > Barbarea > Barbarea vulgaris. Next base: position 28,078,662 of record OY763890.1, on the reverse strand, counting down.
CAGCGCCAAACTCATATGGAGAAGTAACATGCGCATTGACGGTGAAAGAAGACCAAATCTGATTACTGAAAATACAATCAAAGAATATGTGCTGCCTTGATTCGTCTGCCGCATCACAAATAAGACAAGCGGAAGGGGCATTAATTTCCCCAGCAAAGTAATATATCCCTCGTGTGCAGCTTGTTCCTCGCAACAACCCAAGCAATAAAAGCGTGCTTCGGAATCTTTCCTTTGAACCAAATGGGCGAATGCTACTCAACCGCTGGACCCGAGGGATTAAGAAAATTCCATGTTGCAGAGCTGGAGAATAAAGGTTATGGAGGGTCGTTGCCGATCTGCCACATAAATGAGTCGTCGACCTCTGATTCAAGGATGCTTTGTGGAGGCGGAAGACTCTCCCGAATGAGCCAAATAACCGGGCTCCTACTTCTAGAAGTCGTTAACCACCAGTCCCCATTTTGAAGAGCGTCACAACCCGTGGCTGTTATAGGTAAGCCCGCACCAGTGGGTCCACGGGGACCAGAGATGTCCAAAAGTGGTCTGAAGGAAGTCCAATTATCCAGCCAAAAGTTAGCGGTAATATCAACCCCTAGATCACAAAATACAAAAGGCCGAAGCTTACACATGCTTTTCCAAATCCAACTAGAGGAGGGGTGGGGATTGGGTATACCTAAATAAATTGGATGTTAATACATATCAGAATTTGAAAGATCTATTACTAGTTATAAATTTCCAACCATGTCATTGGGATTTTCCATATAATATAATTTTATGTACATTAATAGATGCAAAGTTTTTCTAAAATTTAAAATGTTGCATGCATAATCGTTTGTTGGATCCAAATGTTATGGGGAAAACTACACCTAGTGCAGTATACGTGGGGCCTTTCATAATAATCACATTGGCACAGATAGTATATACATCGTCCTAAAGAAAATTAAATCAAATATCTTTGATGAGGTAACATATGACAAAAAAAAAAAAAAAAAAGTATTGTAAAAAACAAAATACATTGAAAATTGAATTCTGATAGATATATTTGACATCTCTTCGTAAATAATTTATTTTTTCCAATATATGTGTGTAAATTGTAAGCTTTCTCATCGTTGTATCACTTGAGTCGCTCCTTTCTTTCAGAAAAGATAAATGCATGTATCATTCAAACGTGTCTATTGAGCAATTTTAACTTTTAGTTTTCAATACTACTTCTATATTTAGTCATAACAAATTTGTCAATAAAGCAACATGGGTAATCATAAGTTGGACTATTTCCTTGAGAATGATCTTGCAAGCCTTCTAGTTGTTATAAAGACATGTACCAAGACTAACTTGGTTATTGTCTTAGGAAAATTCACCTCCAAGACTACGAGAAGATTTTTTGTTAATGATGTTGTGAAATCGAATTGCTTCTCACGACATTACTCTTGAGAATTATAACTAGACCTAGGGTCAAGTTGACCTCTGTCGGAAAATTTGTTTTTGGAATATATTTAACCTTATAACAAAATAAAAAATAATATGATTATGTATGAATGAAGATATCCACTTTGATGAAAGCAACCATGGAAATATGTGTACTCTTTCCCCCTCTCCGGTACATTTTTCTTATTAGTATTTGATGTAGCATGAGGAATGCTTAGTATTTTTGTTCTTTACCATCAAGTCACTATTTTCCCAACGCTTTGAAATGTATACAATTTTTTTTTTTGCTTTTGTATTAACTTAGAGCAGTTCTACCCTTGATTAAAATATTAACAAAAAGAAGATAAAGAAGGTGAGGAAAGCATAGACGTTGCTTCTTTGAGAGACGGTTTTTCCCTAAAACTGGACACATGTCCACATATCAGGCTAACATTTTCAGCTAAAACAGTTGTCAATAAATTATCAAAATTGATCAAAAAGTGATGATACAATTATACATACAAAGCTTAAGAAATCAAACAAACATTAAATGATAAAGCTGATAATCAAATTATAAACGCGCGATTACTCATTTAGTTGATTTTTTTAAAAATGATGCCTAGCGTAACGTACAAAAATTCATATTAAAAATAAATTGCAAAGTGTATAAATTTTTTTAGGAAATAAACCAATGAATACTTTGAAATCTATGTATCATAACATGCATCATTAAAGATTTGGACAAGTAGAAAATTATGTTATAATAATATAATATGTTTTTTATTAGATAAAAAATCTTCATAATCATATCATCCGCAATAACCGAAAGTTATAACAAATAGATAATCAAAAGGAGTACAATCGATATATTATACCAACAGTTTGATACATTTATACCATATGAAAATATAACTGACTTTAGATAAGCAATACAAAATGAAACTGTAAAATATACGAGTCTAGATATTTTTATTCTTTATTATCATAATTTTTTAATTTTCCTTAGAGAGAAACATGAGAGATGACGAAGCCTGCATCTGATTAATGTTACCTTGAATCTCAATATGCATTTTCTTCATCTTAGCTTCAAGTTCGTTAAGTTCTTCAAGACTATGCTCTTCAATGGGCTTGTCAAACCTCTCTTCTTCAGCAGATTCAAGCCAATTCTCCATATTTTCGCCTCCTTTCTTCTCAGTTTCAGCTTTTTGTTGACCGAGTTGAGACGTTTACATATCTTTTCTATTGTCTCGCTATATTACCGTTTGATGATGTTTCACCGCTATCTGATTCGTCGGATTTATTCTTAAACCGTTCTGCAATCAAATCAAAACTCGGTTTCCCGAAAGAGTAAGGTTTGTCTCCAGGAGAAAAGATAACAACACCAACCTCAGCGTTGCACAAAGTCACAAGTTCACTTGCTTTCTTAAACAAACCAACTCTACGTTTCGAAAAAGTAACTTGTTTTTTTTTTTGTCTTGTACTTCCTCCATCTTAATCTTCCTCCTACCCATTTTTTGTTTAATGTTTTGAGTGATTGTAATCTATATTTATGTATATATATAAGAAGGAGATTGCTATCTTCTATGTTATTTCTTTATGCATTTTATAGTAATGAATTTGAAAAAGGTTTTCACTGAACCTCATAATCATATATGAGTATTTTTAGTCAAAACTTTTTTTGCATAAATTCGTATTTGGTAATTCCATTTTGAAAATCTTGAATTACCTTATTAAAGCATTGATTTCTTTCTATATATTTAATCAATATACATAGCTATTTAATTATATTTAGTATTAATTTACTATTGGACCACTTGTTAAATTGTACAGTAAAATCTCTATAAATTAATAATGTTGGAACTTTGATAATTTATTAATTTATATTGATATCAATTTATCTATAAATTAATAATTATTAATTATAGAGATGTTAGCTTTAATTTTTTTTTTTATCATTTAAGATTATATCTTAAAATTTCATAAAACTATAAGTTGCGATAATTTGCTAAATAAAATAAATGTTTTTGATGCTATAAATTTGTATTTGACTAAAACATTTAATATTTAGAAGAAAAAATAATTTTGACGATAACTAATAAAAATACTCATGAGTTCACTTATGCAAATGATAAACATAAATTAAATTTTATTACCAGTGACTTTAATTGTCCCACTATAACAATCTAGAAGATTATACAAATATAGTGATGCATATTTACACAAATATCTACAATTTTTTACTATTAATAAGGAAGTTATAGAAGATACTACAATTAGATAATTTGAAATAACACAACAATTGTTTGATACAAGCTCTAAACACACACTACAACGATACATTAGTATATTATCTTCTATATACATATACATATACATATTACACACATATTATATATATATATATATCATATATATATGTGATTATTAATTTACAATACTAATGAGACCATATATTTGCATAGGAACTCCAAAAAAATTACTACCTTATTATTTTATCAAATTTTGTTAAATTTTACATTGGTCCGACTCAGGACCAGAGTATTTTATTATTTTATATTATTTATTAATTTATCGAGTATTAATTTATAGATGTTCTATTGTAGTTGGATGAACTACCTACAGAGAAATTACAAAGTTAGCGAATTTTTTTTTTTAACAAAAATAGTTTTCTTACACCCAAAACAGTAAAAATAATACAGTGAAACCTCTATAAATTAATACTCGATAAATTAATACGTCGCTAAATTAATAATTTTTTCCCGTCCCAAATTGATATTTTGACCCAAATATCACCTCTATAAATTAATAAACACGATAAATTAATAAAATATCATAAAATAAATTGGTTCCAATATTATTAATTTATATAAATTTTACTGTATACTTAATAAATTGGATGTAAATTACATATCAGAATTTGAAAGAAGACATGGTGATAGATACAATGACAGATAACAAATAATAAATGTTAATTTTGAAGAAATATATTTCCACTCAATTTTATGTTTACAAAGTAGCTTGAAGATTTCCCATGTTTTGTTTTGTGTTTTGGGATTTCCATTGTATTAGAATGAAAGAAAGAAATATTTTCCACTCTTTTTTCCCACAATTGATCAAATTAATATGGAACCATGTACCATTTTTTAACTTTTCATTGTGAGTTTCATCTATATTACACTTTAATGAATGTTAAGTTTTTTTTTTTTTTTGAATGAAGGATTTGAAGTGATTTATATCAAAACAAAATCAAAATTTGATAATGAATACTTTAACAAAAAGCAAACCGAAATTAGTTTATAAATCTTATGATTATTTCTCCTCATAAAAGTGACAATGGTAGAAAATGACTCAAGCCTAATGTTAGGTAATTTTTTTAAATATATTTTTGGCATAAACACATCATTAACATGACCGAAGTTTGTAAAATGATGTGGTATGAAAATTGTAATAATTCCTTCTAAGGAAACATTTACCCAACTAAAGTCGTAATATCCCACACTGAAAGCTGAAAGAGAGTAACACTAGTATATTAGAAATATGAAACAATCCACTCATTACCAATTTATTTTGAGTTGGACATTAACTTTAACATGTTTCACCGTCATAATCTCCGATAACAGCTTCCCGGTCTATACTTTCTCTCTGAACGATCCTTACTGTCTCAAGGGCGTTGTAACTATATATACCCGGTTTCAGTATCTTGATTCTTGTTCGACGTAATTTCGATATTGATCAAGAATACAAACCCAAGAACAAGGTCGATCTCAATTCACTCACTAGCCTAAAAGCAGAGGAAGAATACAACAAATACATCAAACTTAAAAATAAAGGAGAGGGATATACGTTAAAAAGCAGTGATCAAGGGGCTGATTGGTTGCATACTTTCAGAACTTTAGACAATTTAAAAGTTTTAAAAGTCATTTTCCAACCAATCACACTTAAAAAAAATTTCTTTGCTTTAAAGCCTTAAAAGTCTAACTTCTCTTTTTTAAAGTCTAACTGCTTTTCCTAGTTTAATTTTTTTAAGTTTCAAAAATGAGACTTTTTAGGCTGTAGAAAATCTAATAGTTACGTAACAATTATTTTAAATGAGGTTTTTTTTTGTTAATTAATTGTAATCTAAAATAAACTTTACTATTTAAAAATAAATAATTCAACTAATTAAATTAAATAAATAATTAGTGGTGATAAAATTTGTTAAATAATTCAAAATAAATAATAAATTAAAGCCAATTAATAAATTTATGTTGAAAATAACGATAAATCTTACATAGAAAGAATAAACGAAAAATTACACTGAAAATGTATAAAATTTATTCAAAAAAATTATTATTTATTATTCAAAAATAAAATAAAATTATGTCTAACTATTAAGTAATTTTCAATGAATTAATACTATTAGCATGTAATAATCGATCAATAATTATTCTAAAACAATATAAATTTTTTTATAGTTTTTATAGCTTTTGTTACCGATCAGACTATTATACATCAATAGTTTTTAAAGTTAAAGTCTCTACAGACAAAGTCTCTACAGCCAAATGCCTAAAGCGAAAGCCTAAAGTAACAGTTCTAACCAATCGGCCCCCAAGTATCCTTACCTACATAAATTATGGCTACCTCCAGGGGAAAATAACGTCAATAAACCATCGAAATTCAATAGATATTTGTTGGTACTATTTTTTTATTTTATTTTTTTTAACCAGGAGATTTCGGATCGAGGTCCATAATCCCCCCAGGGCCCGGAGGTACTTGATAGCATGTGATGTGACAATATACTTCAAGGGGTTAAGTTGTGTCGTTACTTCGAGAATGAAGGCTTTGGATCGAACCTGTTGAGAATCTTGGTCAAAGTTGGTTTGGAACACACATGTATTCTTTTGAGACGATCCTACACTCTAGGGTTTTGAAGCATCCTTGTAGGGTTTACAAGGGAATCCAAGCTAAGCTCTTCTATGTCCTTTATTATGGCGGGTACGGTGTTTTGAGATGGCTTGAACCAAAGGAATCTTAGAGGAGAAATTCTTTAAACTGGGGATGTTACATTTTTCAAACTCATGTATATCCTCCAACTATTATTAGGAGTTGTTTATTTTAAGACTTTGTAAACATTTTCTTATCAATCAAAAATGTTAAGAAAAACAAACAAACTAAATATTGTTATGAACAATTATGTGGCTGTCCATTATAAGCCCATAAGCCCATGTTCTAGAATCTTCTAGACTTACTTGTTCCCTAAGTTTACTTGTTCTTCAAGTCTTGTATCCCTATATATACACTACATTATTCAATGGAATAATATATCAGTTTCTCTAATCTCCTTTATTCACAACACGTTATCAGCACGAAACTCTAACCATCTGAGCAAAGATAAGTTTTTTGTTTATATTTGTTTCTGTACGAAGTATGCACGAATTTTGTGTTATCAATTATTTATTCGTTTCGTACGATTTTTGCACCATTAATCTTTTATCAATTTTGTATACGTTTTTGTACGATTTTTGCACGAATGATCTATTGTTAATACTGATCTATGTTTCGATGAACTGATTTATGCACGAATTATATGTTGTTGATTTTTGATTATTTACTGATGATATAGCATGAACCCAATTTTTGCACGAATTATCTGCAAGTGATTGTTTAATTTTCTTAAGATTTGTTTAACCCTTATTTTGCACAGATAATAGTTTAACTGTTAATCTGGTGATACTATGCTCATGATTTTGAAGTTTTTACTAATGTATAGCTTTGTGATCTTATTTTGATAGAAGTTGCAGAAACATGTAAAATTACTCTTATGATAGAAGTTGATGAATACATCATGTTTTGATGTTCGTTTCCTTCCCCATCGATCGTAAATACCGTCTCTGATCTCCGTTATTGTCGAGATAAGTATTTCTCACCACAGACTTTTATCATGATTTATGCTATTAGTGATGCATCTCTATAAATCTGGCATGTTAGTTTAAAATTATGATGATTGATAGAAATAACTGGAAATTTAATCATGAAATTCGTTTGACCTAAATTTGCATGAAATTTTAATTTATAAAATCTGTACTGTTTTGTTACAAATTAAATATTATTCGCTCGAATTTTGCACTAAGTTATTTTAATCGGAATTTACATAGATATTATAGTATTTCAGATTTTTTCCAGATATGATCATATCTCGGATTTTGCACATCACAGTTTTATTCAGGATTTTGGAAATACATGGTTTTGTACGAATTTTGCACGGACATAATTTTGTACGAATTTTATAGAGAACATTTATTATTTAGAATAATTTAGCATTGTATTTGCATTGATTCTCTGATGCTTTTTTGTTTTCATATATAACCTGATTTTGCACGAATTTTGCACGAGTTATTCTATATGACTATTATTTATTTGAAGTTTAGTTATAAATGTTACTGAACCAGAAGTTCATAAAAATCTCACTGTTTGGCAAAATCGGTCATGCCATTCCGGTTTTAGTGATAATGCGAAGAAATAAGCTTTTGGCTTTTCACCGCCCAATAAATTTGGATACTATCAGTTTTCTGGTACACCGTGTACAAGGAGAGTTGGTGGACTGGCCACCCACTAGCAATCTGACGTTTGCGAGGTATTTGGTTGACTGATAATGCTGGTGAATTCCATTGGAATAAGTGTTAAGCATCACATGAGGCCATTGAATTATTAGATCTCCCCAGTACAATTGGTTTTGGTCAGGAACCAGATATTTCCCATCTTAAAGTTTTGAAAGTGTTATATAAGTTGCTCCACCACAGCAATCTAAGATGAGACCTCAATGGAGGTTAAAAAGTATGTTGGATATGAACTCCCTTGAAGAGGAGACTGTTATTTTCAAGTGAGTCAGTATTTTCAACATAAGGGGGGAGATAATAAACAGCTGGAAAAGAAAGAATTGAATTATCTTGATCCTCGTAATATGAAATAGAAGCCCAAAAGATCATTCATTAAATAAAGTTTAGCGTATTAATTGCCAGACGCTTACTGACCGAAATAGTGTGATAAAAATCACATACCAGCTGTGCTCCAAATAATAGAATGTTATCAACTGCAGATAAGTCTAAAGAGCGCATGAAGTGTGATAGACTTATTGGTTCCCAAAATAAAATTCCTCGGAAAATAAAAGGGAGCAAATAATATAAATGGCAGAACCGAGGTAGTAAAGAGATTAAAGATCTCCTAGTGAGACATTTGACATGACAAAGAAAGAAATCTAGGTACCTAGTAATGATCATAATAAGAGATTTCAAGTGTTGAGTCATGTCTGGAATGGAACCAGAAAAGTAAATCGACGTCGATAATATTTGTGCATGCAATGTAGCAGTTGCTGTAAAAGATAAAAATCGAGGATCGTAAACCGCGGTATAAATGTTTACTAAAGTGATCATAACCGCGGTATAGAAGTTTATTAAAGGGATCATAAACTGCGGTATAAAAGTTTTTGAAAAGTGTACACAAAGTGATGATTGGGCCATCATTAAAGATAAGTATTTGGACCAGTAGTCTGTGAACAAGTGGGACAAAAAGAATATAAATTATGAATTTGTGAGAGATACATAAAGGTTCTTGAAAAAACCTGAAACTCTCATGTGGTGGATGCAACGACTTTTAGGTTCCTAAAGAGTCTGACAAATAAGAATAAGATACTATTTAGTCCCAAGATTTAAACTGCTAGAAGCAGCTCGGAAAGATTTAAATTGCTGAAAGAAGTTGAGTAAAAGAAGATGGGATGAAAACATTATTCTGGAAAAATACAAGATTATATTTTGTACAAGTTCTGCACGGATATAAGTTGTGTGGTATTTGCAGATATTTGGTGACGACCGAATTTTGTACGAATTATGTATAAATCTGATTATACCCAGATTTCGCACGGTTTTTCAAACTGCACGATTTTTGTACAGATCAAAGGGATTTTAATTTAAATATCATCAATGCTCTTGAAGAGTTATTGCAAGTATTATGTTGATGCTTCCAGGGGGAGAAATATGATTATATGTGTGGTTGTACTCTTTTCTTTTATCATGGCTTTTTTTCCATTTGGGTTTTTGCATGAAAAGGTTTTTAACGAGGCAACAAAGAACACGCAAATGATAAACACCTAAATGGTTTATCATACATTAATGAGATCGCCTGTAGCGAAAGATAATGATTAAGATGAATCATCTAAGGGAACCATGAACTGTAGAAGACTAGCAATGTACGTGGAATGAAGATTCGTTCAAGTGAAGACTTTGCGACCTTTTTACCAAGACGTCTCAAACTGCTATTTTCAAGGAGTTAGTTCACCAAGACCGGATCGCGTCGTCTCAAAGAACAGTGATGTTTTCATCAGGGGGAGTAAATGCGCGCTGCACTCTTTTTCCCTTAACTTTGGTTTTTCCCACTGGGTTTTCCAAGTAAGGTTTTTAACGAGGCAGCATCTCAAGCGCATTGGATACTAACTTATTATAATGGTCATCCAAGGGGGAGTGTTATGAACAATTATGTGGCTGTCCATTATAAGCCCATAAGCCCATGTTCTAGAATCTTCTAGACTTACTTGTTCCCTAAGTTTACTTGTTCTTCAAGTCTTGTATCCCTATATATACACTACATTATTCAATGGAATAATATATCAGTTTCTCTAATCTCCTTTATTCACAACAAATATCTATTTGTGTGTTCTCTTATAAGATACTAGATACTAAACCCACACAACGTGTAAATGAATTTTTGATATTTTGCTAAGTTTTTTTTTTTTTGATTGAAAAATTAGATTTATTGAGTATCGTAAAACTATATTAATGATTTTATAAGAAGATAACAGTTTTAGAGTTGAGATTGTGTTGGACTCTATTAATTATCCTTAATGAGATGTAGATGTGTTCTTTAAAATATAATTTAACAATTACATTTGATGTATTTTTTATTAGATTATAGGTTATGTTTTCAAATGTACTTCTATAATAATAGTATTAGGATTATGATAGACTATTTATATAATGAAAAATAACTGAAAACATATATGTCGATTTCCATTCTATTTATTTTACTAAACTTTTACATCTTTTCCAAAATATATTAAATTATTTTGATTACACATGAAAAATATTTGTAAAACATGCGATATTTAAAATTAAAATTTATACATGTTGATATATGATGAGTTGTCTATTTATACACAGTTGGATTTAATAAGAAAGATATCTATTTTTTTTTATCAAAATATATATATGCTACTTACGTAGATGTCCCCTAAGGCAAAAAATCATAAATTGAAAGGAGCAAATAATGTTCATAAACGAGAAAATCTATAAAAATCCTAAGCCGAACAAATAAGACCGAGCAAGAAAATGGCTAACTCAGTCTCAAAGAGAAAGCCGGCAACACCCAAGAAGACAGATGACCCTCATATCTTCTGTAACAATCTTTGTTCTATCTTCTCCAAACCCATCCTCTATCGAATTTCAATCACGATTCTTCTGTTCTTTGTTCTTTATCTTTGGTTATCTTCGGCCATCATCATCTCCACGAGAAAACTCAATGATCCGAATGTTGTTCTTAATAAAGATAAAGAAGTGTATTCTCAAAAGAAAGATACATTCGCCGGAGATATTATTTCCGGGAAAGATAAAAAGCGTTATGGTGTGAATCTTCATTCTGTTCTTAATCACAAAACCGAGGAAGAACAATACAAATACATCAAACCTAATAGTGAAGAAGAGGGATATGCGTTAAGTGCAGTGATTAAGTATCTTAAAGTACAAAGATCTTGGCTATCGACCGGGGGAGAAGGCAAAAAATCGAGATCTTGTGAAGGGAAAGGAGTTTATGTTTATGATTTACCGTCTAAATTCAACAGAGATTTATTGGTAGAATGTGTTGATATGGTCCCTTGGACTAACATGTGTAAGTATTTCAAGAATGATGGTTTTGGAGAAGCAATTCAGAATCTTGGTCAAGGTTGGTTTAGGACACATCAATATTCTCTTGAACCTATCTTACACTCTAGGGTTTTGAAGCATCCTTGTAGGGTTTACAACGAAAGCCAAGCTAAGTTATTTTATGTCCCTTTTTATGGCGGTTTCGATGTTTTGAGATGGCATTTCGTAAATGTTTCTGAGGATGTGAAAGATAGGTTGGGAATCGAGGTTTTGAAATGGCTTGGATCGAAGGAATCTTGGAAGAGAAACGCCGGGAAAGATCATGTCTTTGTCCTCGGAAAGATTTCTTGGGATTTTAGAAGAAGTAAGCTTCCTTGGGGCTCAAGGTTCCTTGCACTACAAGAAATGCAAAACCCTACAAAGCTTCTCATCGAAAGACATCCATGGGAAGTCAACGACATCGCAATCCCACACCCGACTTATTTCCATCCTAAAACAGATGACGATATCAACAAGTGGCAGATCAAAATGATGAGCAAACCTCGCCGGAATCTTATTAGTTTCGCTGGAGGTGCAAGACCCGGAGATCCTGATAGCATCCGGTCAATACTAATCGATCAATGCACATCATTTTCCGACCAATGTCGATTCTTAAACTGTTCTAATGGGAGTTGTGACAAGCCTGAAAATGTCATAAAGCTTTTTCAAGACTCTGAGTTCTGTCTACAACCACCAGGAGATAGTCCAACGAGAAAATCTGTTTTCGATTCACTAATCTCCGGTTGCATTCCGGTGATCTTTAATCCATACACAGCTTATTATCAATACGCGTGGCATCTACCGGAAGATCATCGGAGATACTCTGAGTATATAAGCCAAGAAGATGTGAAGGGGAAGATAGTAAATGTGGTGGAGAAGTTGATGGCAAAGACTCTAAAGGAGAAAGAGGATATGAGACGTTACATTGTTAATCAGCTTATGCCTGGTTTAGTCTATGGAGACTCTAATGCAAAGTTTGAGAGGTTTCGAGATGCTTTTGATATTACTTTTGATAGTTTACTTGAGAAAATCAACAAGCTGGTATAGACTTTTTGTAACATATGATATGTGATTATCATTTTGATTTTTTCGGTTTTTAAGCTAGTGATCACATGACCAGTTTTTAGTCTTACTATGAGGTTCAAATACAGGATGATGATACAGTGAATTTAAGACCATTAGTTCGGCATGCCAAGCAAACAAAATTAACTTTTTTTTACTATTAAAGAGCATGTTCAAGAAAAAAAAAATAAAAAAATAAAAAAATAAAAAAAAAAATAAATAAATTGTGATGGTGGCCTAGTGATAACACAAATGAGTTAGTTTTTTTTGTGTCTCGGGTTTAACCCTTCATACACTCGCAAAAACAGTAATTTGCGAGTACATCCCAAAAGTCCGAAACTCCCACATATTCAACCCTCTGTACATTCTCCCGCAAACAGTTGTTTTTTCGCATACATGCCAAAGGTCCGAAACTCCGACAATTTAATTTAAAAAAAAAAAAAAACACACACGTTCCTGCAGAATCTATATATGAATTTTTTTGTTGTCCAAAAAAATAAATAAATGTAGATTTGTTTGTTCTTACAGAATGATTTTTTTTGTTCTTTTTCTTTTTTTGGTTCTGCCACATATATGGACAATAATTCTATGCACATTTTCAGTCGGTGCGGATACGTTGAACCACACGTAGGTAAAGTTCGTTTGTGTATATCCGTAAGAAACTGTTTGCCGTTTTCTACTAAAAGACGGCACGGTGTTTAATTCTATATTGAAGAATCATCAATCGTGAGGCACTTTCTGAAACTTTCTGATCCACAGATCAGAAGAAGCAGAAGAAGAAGATGAAGCTCAAAGTGTATGCGGATCGGATGTCACAGCCGTCTCGTGCTGTCATCATATTCTGCAAGTAAAAATTCTTTATTATTCATTGTTGATTTCGAGATTCAGCCAAAAAAATAAAAAATTCTCTTATACATGAGATTTTTTTTTTTTCTGAAGGATTAATGGAATCCAATTCGATGAGATTATGACTATCCTGTCGAAGCGTCAACACTTAACACCTGAGTTCAAAGGTTCGTGAAAGTAATTGAGAAAGTTTTAGTGTTCATATGAATTTGATAAAAGTTGAATTTCTTGCAGAATTGAGTAATCTGTTATTAAATTTTTGAAATCTTAGTATAATAAGTTAGATGTATGTGTGAGTTAAATGGTAAATACTTAGTGAAAGCTCGAAAATATCTTCAAAAATGGTGAGGTGAAGTTAGGGAAACAAAAAAGCTTCATTATGCATCACTGTGACTGAGTTTTTGACAAAAAAAACATGAATCTGAGGAATTTTTAATCTTAAAACAGTAATTGAAAATGGTTATTTTGCTGTAAGAAATGCTGAAATTTTATATAAATTGTGTTTTGTTGTTTCTCAGATGTTAACCCATTGGGGAAAGTTCCAGCTATTGTTGATGGAAGATTTAAACTCTTTGAGAGGTAATACAAAAGTTCTTTCTCTTTTGGATTCTTGCTTCTTTTTTTTTACTGACCATTTTTTTACTAATCTTAACCGTTAATTCTTCTCGCAGTCACGCTATCTTGATTTATCTTGCCTCAGCATTCCCAAGTGTAGCTGACCATTGGTAAGTTTGTAGTTGTTTGACAACATGTTCTTGATGCAAACTGTAATCAATATTCATTCGTTCGTTTACATTTAGGTACCCGAATGATCTTTCCAGTAGAGCCAAGATTCACTCAGTTTTGGATTGGCATCACACCAATTTACGCCCTGGTGCAGGTAATATTCATTACATTCATATTGATATCGATGAAATAGAATGAATCAGCTTCATGCTTCTGATTGTGGTATATTATCTACTGTTTCAGCTGGATATGTTATGAATACTGTACTAGCTCCATTTCTTGGTCTTTCTCTGAATCCAAAGGCAGCTGCTGAAGCTGAAAAGTTACTAACAAAGTCTCTGTCCACTCTAGAGACTTTTTGGCTTAAAGACAATTCCAAGTTCTTGCTTGGAAGCAACCAACCGTCTATAGCTGATCTGAGCCTTGTATGTGAACTTATGCAGCTGCAGGTATACAACTAACTTTATTAAACATTATGGAGGAAAAAGTTGTTTCCTTTGCTATGTTTTGGGTTTTGATTTTGTAAACATTTATGCAATTTTGTAGGTTTTGGATGAGAAAGATCATCTCAGATTGTTTAGTCCTTATAAGAAAGTGGAAGAATGGATTGAGAATACGAGAAAGGCGACAATGCCTCATTTTGATGAGGTTCATAAAATCCTTTTAAAAGTCAAAGAAAAAGCTGACAAGCAGCGGGAGATGGGAACCGTATCTAAACCGGGTTTTCAATCTAAGATGTAAGAACAGAACTTGTATTATGGTTTGAGGGGGACACTGGTTTGTTGAATAACTCGGTTATTCTCAGTGTAAGCAAATTAGCAAAACAATGCAATGTAATAATCACTTCACTTTATCAGGGGTTTACATAAAATAAAGTTTACAAATTATAGCTCAAATTGGTTTTACCAAAACAGAGCATTTTTTTTTTAACCGAATTGGGAGGAACCAATCCAGAGAATCATAAATCTTTGAAGTTTGAATGGTTAGTTTGAAAAATGTTTCGGTTATCCAAATCGAAAACCGAATGGACATCCAAACTATCTAATTATTAATTATATTTAATTTGAAATATTCTAAATACTTAAAATTATAATTGTAAATCTGAAAATATTTATTATGTTTAGATTTATTTTAGATTTAAAATAACCAAAATAATTGAAATATCATAATGTCTTTAGTTATATTTTTTGCCTAGATTGAACCAAATTTCAATAAAATCGAACCAACTTTTTTGTTTTTTTGTTTTGTTTTTGGGTATTTCAAGTAAAAATATTTGTTCTGCGCTTGATTGGCAAGTGCTTTACAAACTTTACAAAGGCAAAAAAAAATTCTAAAGCTTTGAAATGGATCCAATCCAGTTTTAGTCTTTTAGAAACTTTGGCTTTCCTTTTTTTAAATATTTCATATATGTTAGAAACTTCGAATTTAGAAACCGCGAAATTATCGAGATTCTGAGAAGAGAGAGAGAATTTCTTATTATCGTTGTTTTCGGTGTGTTTACAAATGATCTAAACGATCCTTTATATAGAGAAATAAAAGTGAAGTTACTATGCTGCATAGTGACGGTGGGCTCCACATCAAATAATATAGAAATGAATCGTGGGCTGCTGTGTGACTTTTGTAACACTCCCCCTTGGAGACCAGTGTCACTATGTCTCTTGCGTAATATCTTCTGTTGCCTCATTAAAAACCTTTCTAGGAAAACCCAATGGGAAAAACCATAGTAGGTAAAAAGAGTACAACAACGCAAGCTCCCCCTCGAATGATCAAGTGTCATTTTGTAAATCTCGTTGATGACGCATTCCAATGTTATGGACATGCTTTCTGAAAGTAGTGGTAGGCAGCGACTTTGTGAAAAGATCTGCGGCATTGTCACATGATTGAACATACTTGACTTCAATAACTTTAGTCTTCTCAAGCTCCTGGGTGTATGAGAAAAACTTTGGATGGATATGTTTTGTTCTGTCACTTTTGATATATCCTTCCTTAGTTTGAGCAACACATGCAGCGTTGTCTTCATATAAGATTGTTGGCTCCGAGTTAACGTGGATCCCACTGCTTGATCGAATGTGTTGACTTATTGACCTTAACCAAACACATTCTCTACTTGCTTCATGGAGTGCAATAATCTCAGCATGATTTGAAGAAGTTGCTACCAGCGTTTGCTTCTGAGAACGCCAAGATAAAGCAGTGCCACCGATCGTGAATACATATCCTGTTTGTGATCGGGCTTTATGTAGATCTGATAAATATCCTGCATCTGCAAAACCAACCATCTGACCATTTGAATTATTAGAATAAAATAATCCTAGATCAGTAGTTCCTTGAAGATAACGAAGGACATGTTTAATCCCATTCCAATGTCTTCGTGTAGGGGAGGAACTAAATCTGGCCAAGAGATTTACAGAAAATGAGATATCAGGTCTAGTGCAATTTGTAAGATACATAAGGGCTCCGATTGCACTTAGATATGGTACTTCAGGACCAAGTATCTCCTCATTCTCCTCCGCTGGTCGAAAGGGATCATTTTCAACTTTAAGTGATCTAACGACCATTGGGGTACTGAGAGGAGTTGCCTTATCCATGTTAAAGCGTTTTAACACTCTTTTGGTATATGTGGATTGATGCACAAATATACCCTTTTGGGAATGCTTAATTTGCAAACCAAGGCAATACTTTGTTTGTCCGAGATCTTTCATCTCAAATTCTCCTTTCAAATATTCTGCGGCTTTTTGTATTTCCCCTTGAGATCCTATTATGTTTAGATCATCAACATACACTGCGATAATCACAAATCCAAATGTTGATTTCTTGATGAAAACACATGGGCATAGAGGATCATTTACATATCCTTCTTTTGTTAAATGCTCACTGAGACGGTTGTACCACATACGTCCGGATTGCTTTAGCCCATATAATGATCTCTGCAATTTAATTGCACATAACTCTTTGGGTTTAGATTTTAATGCTTCTGGCATCTTAAACCCATCTGGAACTCTCATATAGATATCAGTATCTAATGTTCCATATAAATATGCTGTAACAACATCCATGAGACGCATCTCTAGATTTTCATTAGCCGCTAGACTCATTAAGAATCTAAATGTGATTGCATCCATAACGGGAGAATATGTTTCCTCATAATCAATCCCTGGTCTCTGAGAAAATCCTTGAGCCACAAGTCGAGCTTTATATCGCATAATCTCGTTTTTTTCATTTCGCTTTCTAACGAATACCCACTTGTATCCAACAGGTTTCACATCTTTGGGTATGAGTGTAATAGGACCAAATACATCTCTTTTATTAAGCGAATTAAGTTCAACTTGTATTGAATCTTTCCATTTTATCCAGTCATGTCTGTTTTGACATTCATATACAGACTGTGGTTCTGGATCTTCGTTTTCCTCAGATATTTCCTTTGACACAAGGTATGAGAAAACTTCATCATGAATATCAATTTCATTTCGTTTCCATATCTTTCCATTATGGAGATAATTGATAGAAATTTCATGATGATGTTCTACATCATCATTAGCCTCATTATTTGTTTCCTCCAAAATACTTTCTGCAATTTTAAGAGTATTGGGCTTTTCAATTTCCTTTCGCTTTCTAGGATTTTTATCCTTAGATCCAACAGGTCTACCACGCTTCAAGCGTGTTCTAGACTCACGTGTATCATCTGCACTTCCAATCTCTTTTGGAATCTCAATTCGTGCAGGAACATTTGCAGCTGGTATATGTGATTTGGTTACCGTTTTGGTATCTGCAAATGCATCAGGTAGCTGATTTGCTATACTCTGCAAATGCATAATCCGTCGAACTTCTTGTTCTGACTGTTTAGTAGGAGGGTCAAGGTGTAACAGAGATGGTACACACCATTTAATGTCCATTTCTACATGTTTGTTTTCTCCCCCTAGAACCGGAAATACTTTCTCATCAAAATGACAGTCGGCAAAACGCGCCGTAAAGACATCTCCAGTCTGCGGTTCTATGTATCGTATAATTGATGGAGAATCACAACCAATATATATTCCTAACCTTCTTTGTGGTCCCATCTTTGTACGTTGCGGTGGTGCTATAGGCACGTATACCGCACAACCAAAAATTCTTAGATGAGATATATTTGGTTCTCGACCAAATGCTAATTGTAAAGGGGAATACTTATGATACGCACTTGGTCTTATTCGAATTAGTGCTCCAGCATGCAAAATTGCATGTCCCCATATAGAAGGTGGAAGTTTTGATCTCATGATTAATGGTCTCGCAATTAGTTGCAGACGTTTAATTAATGATTCAGCCAAACCATTTTGTGTATGGACATGAGCTACAGGATGTTCAACTTCAATTCCTGATACCATACAATAATCATTGAATGCTTGGGAAGTGAATTCACCAGCATTGTCTAATCTAACTCTTTTAATAGGATAATCAGAAAACTGAGCTTTGAGTTTGATTATTTGAGTTAGAAATCTCGCGAATGCCATATTCCGAGATGATAATAGACATACATGTGACCATCTGCTGGATGCATCAATTAATACCATAAAATAGTAGAATGGTCCACAGGGTGGATGTATTGGTCCACAAATATCACCTTGAATTCTTTCAAGAAATTTTGGTGATTCTTTATCAATTTTGGTTGGTGATGGCCTTATGATTAATTTTCCAAGAGAACATGTAGCACATGTCATTTTATCCCCATGATATATTTCATTGATTTTCAAAGAATGACCATGTGTGTTCTCTATAATTTTTCGCATCATTGTAGTGCCTGGATGACCAAGGCGATCATGCCATAATATAAGGTTTTCTGGATTTCTTTTGATCACAAGATGTGATTCTATGGCATCTATATAAGTATGATGCAAACCAGAAGGAAGTTCCGGGAATTTTTCTAATATATGTTTTTTCCCAGATTTATCAGAAGTTATATATATATACTTCTTTCCATTCTCAGTTGCGGACTGAGTGTCATATCCTTGAAGATATATATCTTTGAAACTCAACAAATTCCTCTTTGAATTTGGAGAATATAAGGCATTATCTATGGAAAATTTTGTTCCATTAGGCAATATAAAGTTTGCCTTGCCACTTCCTTTGATCAAGTCTGTAGGACCTGATATTGTATTGACAATCATGTTTGTCGGTTTTAAATGAGAGAAGTAAATTTTGTGCCTCAGAATAGTGTGAGTTGTTCCACTATCTGGTATACAAATTTCTCTCGCATTTATCTTGAAGATTTTTCCATTTGTATCTTTTTCCATTTCTGCAATCAACATAAACATCAATAATAAGATAGTAAATTTTATTCATAAATAGAAAATATTCAATATTTATACAATCTCTTATTTTAAAAACAAAGTACTTGAAAACAACTGAAAATAAGTAATAATTATACATGGCATAACTTGGAGACAATAGTAATATTACTATTAGCATTTCACTTTCCAGTAAAAGCGGTCTCATCAAAATCATCTAGAAAGTCGGAAGCGTCAAGGTGTGTCGTGCCCTCGAAGTGTTCTGTGAAGTTCACTTCTTTCCCTTTGCCTTTTACGGATTCTTTGTACAATTTACAAAGATGCTCAGGGGTACGACAAACATGGGCCCAATGCCCTTTTGACCCACATCTATAACAGATGTTGTCACGCTTTTGGCTGGTACTTCCTTGGAATTCTTTTCCTTTTGGATCTTGTTCAGGTCGAACCCAAGTATACGGCTGTCTGCCTTGAGGGTTATATGGTTTACCACGTCCCCGATTAAATCGGCGGCCGCGACCACGACCATGACTACGACCACGACCACGACCTCTATAGATCTGATTTCCTCGCTCTGGATATTTCACATCCGATGCATTTGTTGCATTCACTTCAGGATATGCTTTGGCTCCCGTAGGTCGAGCATTATGATTCTTGATCAGTAGCTCATTATTCTTTTCCGCAAGCATGAGCGTCACAATTAGCTCAGAAAACCTCTTGTATCCGCAATTGCGGTATTGCTCTTGCAGCACATAGTGATTTTTGTGGAAAGTGAGGAAAGTTTTATTGAGCATTTCTGCTTCGCTAACAGGCTTTCCACAATATTCCAACTGAGCTACTATTCTCAGCATTGCGGAATTGTAGAGCTCAACCTTTTCGAAATCTTGGAATCTTAGATTATTCCATTCATCCATAGCATGTGGAAGCGTTATTGACTTTTGGTTATCGAACCTTTCTTTTAATGCTTTCCACAGCTCCGCAGGATCTTTTGAATGCGCATAATCATGCGTCAGATTCTCATCTAGATGTTTTCTGAGAAAAATTATTGATTTTGCTTTTTCATGAGGAGACGACGTATTTTTATCTTTTATCGTCTCCGATATTTTCTCCATTTCTAGATAGAGCTCAGCATTGGTTGTCCATGCTATATAGTTCGCCCCAGTTATTTGTAACGCCGGAAACTTGAGTTTCTCGATGTTTGCCATTTTACTAAAAACAAAGCAATAAACGTTTTATTAATATGATGATATTACATAATTAAAAAGTACCGGTTACATTAATAATGCAAGCGATTATAAAGAAAAAGATTGCGTAAAAGAGTAAACCGATATTTACGATGAACTCTCCGTGAGAAAATTCCCCAACGAAGAGACCGTAAACAAATGCAAGAATTACAAAGAAAATAAGAATTAAAATCAAACGAAACATTCTTCAAAACTTCAAATCTTCAAAACTTCAAATAAAGCGATTTTTCGGAGAAAGATTTAAGAGAGATGAAAAGTTTTGATGTGATGAATGAGTGAAGAATGAATGAATTTATAGATTGAAAAACACTATTTATTAACCGTTAGAATCACTGTTCACAACGGTCGGAAACACTGTTCACAACGGTCGGAAACACTATTCACAACGGTCGGATTTTAAAAAGTTAAAAGAAAAATTTTTGCGACCGTTAATGAGAAAGATTAATCTGAAAAAATTAATAATCAATCCGATAAAAATTTACCAATTTCAGAAAATATTTATAAATTAAATTTCATTTTATCATATAATAATTTATTAAACAATAAAATTATGGTGACAGCGTCATCCACCTCAGAACGATAAAATATGGTGGTGGCATAGCCTTCCGGAATTATGGTGCATGAGGCATCCATAAGACATAATATAAAGCAGTAAATAAATATAAACATTAAATAAATAATGGCGGCTGAGCCGTCCGGAATTATGGTGCATGAAGCATCCATAAGACATAAAATAAGCAGTAAATAAATTATGGCGTCTGAGAAGTCCATTATTATGGTGTATAAACATCCATAATGTAAAAAATAGTAAATAAATTATTTCCATAAATACAGAGTATAAGTGTGTCATATTTGTGATACGTGGTTACTCTATTGAGAACGTATCGAAATCGATTTGGATGTCGATTTTTACCATACAGAGGTTCTGTATGGATGATACTAGGGTCTCCCCTTCACTCCTGGGAGTTTTATACCGATATATCACATATATTTTTATGGATCTGAATTCTGTAAAGAAACTCAACCTTTTTGGTATAATTTTGCGGCGGTGTGAATAGTAACTCCGGCGATGAATAGTAACTCCGGCGATGAATAGTAACTCCGGCGGTGAATAGTAACCCCGGCGGTGAATAGTGGATTCCGGCGGTGAATAGTAACTTCCGGCGGAAATAGTTTAGATTTGATCAGAGTGATCGTGCTGATAACGTGTTAGAAACTTCGAATTTAGAAACCGCGAAATTATCGAGATTCTGAGAAGAGATAGAGAATTTCTTATTATCGTTGTTTTCGGTGTGTTTACAAATGATCTAAACGATCCTTTATATAGAGAAATAAAAGTGAAGTTACTATGCTGCATAGTGACGGTGGGCTCCACATCAAATATTATAGAAATGAATCGTGGGCTGCTGTGTGACTTTTGTAACAATATATTCATTTTTTGGCTGTACAAAGCAATTTTTTTTCTAAAGAACACAATTTTAAACTTTCCAAAATTTAAAGTCTACAGCCAAAAATATTAGAGCAATAAATTCTACATTGTCACAGCAAATAAACCTACAGTCATATCTCTACGGCAAAAATGTAAAACTACAGTTGTTATCAATCAAGTCCTCTATGTTGGTTATGATATATATTACCCGAATCGATCCGAACCAAAAAAATTTCGATTCCTATATACCAATAAAGGGTAAACCTTTTTTACCCAAATGATCCGAAATCCAAAAAAATCGAACTGTACCGACCCATTCTTTTGGGCCTACACTAGGCCCATAAACATAAGTGAGAGTCCATTAAAATAAAAATGATAAGTGAAAGGTTTTAGTTAGAGAGACCTAGGTTTTTCTACTCTCCTTCTCCTACCTCAGTTTCGTTAAACCCATTGAAGCGGCAAACAACAACATCATCATCACTCACGAATCGCCTAATGGAAACGAATCCAAGCACGATGTGGAGTAACATAGTGAAGAAAGACCTACCTTCTAAGCCTCCGGTTAGCTCCGGAGCTCCGGCAGCGATTCTCGGGACCGTCGGAAACTGCAAATCAACAAAGGGAATTTCTATTGCAGTTGTTGACACCAACGCCATCATTGAAGGACGTCAAAACTTAACAAACCTCGCTGATAGATTCGTAACCGTTCCTGAAGTATACTCTGAGATTCGTGATCCTACTTCTCGCCGTCGTCTCGATTTCATCCCTTTCACTATTGATCCCATGGAACCTTCTCCTGAATCTCGCATTAAAGGTTTTTATTATTTATTTTGATTCTCATAAACTCGTGAATTTCAGTTCTGAAATGTTGTATTGTATCTTTTGCAGTTAGGGAATTTGCGAGAGCTACTGGTGATTTACAAACTTTATCTGATGTTGATCTTAAGTTGATTGCTTTGACATATACGCTTGAGGCTCAGATTCATGGAACCAAAAATATCAGAGAGGTGCCTCCACCGATTCAAACTGTTAGAGTAAAGAGATTACCTGAGAAGGAATTGCCTGGTTGGGGCTCTAATGTGGCTAACTTGGAGGAGTGGGAGGCTTTAGAGAACGAGACTGAGGATAAAACTAATCCTAACTCCAAGATCCTTCCTTTGAAAGACCTTAACTTGAATGTCATTGCTTCAGAGAATGTTTCTGAGGTTGGTTCTGTTGTTTCTCATACTGAGCATCAAGATGAGGATGAGCAAGAAGGTGAGAGGAAGCATAGGCGATACCCGATTAAGAAAAAAGAGATTAACCTTGAGGGTAAGATGGTAGTGGAGGGAGTTGATGTTTCGCAGGGTGAGTATGATGATGAAGATGCTGGTGATTGGAAACCTGCTGTTAGTAGAAGTACTCACAGAAGATTTCTTAGAAGAAAGGCGAGGCGGGAACAGTTTGATGCTTTGGCTGAACAAGAAATTCAGCAAGATCAAGAAGCTGACAAAGCTGGAAACTTGATTGAGGACACAACTGATCTGCATCAGCAGTCTGAAGATGTGAATGAAAGCAATGGAAACGATAGCGGAAAGAATGATGAGGAGGATGACACCGATCATGATACTGAAGACGAAGCTGAGGAGATTGTCGTTGCGAATCAAGCGTTAGAGAACATGGAGATTGCTAGTGAGACTGGAGATACCTTTGAGGCATCATCGGTTGCAGATGATGGTAGCAGCGAGCAGAGTTGGTCGTTGAGAGCCTTATCTGAGTCCAGCGTAGCTTGTATAACTGCTGACTATGCAATGCAAAATGTTATTCTTCAAATGGGTTTGCGTTTGCTTGCACCTGGAGGAATGCAAATTCGCCAACTGCACAGGTACACTTTATGAATCAGTTCCCTTTTTTTTTCAAATGTGGACACGCTTTTTTTAATGGAAAGATACAATTCTTAAACTTCATTGCAACTGTGTCTTCAGGTGGATATTGAAATGCCATGCTTGCTACACAGTAACTCCTGAAATTGGGAAAATTTTCTGTCCCAAGTGTGGGAATGGTGGCACTCTACGTAAGGTAGCGGTTACTATAGGCGAGAATGGCAGCATCATAGCTGCACGTAAACCACGTATTACTCTTCGAGGAACCAAAGTAAGTACTCGTTATAAGCAGAAGCTAACTGAAACACACAGACGTACATATATATGCAATGCAGTTTCACGAAATATCGAATGCAGACTAATAATTCCTTACTTATCCTGATACATGTCTTCTTCTTTCTTTGTGCAGTATTCGATACCAATGCCTAAAAGTGGAAGAGACGCAATCACCAAGAATCTGGTTCTACGGGAAGATCAACTTCCTCAAAAGTATCTTCATCCCAAGACCAAGAAGAAAGCAAGCAAACTGGTTAGTGTACACAAACTCAAATCTATAACTTTGATTGAAAGAAAACTTAAGGTAAATGTTTTTGTTTCCAGGGAGATGAGTACTTCATATCAGACGATGTGTTCATGAACCATCATAGTGATAGAAAGGCACCATTACAGCCTCCTGTGAGAAAAGCTATGGCGGTTTTTAGTCAGAAAAGAAACCCTAATGACAACCATTACTCTCGTTCTATGCACTGATGATCTTTGTTTCTCCAACACAACAATGGCATCTCCTTTACTTCTAATGATGCCAATGATTTTGTCTATTTTTTTTTTTTATTGTTCTCCAAAACTACTTTGAAAAAAAAAATGAGAGATTATTAAACTTTGTTCTGTTTCCAGATTTGTATTTGATATAAAAAGTTATGTGGGATTTCAGAAATATAGTTGGTGCGATATCTTATTTTCTAGTCTCAAATTCATGTACGCTATTTACAATTTAAATATGAGATTAGAATTTAGCAAAATTGAGTAAGAGATCAACCAAATATGCAAAATGTTCAAACAGGTCGATGTCAATGTCATAACAAATTATCCAAATTTATTTACTCCTAGTTTCATCATCTTCATTAGAAGAAGGTGAGGCCAGCGCGAGCTCGGCCCATGCCAAAGACGACTTGAACTCTGCTGAAATGGAGACGCGGATTCTACTCTCTAATGTCTCACAAAGCGCCTGAATTGAACATGAACGCTTACCATTGTCTTCTTCATTCTTGTCCAAGTTCAGACATAGGCTCGCCACTTCACATACAGCCTCAAGTTCTTTTTGGTTGAAATGCTTGAGCTCAGGATCCACCAAGCTAGCCATATTATCTGGTCCAGTAAAGTATTTCTCCTTTGCCTGCAAAATTTGTGATATTGAATCAGATCTCAGTACCACACAAGTATTTTCATTTGTGTTGACGGATTAAAGGTTGAGACTTTGCAACTGGATTGCAAACATTGTACCCATTTGGTCTAAAGAGTGGTAAAGTTTGAAACTTTCAACAGTTTCTAAAATGGGTCAAAAAGCTAATGCAAGTATAAGAGAAGGGTTCTTAGCTTCCAAACGCGTCAAAATGACCAAACCGCTAAAAGAAAGCTATTCTTACCCACTCAACCACGCAACCTCTCTCTTGGCAATAAGAAGGTCGTCCGCTTACAATTTCCAACAGAAGTATGCCAAATGAGTAGATATTCCCTCGTAAATCCAGATCTCGGTGCTCCATTGCATTGGGAAGTACACATATAGCTCCTTCACAACTTATACTCCTCAGATTCTTCTCTGATCTCATCTGAATCGTCCTCCAGCATCCAAAATCAACCAGCTGCATAGAAAAAAAGAGGATTAAAATAACAGTATACAGTATAGTTGACTGTATTGTCTAGGAAATAGCCAAGTTCAACTTTACTTTGGGAGTAAAATCTTCAGTGAGATAAACTGCATTTGAGCTCAACTCAGAGACTGTAAATGGTGGATCGAGTTCAGTATTAAGGTACTTGAGACCACGTGCGATGCCCATAACGATTTTCATGCGTTTTGCCCACGATACCAAACTCCCTTCCCCATCTGCATCAAACATTTATCATCATTGGGTATTAGCTACCTCCACTCTTGTGGAAACTACCAAAACCTGAGCTCTTAGGAAGTTTGATTATATATTACAGTGGAGGTGCTCGTATAGTGTCCCGTTTGATGCATACTCAAAGACAAGCATTCTTGTAAATGGTGTAGTCTCTTTGCAATATCCAAGTAATTTTCCCGCATTCTCATGGTTTAGTCTAGCCAAATCTATAACCTGAAACAATGAATGGTAAAAAATAAAAAGTAAGGATTTTACGAATGTTTTCTTGGAACTGACTTGGTGATAAATATAAGAAGATGAACCTCTCTCTGGAAATAAAGCTCGAGATATCCGGTCCAGTCTTCTTCTTTAACACAGAGAGAGATCACCGCAATCTCAGTCCCGCCTTTTGTCGTTCCTTTGTAGACCTGACTATCTGCAGACGAATCAATGATGTTGCTGAAGTCTTCACACGCCACTTCTAGCTCTTGTCTTGTGAATCTTGAAACATCCTTCAGCATTTTAGAATCTGTAATAAAAACCAGTTCAAAGTATTAAAAAAAATCATCTAGAGAAGCTCTTTCAGGCTTTTGAATTGATCTAAGAAATTCCAAAAGTTTCTCACCAACATAGACAGTGAACTTCTCCTTGTCACTTGCAGATTTCTTCCAGGGAACGATGACAGAGCACTTTATGTTGCACATTCTCAATACAGAGAATATTACAACTAGAAAGAGCAAACCAATTGATGATCCACTGACTATCTCAAAATTCCGAAGCCACGTAGGTCTCGATCCTCGTCGCTTCTTCTTGGACACGGTTAGAGCTAACCAATTGAAAGAATTCAAAAGTGAAAAAAAAAAATCGATTTTCAATGTCAATAAAGTGAAACTCATAATCTACAAACCACATTCTGAATAAGGCCTCTGCTTAACATCTTTGGTTTCCATGCAGTTTCCTTGAAAGCTCTTTCTACAATGATTTTGAATGACACAGGGATATATTATACGGTGAAAAACTACAGCCAAGTTAGACGAAAGGGTCTTATAAGTATTACCTTGGAAGGTAATCAAAGCAACTCGGCATTGTTCCCTCGAAAAAGTTGTAAGAGAAATCTGCCATTTTCAATGGAGAATACTTACACAAACCAGTGATGTTTGCACTTGGATTTGAAGACCTGATGATTCAGTCAGTCAAACCAAAAGAGAAGATAGATTAACATTTTAATCATAGACAGTAAGTGTTCATCTGAATTCTTACACCACCTGTGAGTATTGACTAAACTTACTTTTCTGATGTAGCAATAGGGATATTTCCTTGAAGCCTATTCCTGTCAATATAAAGTTCCTTAAGGTACTTCAAGTTTCCAATCGCTGGAGGTAACTCTCCTGTTAAAGCATTGGACTGAAGGTTTCTGTAATGTGAAAAAAAAAGGAAGCAAAAAAGGTTATCTCAGCACATTTTTCGGATAGATGACATTGCAAGCGTCAATGGATCGCGAATAAAGCTTACATTATCATAATGCTTGACAATTTCCCGATCTCTGCTGGAATCGGTCCTGTCAAATGATTGTATCCCAGGTCTAAGATCTTGAGTTTCTTCAAATTTCCTATTTCCTTTGGTATTGGCCCCATTAGAATGTTCCCAGGCAGGATTCTAAAAAAGCATTCACACACACACAAAAATCCATCTAAAAATGTCCAAACACTATCCATCATCAAAACTTGCAAAATTTTCGATAGAAATCAAAACCATACAGTTCTTGCAAGTAGGTTATTTGACCAATTTCTGGCACAAGAAACCCTCTCACCGATCTATCCGATACATTTCTGCAAGTTTCACAGCATGAAACAGATATCAAAATCATCATAAAAACTAGAGTCTTTTTTTATCATAAAGATAACTAATTTTACAGAAGAGAATAATGCATGAGCAGATCAAAGTTTCTTACATCTTGATAATATGATCCTTAGATGGAGAACATACAATGCCGTTCCATTCACAAGGACTCAAATTGGGAACATTCCAATTAGACATAACAAGCATAGGGTCCTTATAAATAGCTTCCTTGAATCTCCTAAGAGCTTTAACTGATACAAGATAAACAAAAACATCAATATACTTACTTATGATCTGTCACAAAAACCAAAGTTTCATCTTCCTAGATTAACTCAAACTAAAAGCAAGTTCTTCAAATTGACTTTGATACTAATGAGCAAGTGTGAACAGAGACATTTGATAGAGGCTAAAAAATTAAACTTTCTCAACATCCGAAATGGGCGACAGAAACACAATACATTGAAGAAAATGGAGAAATCTGATACCTTCATTAGAGGCAAAAGCGTCACAGGAAACAAAGAGGAACCCTAAAACAAGACTCAGAAGAGAAAGCTGCATAGCTAAAGATAAGTAAAATCTCTTTCTTTCTTTTTTTTGTTCTCCTTCTCAAAGATTCCTTCAAAATTTAGCTCACTAAAGTAAGCAAGACCCAAAGACCCACTAATGTCCAGGAGAAAAATCCAAAGGCGGAAGCTTTGTAATTTGAGATGTTTAGCAGAAAAGGAAGATAATTTTATAATAATCTGGTATTTAGCAAAAACCCATTAGAGGAAAATGAAGTTTCTTAGTAAGTAACTTAGACAGACAGAGACAGACACTTGGATTCAAACACAGTTTTTGTTTTTTGTTTGTTTTTTTTTTTTTTTTTTTCTAAATGGAGAAAGAAATTGTGCTTTAACTTTATTCTTTAGAAAAGAAGGGTAATACTTTTGATTTATTTGTACCTATAGCATTGACTAAATTACACATTACATTTAGTTAGAAATAGATCACAATTTTATGTAATGAAATTGTGATATATTTCTTTCCAATCTAATGCATGTTCATAGTTATTTGGAAGCCAAAAGTAAACTAATATATTAACTGTAATGTGTATTTTGTATTCCAAGAAAAAATGTATGAACATGCATTATCTTTGAAACATTTACACTCAATATATTCACCTGCACTAAACAAGAAAAAAAAAATGCAAAATATTATTAATACATTTTAACTGAGATATGTTACCAGTTGAATTTACAAGTGTTAGATAAAAATTTATATGTTACTGGTATCTATTAGTGTTGTTGTTATTTGTTATGTCATAATCTAGATTTTAAATGGACTAATGTCCATATATTATACACCACATAAACAATATTTATAAATATCATTTTAGACAATTATATATTTTTTTAAAGTTTTTGATCAAATTAATTCAATAGATGAAAGATCTCAAAATATTTGTCGGCGATCTGATTTTCCTTTTTACAAAATTTAAATGAGCACTTTACATAATAGAAAAAAAAAGGTCTTTAAAAATATTTATATGCCTCATAGTCTCTAATTGTTTTGAATGAATTAGCATTCATAATAATTTTTGGTTAAAAAAATTACACGAAAAATATTTTCTTCTAATATATACATATTTTATTTTGATCATTTAATTATTATTAGTTTGACACTTTTTCTTTCACTATCATTTAATTTAAATAAAGTAAATTAGGATAGAATATAAAAAGGCCCTACTATAACTACTCTGCATCTTTTTCTCTTTTCTTTTTTGAATACCACTATCTAATATATATATATATTGGTGAAATTAAAAATATATAGTTGTTATCTTTTTAAATCCATTTGTTATTTTAGAGGTACATGGTTAACTATATATAAGCTCGTTGATCTAGTATTCTAGTGATTGACACAAAATTTAGTGTTTCTACACCAGGTTTTAAATTTAATACACACAAAATACAACCGTTCATGATAGTTTCAAGTGTTGCAACTTGCATGCATATCAATATTATCTATGATAGGATGAAAAAGGGAAATATAATAAAAAAAAATATATATATGTGTATTTTAGTGAAAGTCATGCACCTATGAATGATTATACACACGTGAATATACTCAGTAACTTTTTTTAAACGTGATCTGCAGATTATTTACTCAAAAAGGAATTGCAAATTCATATTTTGGATAATGTTTACAGCTCTTGATGATTGTATAAATGTATACATCGGCTGTGATTGGTAATAATGCATAATTGCTTAATAGCATAATTGCAGAGGCTCTGATTGGTAAAAACGCATAACTGCGTAATTGCATATTTGCATAATAAAAATTTGCATATTAAAAAGCTGTAGAATAAAAATTTGCATAATCAAAATTTTGTGTGATTGGATATCATGCATAATGAAATAAACCACTAAATACATGTTTATTTGCATAATGACTTTTTACCTGTATTTTTTTTAGGCAAAAAACAAATCTTGCGTTTTTGCCTAATTGTCTATTATTAGACAAATTTTTGTGATTGGTAAAATACTTGCATAATCGCATTAGAAAACGCAATTAGGCGATTATGCATGTTACCAATCAGAGCCATAAAAATTTGCATAATGAAAAGCGACATAATAAAAAATTGCATGATAAAAACTGCACAATGAAATAAACCATTAAAAACATGTTTATTTGCATAATAAATTTTTACTTATATTTTTTTAGGTAAAACGCAGATCTTGCGTTTTTGCCTAATTATATATCATTACACAAATTTTTATGATTGGTAAAATATTTGCATAATTGTATTACAAAAAGCAATTATGTCATTAGGATTTAGGAAGTTACCAATCAAATCCATAATCACAATTTTAAATATACAAAGGATGGGCTTTTAAGAATGGGCTTTTTTTACCATTTGATCCATTTTACCCGGATCATCTTCAAATCGTATTTATGTTAAGTCAAAGATCTTTAAAAAGAAAAGTCAAAAGAGACACGTGTACAAATATTAGCCTTCTTCTACCTCCGCCGCTTCTTTTCTCACTTCTCTCAACTCTCTCAATTTCAATTTCATCTTCGTATCTTCCTAGTTAACGAGATTTAGGGTTCTTCTATAGAGATAATTCGATCTCTCTCCAATCCACATTACTGTTGTAGCTTTCGAGATAAAATTCCGAGAAAGAGATTTGAAACGAATCCAATCGATCAAAGGAAGAATCAATTTCGTTTGGGATTGCGTTAATGCCGATGGGAGTATATCTTCATCTTCATCGACATCGTCTTGTAAAAGGTAATTCTGGAATTGCTCTCTCCTTAAGCCGTCTTCTAGGTCTTAGTTTCTGGGTTCGATGTTTCTGTAATTACCGAGAGATTTTGAGAAATGGTCTCCACTCTCTTCAGTTTAATGAAGCTCTCGATTTATTCACTCAAATGGTTGAGTCTCGTCCTCTTCCTTCTATTATCGATTTCACCAAATTATTGAATGCTATTGCCAAAATGAAGAAGTTTGATGTTGTGATCAATCTCTACGATCATCTTCAAATTATTGGAGTTTCACATGATCTCTATACTTGCAATCTTTTGATGAATTGTTTCAGCCAATCTTCACAACCTTGTCTTGCTTCGTCTTTTCTCGGGAAGATGATGAAACTTGGTATTGAGCCTGACATTGTCACGTTTACCTCCTTGATCAATTGGTTCTGTCTTGGGAATCGATTTGAGGAGGCTATGTCTATGGTGAATCAGATGGTGACAATGGGAGTTAAACCTGATGTTGTAATGTATACAACGATCATTGATAGTCTTTGCAAAAACGGACATGTGGATTACGCGTTGAACCTTTTCAACCTAATGGAAAACAATGGGATTAGACCGGATGTTGTTATCTACACCTCTCTCGTAAATGGTCTTTGTAACTCCGGGAGATGGAGTGATGCTGCTCCGCTACTGAACGATATGGTGAAGAGGAAAATCAATCCTGATGTAATCATTTTCAATGCGTTGATCGATGGGTTTGTGAAAGAAGGAAAACTTTTGGATGCTAAAGAATTGTACAGTGAGATGATTCGAATGTCTATAGCTCCTGATATTTTTACTTATACTTCATTGATTAATGGGCTTTGCATGGAAGGTCGGGTTGATGAGGCTAAGCAAATGTTTTGTTTGATGGAAACCAAGGGTTGTTTTCCAGATGTTGTGGCTTATACTTCTCTTATAAATGGGTTTTGCAAGTCTAAGAAGGTTGAAGATGCGATGAAAATCTTCTACGAGATGTCCCAAAAAGGATTGATTGGGAATACAATCACTTACACTACTCTTATCCAAGGCTTTGGTCAAGTGGGCAAAATTAATGTCGCGCAAGAAGTTTTTAGTCAGATGGTTTCTCGTGGCGTGCCTCCCAATATTAGGACCTACAACGTTTTGTTACATGTTCTCTGTTATAACGGGAAGCTAGAGAAAGCCTTGATGATATTCAAGGATATGCAAAAGAGAGAAATGAATATTGGTATAATTACATATACTATCATCATTCAAGGGATGTGCAAAGCTGGTAAAGTGAAAGATGCTGTTGATTTATTTTGTAGCCTTCATTCCAAAGGAGTGAAGCCTAATGTTGTAACATACACTACAATGATATCAGGATTGTTTAGAGAAGGGTTCACGCTTGAAGCTCATGTGTTGTTTAGGAAAATGAAAGAAGATGGGGTTTTATAATTAGGTGACACCATAAACATAACTGATCATAGTACTGAGGAGTTGTGGCCTTGTGGGTTCTCTGATAGTGCAGCTACAGTTTGTGATGGCTCAAACAACATATTGAATCTTTCATAATTTGTGTAAAATGATTCAGGCTGGGTTGGCTCCTGATTTTCACACTTCTCTACATGGTTTTGTGAAGTGAGGAGGATTCGATGAAGCTGTGAGCGTGTTTGTAAGAAGAATGTGTACAAAGCAATGTGACTTGTTAATGAGATTTGAGACCACAATTTGGTTCTAGATCAGGTAAGTTACAAATTCTTAAGTTGTTGAACAGTGTAGGGTCATTTAGATAGTGCATATAGATTGATTTACTTCATCAAAGTAAGTAAGCAGAGCCAATCCGTTTCTGTAATTTGTAGATGCTAAGGCATGCCACTTGAAAATAACTTATGTATTCTTTTGTCCCCTTCTAATTGAAAATCTAAGTGTTAACAGATAATTACCAAACTCGAAACATATATAGCTTTGATTACTCTGTGTGTGTATTCATTATCCAAAAAAAAAAAGAAAAAAATGATTACTGTATCTTTAATGTCGAATTTAAAAAATACTAATGAGTGACAAAAGATAGTTTGTGTCTGGACTTGTGAGTTATGATGATAGTTGATATCATTAAAACGACGTCGTTGAAAGAACCGAGGATTAAAATTAAAAAACTAAACTATCTCAAAAACGACGCCGTTGCGAAGTTTAAACATTTGACCTTAAAAGCTTTATGTCATCGTCAAAAGTGGTTTCTCCGATTAGCGTCGATTCTTCAATGGCGCTGAAATTTCATCAACAGATCATATCAGACCTTCTCGAAGACTCTAATGGCGGATTAGTAATCCTCTCTTCTGGTCTCTCTCTCGCTAAACTAATCGCTTCTCTTCTAATCCTTCACTCTCCTTCACAAGGAACTCTCCTTCTCCTTCTCTCTCCCGCCGCTCAATCTCTCAAATCCAGAATCCTCCATTACATCTTCTCTCTCAATTCTCCTACTCCGACGGAGATCACCGCCGATCTTCCAGCGAATCAGCGTTACTCGCTTTACTCTTCCGGTTCTCCTTTCTTCATCACGCCGCGGATTCTCATCGTCGATCTATTGACTCAACGGATTCCAGTTTCTTCGCTCGCTGGAATCTTCATCCTCAATGCTCATTCACTTTCTGAAACCTCTACTGAAGCATTCATTGTGCGAATTGTTAAATCCCTAAATGGTTCTGCTTATATTCGCGCCTTTTCTGATAGACCACAAGCTATGGTCTCTGGTTTCGCCAAGACTGAACGCACCATGCGTGCTCTCTTCCTCCGTAGACTCCATTTATGGCCAAGGTTTGGTTAATTCGACTTCAATTTGTTGAAAAAAAAACATTGTTGATTGGATCATTACGAAAGCCATTGTTATATAGGGTTTGTTCTGGATCAGGTTTCAGTTGGATGTATCTCAGGAATTGGAGCAAGAACCACCTGAGGTTGTGGATATTAGGGTTTCTATGTCGAATTATATGGTGGGAATACAGAAAGCAATTATTGAAGTTATGGACGCTTGTTTGAAGGAGATGAGGAAGACTAATAAAGTTGATGTGGATGATTTGACCGTAGAGAGTGGTTTGTTCAAGTCCTTTGATGAGATTGTGAGAAGGCAGCTTGACCCAATTTGGCATACTCTAGGGAAAAGAACCAAACAGCTTGTTTCTGATTTGAAGACTTTAAGGAAGTTACTTGACTATCTTGTTAGGTAAGAGCTCTTCGTCTTCTCTCTACATCAGTAATGTGCTTATGCAAAGTCTTTTGCAATTCTCTGTTTTTCTGATCAAAGGTTCAAGTTGGGTTTTTGACAGCAATTTTTTGTTATATTTATGGATTTGTTTTTAGGTATGATGCTGTGAGTTTTCTGAAGTTCTTGGATACACTAAGGGTATCAGAGAGCTATCGATCTGTTTGGTTATTTGCAGAGTCCAGCTATAAAATATTTGATTTTGCAAAGAAACGAGTGTATCGTCTCGTGAAGGCAAGTGATGTCAAGTCAGAAGAACATGTTAAAAATAAGAGTGGTAAAAAGAGAAAGTTGAAGGGCGAAAATGACACTGTAGAAGCAGGTAACAGAGTCTTGATCTACATGGTTGTATCTTGCATCTAGTGACTTTCGTGGTATATGTATTTCAAAATTTTTGCTGATAATTGGACCTGAATCAGTTGGTGGTGCAACAACAACAAATATGGCCACAGGCGTTGTTCTTGAAGAAGTTTTGGAGGAGGCTCCAAAATGGAAAGTCTTACGTGTGAGTGACTGAGTGAGTTTCAATTTCAATGCTGTTTCTCTGTTATGGTTGAGTTGGTGATGGAAGTTGGCTCAACTAGCGACCATAATTGTTCTTTGTTTTCGACCCATTTGGTTTGGCACCACACTCTATGATTGACTAACAAGTTTTCACAATTTAGCTCTAAGAAATCGCTTTAAACCTAATGGTGTGCCCATGATAAATACAGGAGATTTTAGAAGAGACACAAGAAGAAAGACAAAAGCAGGCTCTTTCTGAGGAAGACAACAGTGACAACAATGGAATAGTTCTTGTGGCTTGCAAAGATGAACGGTCCTGCATGCAGCTTGAAGATTGCATCACAAACAATCCACAGAAGGTCCAGTCAGATAACTACGTTTTGCTAGATTTTACATCATGCATTAACAATGGATAAGAAGCCTGTCCAGTCACAAAACCATTGTCTTAAAAGCCAACAACCAATATCATCATAATTTGTCTGGCCCACACAAATCTTCTTCTCATTTTATATACACTTATGCAGGTAATGCGGGAAGAATGGGAAATGTACCTGCTGAGCAAAATCGAGCTCCGCAGTGTGCAGATACCGCAAAAGAAGAAACAAAAGACTCCCAAGGGTTTTGGGATTCTTGATGGAGTGGTTCCGGTAACTACAATACAGAACTCAGAGGGTACCAGTGTTGGCAGACAAGAGCATGAGGCTCTTATGGCTGCTGCATCTTCTATTCGCAAGCTAGGAAAGACAACAGATATATCTTCTGGAAATAACAATCCAGAGCCTCATGTTGATAAGGCTTCCAGTACTAAAGGAAAAGCTAAAAAGGATTCATCAAGTCTTCGGAGATCCATAAGAAGTTGCAATAGGAAAACAACAAACAGTGAACCTGAAATCTTAACAGGCTCAGAGAATGAAGAAAAAACTAGTGAAGCTAGCACATCAGGCCCTCGAGAAGCCAATGCTGTCCACTCCAGTGGTGCTAAGAAGCTACCGCCAGTGCATTTTTATGCCTTAGAAAGCGATCAACCTATACTAGATATCTTGAAACCCTCTGTGATAATTGTCTACCATCCCGACATGAGTTTCGTCAGAGAAATTGAGGTGTACAAAGCAGAGAACCCTCTGAGAAAGCTGAAAGTTTATTTTCTTTTCTATGATGAGTCCACAGAAGTGCAGAAGTTTGAAGCAAGTATACGTCGGGAAAATGGAGCGTTTGAATCACTGATCAGGCAGAAATCTCTGATGATGATTCCCGTCGATCAGGTTTGAAACTCAAATCCCAACATTTCAGTTGAAACAAAGCTTATTTGTTGAGTTTTCCATTTCTTGCTTGAAAGTAGAACTTGATATGAGGATATATTAGAACAATTCAATCAATGATAACTTTATATGCTTCAAAGAAGTTTTTATCAATTATACAAATTGAAACAGACCAAGTAGATGAAACTCTCAACCGGAATGTTACATTATCCTCTTGTTTTTCCTACCCTGGATTCCAGTTTTTATATTCCTGCTTTCTTCTTATACATCATGTATTATAACTTGGAATCAGGATGGGCTTTGTGTTGGGTCGAATTCATCTGCAGAGTTTCCAGCTTCAAGTACCCAAAACTCATTAACCCGAAAAGCAGGTGGAAGAAAGGAAGCCGAGAAAGAAACACAGGTTCATATCTCAGTACTGATCTGATTAGCAAGATTAACTCGATTTAAGAAACCTTTTTACTTGAAATGTTAGTGGGTTTTTTCGACAGGTAATAGTTGACATGAGGGAGTTTATGAGCAGCCTACCAAATGTTCTACACCAGAAAGGCATGAAGATAATACCAGTTACACTAGAGGTCGGCGACTATATACTATCTCCTTCAATATGTGTGGAGAGAAAGAGCATTCAAGATCTTTTCCAGAGCTTCACATCAGGTCGTTTATTCC
Organism: Barbarea vulgaris; assembly: GCA_963667165.1. Taxonomy (NCBI): domain Eukaryota; kingdom Viridiplantae; phylum Streptophyta; class Magnoliopsida; order Brassicales; family Brassicaceae; genus Barbarea; species Barbarea vulgaris. The sequence goes on along the minus strand of OY763890.1, from coordinate 28,042,042 downwards.
ACCAAGTCGAAATGATGTCCCGCTATTACAGAATACCCGTTCTTCTCATCGAGTTCTCTCAAGACAAAAGCTTCTCCTTTCAGGTACCCTCCCCACATTCCAAATATTTTCATTTTCTCGTTATCATGTTTTGATTTGTTCTTCATTGAGTTTGAATCGGTTCTTTTTTTCTTTGTAGTCTGCAAGTGATATATCAGATGATGTGACTCCATATAACATCATATCAAAATTATCATTGCTAGTTCTTCATTTTCCTCGGTTAAGGATATTATGGTCTCGAAGTCTACACGCAACCGCAGAAATCTTCACTACCTTAAAATCCAACCAAGACGAGCCAGATGAGACCCGAGCAACAAGAGTTGGTGTGCCTTCAGAAGAGGGTATCATAGAAAATGACATCAGGTAAACAAAACTCTACTCTTAAAACCGCATTTAATCTACATTTGGTTAAAAAATCTAAATTGACTTGAATCATATGAAACAGAGCCGAGAACTATAACACATCAGCAGTAGAGTTTCTGAGAAGGCTTCCTGGAGTTTCAGACGCAAACTACAGAACGATAATGGAGAAATGTAAGAGTTTGGCTGAGCTCGCGTCTTTACCCGAGGAGAAGTTAGCAGAACTCATGGGTGGTCACAAAGTTGCTAAAAGTCTCAGAGAGTTTCTTGACGCTAAGTATCCGACTTTGCTTTAAATAGAGAGGTATCACAAATTCAATTTAGAATCTCAATCACGAAAGCTGCTTAGTTCTTTCTTGTTTATCTGTTACATTTGTTGTAGATTTAGATACTCAATATTCTCCATTGATAATTTATGGATTGATTCATCTGTTATAACATTTACAGTAGTGAGAGCATACTTTGATTGTATTAAAACTTGTTTTCATGATTATTTATACCTTTCGGTAATTGGAGTGGAAGAAACAGTAAAACTATTGAAATGGTAAATTTAGATTTAAATGATGTAATATGCAAACTAACAATAAATAATTATATATCCACGATATCTATTACAAATATTAAATACATCAAAAAGGAAGAAATCAAAACTCAAAACTCACTTTTTCTCTCTCTCTCACAAAAAATTTATATATTAAAAAAAAAAAGAGAAATTATATATATGTAAAAAAAAAACTACTATATATAGAAAATAACAGAAATTTGTACAATCTTGTAACATTTGGTTGTGAAAATATCGGGGGTTTTTTTTACCTCTTTTTGGAATTTTTAAGGTAACGTACAGTCATAACAAGTCGTTGTCTCTCACCTTCAACTTCAGCAAATCTTAGACTTATCTCTGAATATCTCTCTTGCATCTCCTTCAATTCCATCTCCATTGATCCATTTTGCTCTCTTAGCAATGCTACTTCTTTTACCAAATCTTGAATATCATCACTGTAAAAACCAGAACACGATCAGATATTATCGGTATTTTCGTCTGTTTTGTATTGGTTCTTGAACATTCCATACCTCTTGTTCAATGGCAATACTTCTCTATTCTGCAAAGCCATCGTTTCACAAGTCTGTATTCATAAAACCAGAGTTATGATTTCGTAGGAAAGTAAATTATTTGAGTATCTAAATTGTTAAAGGTTAAAATGCTTTTACCTCTTGTCTATTTTGACTTGGTTCGTTGAGTTTACTCTGCAGCTCTTCGATTCTGTTCTTCAAATCTTTTTCCTTTTCGAAGAACATCTTCGAAGAGGCTTCCAAAGCATTTGCCTTTAGTTTGATTTGTTCCTGGATTACAAAAAAAAAAAAAATTAGCATCAACATCAAAATAATTAGCCAAATAGTGAATGTTCTAGTGTTGGTCGCATTACCTCGAGCAGTTTTATTCTTTCTTCGTTGCTTCTTTGCTCGGTTTTTGTTATGTTGTTAACTGCTGCTTCTCTGTTCTCTAGATTTGCCATTTCTTCTTCTTTCTTCTTCAGCTCACTACTCATTTCTACGACTTGCTTTCTGTACTTCTCGATCTCTGATTCATTCTTGGTTAAAGAATGCTTTAGATTATCACATTGCGCTATTGCAGTTTCTAGTTCTGATTTTAAAACGGTAACGACTGTTTCTTTTTCATCTTTGATTCGCTGCAACTCCTCTGATAAAGATGCCTCGGCTTTCGTACTTGATTTGCTCATCTCTTCCAACTCAAGTCTCAAGATCTCAATCTCATCCTTCAGCCTAGTGATCTCCAGTTTTAAATCTACTTCTTGCCTCTTCTGATTCTCTAGCTGCTTGGATTTTTCCACAAGATCCTCTAACAATCTCTCCATCTCCTTTGTTTTAAGATCTGTCTTTGCCGAGAGCTCGTTGATCTTTGCTTCATACTCGACCCTATTTGCTCTGAGTTCATCTTTAGCGTCCCTGAGAAGTTCTTCTAGCTGTTGCTTCTGCATGCGCAGTTCGCGAGTTTCGGTCATTGCTTTCATACTCATCTTCTCATTTGCTGCAAACGTAGTAGACATCTGCTCAGAGATTCTCTTGAACTCGTCTTGGATTTTGCCGGCTACACTAGCATTTTTCCACCTCGTCTTCCTCAAGGCTTCCTCGGCTTCAATAGCTCTTTTCTCTTGTTCCACTTTAGCACGTGTTACAGCTTCAATATCTGCCTCAAAGATCTGAGCCTGTTTTTCTAGTTCTTCTTCCATATCCTCCATCTGCGTTTCAAGTTCTTTAATACGGCACAATGACTCAGAAAAATCCTCGGACTGCTTCGTGAGCTTAGCTTCTAGGTTCTCTATTTGAATTTCAAGCTCGTTCACGTTTACAAGAGAAGATGAACATTCATATTGCATCTTCAACTGTTCTTGCACCTGGCTTTGCTCTAGCTTGTACGAGATATCGTGATTTTCCTGCTTAAGTATCTCATAATCCAGAGAAAGCTGCTCCACCTGTATCTCAAGATCATCTTTGTCTCGTTTATATATCTCTATCTCATTGTAGAGGTCAGTGATCCTTCGCTCCAGGACATGTGCATCTTTTGCATCCATATGTCCCTTCACAAGCTCGTCCAGTGCCTTTTGATCCTCATCTTCATCTGTCTCACTTGTGCAGGACCTTCTCATTGATTCTTCGGTATTCCTCTCGCAGGTTCTTGGTCTAGGAAGATCAACTGTCTTGTTACTTCTTCTCCCCACCTTTGCTTCTAGATCTTGCACAGCAAGGATCAACTCAGCGTTTGATTCTTGCGTCTTCTGAAGCTGTAACCGTAGATTGGAATTCAAATCCTTCTCATAATCCAGTTCTTCTTGGGTTTCTTCTAAAAGAACTTGTGGATCACTTCCTTCAAACTGCAACTTGTTCCTAATCTTTGCCTCTTCCTTTCGCTTATCAGATGCTTTAGTACTCTCACAATCTGCTTTCAGCGAATCCCTCTCCTGCTTCAGGCTAGTCACTTCCCTCAGGAGATCCTGACTTCTTTTTGTCTCTTTAACGATTTGTTTCCGCAGGCTTTGTAGTTCTAGTTCCGAAAGATCCGCTCGCCTTGCCAAAGCAACGAGCTCAGCTTTAAGCTTATCTACCTCGTCATTTGAGGAAGTCCTCGTGGTATCTCTCGAGATTGTATCATTTGTACTATTCATGGAGTCATCAGTACTGATTCCTTGATCAGAACTTCCTGACCACTCGGATTCTGATATATGAGGCTCTTCATATATATTTGTGACCGAATGGTGATTCATAGTTGCGTTGTTTTGCTGAATGTGATCTCCTCTGCTTCCAACTTCTCCAAGTGTATCTAGTTCAGAGATACTGTCAAAGCTTGACAACGTACTATCAGATTCAATCGATGCTCGACGCCTCAATTCAGCAATCCGGGAAGCTTTACCAAATGAACCTTCCTGTAAGAACAGACAGAAAAAAAATATTCCTAACTTCCAGATATACACCAATAACCTCAGAAATCAAGAATATGGAAAAGCGATAATAGAACATAAGTAATACCTCTTGTGAATCACTTTTATGGCATTCATCTGCTTCAATACTCAATTGGGACTTCAAATCTTGACCTTGTGACCTTTTCACCAAGCTATCACTTTCTTTAACCACTCTGCAGAGCACAGAGACGAAACAAAGACTAATAAGAACATTAATAAGAACATTAAAAGACTAAAAACTTGCAAGGATAATAGCAGAGTCCAGATTCTTGTACCTTTGAGGATCTCCATTTTCTAGCTGCCTTTGTATTGCTACCTGATAATGAAAAAACAAAACCCAGTTCGAAGTTCAGTAAAATCACAAACCAAAAAAAATATCTTTCAAAAGACAAAAGAAGCAAAAATCTTGTGAGTAGAAAGCAAAGGCTCTAATGTCTCATGACAAACATTAATGCAAGAAAGAGACTGAGAGTGAGTGACTGAGAGAGCTAACGTGCAACATTGCTTTTGAATTTGAATTCTGCAGAGGAAGAGAAACATTGCAAGTCTTTATTGCATCAACATAATCACTAAAGTCAATCGAAGTCTCTCCCACAACACCAGATTTTATAGATCCCTGCAAAAAGCTTAAGAACATCATCTTTAAGAACAATCTTGAATTCTCAAAGATCTCTTCAAAAGTTTGATTTTCCTCACCGTAGTTGAAACAATTAGATGATAAATTCTTTGATTAACCTTCCCTGTCTTCACATCTTGAAGAAACTTCACCGTCTCATACACCGGAGTTTCCCACCGGCAGTGACCGTCGAGTACCATAGCTTTCTCTGGCTTTCCCGTCGATTTCCCAACATCTCCGGGAACTATAGAAATCGTTAATCCCTCTGCTTTCAACTGAGTCACCTGAAAAAACAAACAAAAAAATCAGTCAGAATATAAATCTCTTCATCGTCTCCAACCATAACGATGAACATTTCAAGATCTAAATTCAAAAATCCGATTTCTGATTTGTTTTTTTTTTTTTTAGTAAAATTAAAATCGAAAATGGAATTCACTGTTTATGCTAGTCATATCAGATGTCAGATTCACTTTTTCTTTTTCCCTCAGTTTCTGTAAATTTCAAAATCCAAAGCAACGATCCTCGCCGGACGAAATCGGAGAAACAAAAAACAAACTCAAGAGTAAGATTACCTGAGTCGCATGAAACTGCAACTTGAAGACGATTTTGATCTTGTTCTTCTCACTTCTCCATCTAGCTGACTTAAACATTTCAACTTTCAAGTATTGATCGCCGGAGAAACAGAATTCGTTACCGGAGCTCCGGCCATTGTTGCTGAGAACTAGCCATTTTTTTTTCAACACTCCTTTTAGTCCAATGTAGAGCAATTGATGATCAGAAATGGCTAAAAGAACACATCGCCAGTAGTGAAATCTCACCAAGAGAACTACTACTACGACACCGAGTCGGCTCAGTGAATCGGAACGAGTTCAATTCTGATTACGTCAAGAGGAAGAAGACACGAGCGTTAGCTCCTACCAGTGGATTTTTATAAATGGGACAAAATAATAATAATGTAAAGTGTAGATCTAAAAGAAGGACGACGAATACGTTTTTTTGTTAATTAATTAACTAATACTTTTTCTAACATTAAATTAAACGAAAATTATATACAATATGTCATTATGTTGTGTCACCAAACCAAGGAAATAATTCGTTTATCAAATAAAGTCAAAAAATTTTAGTTTATCAATTAATTTGATTTATTGCAACATCGCTTAGAGCATCTCCAATGCAGAACCCCTACCCCTAGCACTGTTCACCAATCACATTATTACACTTATCTCTCTCCACCAATCACATTATTTCATTTTCTCTTTCTTCCACCTCCACCACCACTTTATCTCTTTCCACCAATCACATTATTTCATTTTAAGAAACTCTCTCTCCTCAGTTTCTTATTTAAGAAACTTAAGAAACTCATCTCCACTCATCTCCTCTTTTTACTCAAATTTTAATAATTTTATATTTCTACTATCCCCTTTTTTTACTATAAAAACACTCTCTCTCATCTTTTTACTCAAATTTTATTAATTTTATATTCTAAGAACCCCTCTAAAAATCACCATTGAACATGCTCTTAGAGTTGGCGACCAAGCTAGTTTCTAGCGCAATATTTACTGGTTTAAGTTTTTTTATATAGTCAAAAGTCAAAACTACTACAGTTATTTATCACATTTGTGGATTATTGCTTCTAGTATTTTTTATTTTATTTTATTTTATTACTTCATTCCACATTTTTTCCTGTCTTTTACCATTTTATTGTGTTATTTATTTCAGTCATTGTCATTAAAAGATCATATTCTTCTATTCATGATAGTATAATTTTTGTAACTACAGTAAACTATTCTTGGGAGTTGGGAGTGACATTAAAATAATAAAATAAAACTACTATTGAACTTTTACAAATTTTAGCTATAAACGGAAATTATAATACACATATATGTATAAAAAATTGTACCGACAGATTTGGAAACAAGATCTTTTATACTATAATCGATTAAAATAATAAAATCTTACACTCTACTGAAACGGTACGCACCACAATTTTTTTTTTTTTAATTATAGTGGAAAATAGCTTTCTTCATTTAAAATGATTTTTTAATTGGAAAAGCTGCATGTTTTGGGTGGAGGGAACAGTGACCAATCAACATAAAATTGACGTATTTGCCCTCTAACTGCTGGGAGGATAACATGTTCGTAACTCCAGCTAGTAAGGGTAATATAGTCAGTTACATAAAATGTATGCATGGTCGTTGGTCCCGATGATGGAACAATAAAAAAGGCAACGGTCATTTTTTTAGTGAAAAAGTCAACTTTGACGTTAATATCATATCAATATAGCTTTTGTATTTTTATTTATTTTTGTCTGGTATTATTATTGTGTGGTTGTATTATCCTTTTTAATAACGTTTAGATTAATCAACCATCACTATTTCTATATTGCCTGAGAAAATTATGTTTAACCACAAATATAATTTTGATAATACGAAATTTGTTGCTTAGATTAAAAGATTTTCCTAACGAATCATTGAATGGCATTACTCTAACTTACATCAAATAAATAGTATAGTAACTTCATTCTAATTATATAAAATGGTCATTAGTTAACTTTTACAAATATTTTTTATAAAAATCAAATGTATAAGATAATCAGTGAGTTGTTTCAAACTTTCACTCCGTATTATACAATAACCTCATTGCTTAATCGCCGCACAAATAGCTTCATTGCCTTACAAATTTTATTCTGCAGATGGTAATATTTCAGGATTTTTACCATATTTTTCAAGATATTGATCCAAAACTAATATTATTTATATTCTCATCTCTAAACTATATCAAACACTTAAGATATGTGGGTTATTTTTGCCGGTTTGCTTTTTATTAATTTTTAAGTTCATCATTGGACATGGAACATGCGCATTTTCATAAGCTGTGTGACATCAAGACCTGATAGTTATTATTTTGTCTTGTCATTTGTACATTCCAATACTTGTGGGGTATATAAGCAGCTGTATTTTTCTTGTTAGCTTATACAACAAATAACACCAAAATCATTCAGAGAAAGACATTTTGGGATACTTACCAAAATCATTGGTGTCCTCTGTGGTGTTATTGGAAATTAATTTTTAGAAAAGTATTTAATTTGGAAATATAACAATTTAAGGTCATTTTGTGTGTTTCTTTTAGAATCAATAATTATTACTTGATTTATTAAAAATACTTTCTAATTAATATTTAATTTGTTAAACTAATAGGAGAATATGTCACCTAATTTAGGTACACTTATATATGCTAAATAAAAGATTCCAATTGCTAGACACACAAAAAAAAAAAAAAAAAAAAAAAAATTGTATAATATACTATATATCTATTATTGATATATTCCTACATTTGCTACACAGTTCCTAATCTTGTTATAGAGCTCTTTGCAAGTATACAAATATAGTCATACGTGTAAATATAAATTTAATTAGTGTATATGACTAATCTGCGATATACATATCGACTATTTTAATTCTTTTTTTTGTTTTCCTAATTTCGAGTAAATATAATTCTTCGATGCCATGAGTTGGAAGTTCAACAAACAAAATCATAAATGAAGTCACGGAAGCTGAGCCAACCGTCAGGGACCTAACTGCTTCTTAAAAGATTTCTATTTATCTATTTCCATGAATCTGACAGCTATCTACATATGTTTACTTGACATGACACCCAACATTTTTTTTAATGTCGCAATAAATGTTAAATTTGTCTTAAGATTCTATAAGTATTAATCCAACTATCCAAGCAATGAAACACAACCTACCAAATTTGATAAAACAAAGTCACAATATATCATATACTTGTTTTTCAGCAACATACAATAAACAAGTGTAAATCCAAAATTCCATATGGTAATTTCTCAACAGCGAAACTAGATTTAACAAACATCAAATGAAATTAAAAATCTACGAGGCAGCCCGCAAGTTTTGCGATCATAAGATGTGGTGCGTTAAAGATTGGTGTATCTAAAATCCGAAAACTTCTAAAGTATCTTAGCATGTTGTGTAACAGGTTCAAAAAACAAATAAAAAAATAACAAGTAATAGAATGAGGCAGATAATCCATAAATATATCATCTTTTAGTAAGTACTTGAAGCTACAAATATACTTGTTTTTAACAAATTAAAATATAAATATATATTAAAAAATATATTTGTATACGACAGGTCAAATAGCAAATATATAATTAAATTCATGGATATTTGTTTTGTGCCCGCTAGTGTTGAGAATGAATTCTACTGTTAATATTAGGATCTGCGTGTTTGAAACGAAAAATAACTGTCCTTATCAGTTAAAAGGTTAGTAAAATTACTATCAACAAAAAAATTATTAGATAACTTATAGTACTTTTAAGTTAATAGTGTTGGTGTTTTACCTAACATCTTTGTTTTGTTTTTTTTTTGGTTTTTTTGATAAAGGGTACAAACTTGATTGCACTATTTTAACCTAATAGTCATATCAATCTAACAATCATATCACTATTAACCTAATAATCATATCAATCTTATATTGATTGCATCGATCACACCAAGTCACCAACAGCAGCCATTTTAAAATTGCAGTAGGCATCGACCACACCAACTACAATTATATATTTAATTAAATACATGATTCACTATAATTAAATATGTCACACCTTAACATTCTTAAGAGAATATTATCACCAATACTGTATATCTTTGGACGGTTGGACCAATTAGTCCATATTTGTCTTCTTTTCACGATTCAAATTTTTGTGCCAGAAGAAGCCAATCGAGAGGCTAAGAGATCCTTGGCATTAAACCACCACTGTAAGATTATATAGTCTTTTTTTTTTTGGTAGGGATATAGTCTTTTTTTCTTATTATATTGTCTATTACACCATACAGCCATACAGGTTTGTTGATTAAAAATTCTAAATAGAATGAAAATGAAAATATTATTAATTGCATCAGCCCAATCGAGTAAGAGTAAGATGCATTACGAATAGGTAATTATTCTTTGTTAGAAATATCACATGTGTTATCTAAAATGAATGAAGGATTTAGAAATCATATTTTTATTTTTTTGATAAAATTTGGATTTATAAATTATACTAGTATTGATAGCATGCTTCCAAAAAAAAAAACGGGCATTTATAGCCTTTCGATTTAAATGGATGAATAAATAGAGAAAGTCGATCACCACAACACAACTACCAAATCAATCAAAAACAAAATGGTTTACTATATACTGGAAAAAGGAGATATATGATGAAGACAATGTTGATGGCTTGAGAAATAAGATAAGTATAATTCAGCAATTAATTCTCTTTTTTTTTTTTTTTTTAAGTCATTTCTCAATTTTAGCATGTGAAAATGAAAGTGACAAGTTCCTTTGCTCTTTAAAGCATGAACCCCTCATGCGATTATAAATGAAACTGATATTATTTTGTTGCACCTTCTTGTAAAACCACAATAATAATTTTTTTACACGAATGTGTTACGTCATATACTCTTTGTAGACTAAAAAGTTTTTTTAATATATACTCTTTTTATTTCTGTATTTTTAAAATTTTCACACATATTAAAAATTAATTAATAATGCATTATTTTTGTGATCAACAACTTTCTATAGCTCTAAACCAATAGAATTCAAAATTTTTTTAAATAATTTATCATCAATAACTAATAAATTATGCATAGAAATTAGAAAATCTAAACATGTGATCTTTTTAAAAAAAAAAAAAAATTCCTACAAATACAAACAATTAGGAATGAAGGAAGTAAATTATAATCGCATGATCTGAAGATACAAAGACCCTGTTCGTTTTTGCATCTGCATCCAGCATCTACATCCAGCATCTAGATTCAGTATCTGGATGCTGCATCAAATGATGTTCGTTTATGTATCTCGTTTTTGCATCTAAATGTTGCATCTGGATGCAACTTTGTTCGTTTTTGAATTTGTAATAGCATCCGGATGCAACTAATTAAAAATGACTAAAAAGGACATGTTTTTATATTCGTATATATTAAATAATTTAAATTAATTATGCAATTTAAGAATTACAAAATTATTATTTTCATAAAATAATTTTTTATCACGTTTTATAAAAAACAAAAAAATGTGTTTCCGCGTTTTTGGCGGGAAAACATAATTTCGTATTTGTGGCGAAAATTTTGTTTCTGCGTTTTTTGGTAGGAAAACGTGTTTCCGCGTTTTTTGGCGGGACAAATATATTTCCGCGTTTTTGCGGAAAAAAGTGTTTCCGCGTGTTTGGCGAGAAAATGTGTTTTCACGTTATTGGCGGGAAAAGTGTTTTCACGTTTTTGGCGAGAAAACATATTTCCGTATTGATGGCGGAAAAACGGTATTTCGCGTGTTTGGCGGGAAAACGGTATTTCGTGTTTTTTGCGGGAAAACGGTATTTCGCGTTTTTGGCGGGAAAATGTATTTCCGCGTGTTTGGCGGGAAAACAGTATTTCGGGATTCTGGCGGGAAAACGGTATTTCGCGTTTTTGGCGGGAAAATGGTATTTCGCGTTTTTGGCGGAAAAACGGTATTTCGCGTGTTTGGCGGGAAAATATGTTTCCGCTTTTTGGCGGGAAAATGGTATTTCGCGTTTTTGGCGGAAAAATGTATTTCCGCGTTTTTGGCGGAAAAATAGTATTTCACGTTTTTGGCGGAAAAACGGTATTTCGCGTTTTTTGCGAGAAAACAGTATTTCGCATTTTTGGCGGGAAAATATATTTCCGCGTTTTTGACGGGAAAATAGTATTTCACGTTTTTGGCTGGAAAACGGTATTTCGGGTTTTTTGGCGGGAAAACGGTATTTCGCATTTTTGGCGGAAAAATGTATTTTCGCGTTTTTGGCGGGAAAATGGTATTTCGTGTTTTTGGCGGGAAAACGGTATTTCGCGATTTTGGCGGGAAAACGGTATTTCGCGTTTTTGGCGGGAAAACGGTATTTCGCGTTTTTGGCGGGAAACGGTATTTCGTGTGTTTGGCGGGAAATATGTTTCCGCTTTTTGGCGGGAAAATGGTATTTCGCGTTTTTGGCGGAAAAATGTATTTCCGCGTTTTTGGCGGGAAAACAGTATTTCACGTTTTTGGCGGAAAAACGGTATTTCGCGTTTTTGGCGGGAAAACGGTATTTCGCGTTTTTTGCGGGAAAATGGTATTTCACGTTTTTTGCGGAAAAACGGTATTTTGCGTTTTTGGCGAAAAAACGTGTTTCTGCGTGTTTGGTGGGAAAAACGTGTTTCTGCGTGTTTGGTGGGAAAATGTGTTTTTACGTTTTTGGCGGAAAATGTACTTCCGTGTTTTTGGCGGAAAAACGTGTTTTCGCGTTTTTGGCGGAAAATATGGTTTTATGTTTTTTTGGCGGAAAAAACCCGAATTCACGTTTACATAAAATTATTGTTTTACATTTTAATTATTTTTAGCGTATAAATAAATTTTTCGATTTTTATAAAATATGAATTTTTTTTATATATTTTTATTAGAGTAAAAATATTTTTAATAAAAATTATCAATATGAATGATGAAATATTGTTTAATAAAATGATTTTGTTATAATTCAAGGGCATTTTAGACTTTTGAATTTTGAGATGCAGATGCAGCATCCGGAAGCTCATTTGTTCAGCATCTCAAATATCTAGATATTTGAGATGTGCATCTCATTTCAGCATCTGGATGCAAAAACAAAAGTAACAAAAGTAACAAAATCTTGCATCTGCATCCAGATGTTGCATCCAGATGCAAAAACGAACAGGCCCAAAATCGCAAAAACAAGTTCCCTTAGTTAATGATTTTATGAAAATATCATTTTTAAATCGCTTGAATTGCGACATAGCTGCCGAAAACAAAGAAAAAACTAGAGAGGAACTTATGTATTATTTAGATCAAAACGTGGTCTTACAATACCGAGAGACACTTACAAATCATCCAAAAATTTAAGTGACGCATGAGACTTGATAATATCCACTTTTTAGTTTTAATGTTTCGAAGTAATCTAAAGTCGTAGTTTTACATGTATGTCTGATTGGTAAATAATTCACTAAACGCACTATAGTATAGTATAAAACAGCATTTCACAGTTTTACAAGTTACCTATTAGACTTAAATAGTCGGTCACGTAAATGATAGTTTCTTTGGGAATTGTTTTTTGAGCTTATTACAGAAACTGCCATTATTTGCAAAGGACTTTCAAAAAAAGCCACTTGCTACAGTGCAAATGTTACAGTGTTGCTACAGTGACGTTTTTTGACAATTTTACCCTTATTGACTAAAACGAAATTTTAATCCACGAAATTAGATGTACATGTTATGTAATGATATTTTGTCCATATATATAAATTACAAAAGTTATATTTTGACCAAATAGAAAATATAAATTTAAATTATAGATTTTAACCACATTAAAAGCTAAACGTTAAATTAAAAATAGAAAACCCAAACATAATATTTTAGTTACCAAAATATAATTTTTTTTCGTGGACAACATAACATATAAAGTTAAGTACATGTCATACTATAGACAATTTTATTTTATTTTTACAATTTTCCATAACAATTAACAACATACAATTAAAAAAGATGACTGTAAGAGGTTAGAATCAATTACTAAGTGTATAACAATAATAACAGACAATTATAAAAGAGTATTGTAAGAGGTTTGAATCGATTTCTAAGTGAAGACTTGAGAACCCAAACCACCTCTACAAAAGAAAGAAGTAAAAACCAAAGTGACAAACCGAACCGAATAATACATGTGTTGTGTAAGTGAAAATCAAAAACATAGAGTAAGAGCAAAAAATTTGATGTCATTATGATTGAATAAAACAATAAAAATTATACCCCAATTTTGAAAATATGATTTTACAGTATTTATTTCGTAACAAGTTTATAAAAAACAAAAATAAACCCTACATCCACATAAAATGGAGAACCCAAACATATTATTTTACAGTATTTATTTCATAAAAAAGTTAAAAAAAAAAAAGAAAAACTATATACCCTAAACACATATGGAATAGAGAACCCAAAGATGTGATAGCAAAAATTTTGATGTCATTATGATTGAATAAAACAATAAAAACTATACCTTAATTTTGAAAATATGATTTTACAGTATTTATTTAGTAACAAGTTTATAAAAAAATAATAAACCCTACATCCACATAAAATGGAGAACCCAAACATATGATTTTACAGTATTTATTTCATAAAAAAGTTAAAAAAAAAAGAAAAAATATATACCCTAAACACATATGGAATAGAGAACCCAAAGATGTGATAGCGAAAATTTTGATGTCATTATGATTGAATAAAACAATAAAAACTATACCCTAATTTTAAAAATATAATTTTACAGTAATTATTCCGTAATAAAGTTACAAAAAAAAAATAATATACCCTACATCCACATAAAATGGAGAACCAAACATTTGATTTTACAGTATTTATTTCATAAGAAAGTTAAAAAATGAAAAAATATATACCCTATACACATATGGAATAGAGAACCCAAAGATATGATAGCGAAAAATTTGATGTCATTATGATTGAATAAAACAATAAAAACTATACCATAATTTTGAAAATATGATTTTTCAGTATTTATTCCGTAACAAAGTTACAAAAAAAAAATAAACCCTACATCCACATAAAATGGAGAACCCAAACATATAGTTTTACAGTATTTATTTCATAAGAAAGTTAAAAATGAAAAAATATATACCCTAAACACATATTGAATAGAGAACCCAAAGATATGATTTTATAAAACTTAACCTAAATTATAAATAGAAAATTCTAATATAAAATTTTTTTTTATCCAAACATAATTGTTTCATGGAGAAAACACTAACAAATATTTGTATACGAAAATCCATGGACAAAATAAAACAGATTCTTAAAAAAAAAAGTTTCAACTAATCACAAGGATAAAATAGTTATTTGTGAAGTCAAAAAGCAGTCAAATACCACAGTAAAATGGCTAATTCCGAGAGTTAACCAAAAAATGGTTTTTTTCTAAAGCCATTGCTACAGTAATGGCTTTTTTGATAATTATACTTGTTTTTTTCCTTTTCAGGCTTTTCACTTTTTGGCACTGATGGTCATAGTAGGATGATAGCATCTTAAGTTCTTTTTTTTTTTTTTTTTGTTAACTATTGTCCTCATGTGAATGTAGGTAACGGGCATAAAGTAAAAAATAAAAATAAATAAAGCAACTTAGACACTTTAAATACCAATATTCAATATATAGATGAAACTCTGATTTTTTTTTTTTTTACTTTTTTTTTTTTGATGGGTTGAAAACTCTAATATTAAAAGTAAAACATGCTCGGATAATGAAAGTTTTTGTACGAAAAAACGAAGACTCTGCAGTCTCTATTGTATTTTGTTTTTGTTTTTGGTGTCGAATTCTTATATACTATTTTAGTGTATATATAGAATGAATGGGATCTACCAATAAATCTAATGATGAAGTGAAATAGTGAATTATTAGAAAAAAAAAAGCTGTGAAATGATTACAAGCATATCAAGTAGTGCTCACATGAGCGACAACCCAATGTGCCCACGTGAAGCACCTTTACCCCATTTTTTAGCCAACTCACCGATTCGGTTTTCTTATAACCGGTTTGGTTCAGACTCAAGGTTCAAAAATGAATCATATTTGAGAAAATAAAAACCTCCCAAGTACAAATGGCCTCGTGAGCTCTTACTATTGGGCCTATCTAATGGGCAACTATTAAGCATGGTAATAATACAATGTTAAATCATCCCAAGTTCCCAACTAATCAACTTGAAAACCGAGAATCCTTTAATCAACCAAAATAATAAAATGTAAATATGTTAGGTTAAACTTTGTTTGCATAAAAGTTTTTCATCAAAGCAGAAATGGAGGTCAAAATAATTATAACGGTATAAATGAAAGCAATATTTGGAGCATCTCAGACGATTCTCACTTTATTTCTGGAGACCTCAAAGCTTAAGTCGATGTATTTGGAGAAAGTTACAAAGATCCAATATAGAAGTATAAAATTGTGTAACATATGGTCCGGTCCAATTCACTTTATATTTTGGCTATTCGTAGACGTTTTATATAGCAAGAACATTCAATTTTTTTATAAATTTTGAGAATTAGTTTAGTTTCAGTCTGAAGTTTCTCGGTTATATATAGATATATAAAAAATTTGTTGTAAGATTAAAAACATGTCCAACTACCATTTGGGATAGAGATTTTAAGATGAGCTAATCCATACTACAAGTTTACAACAGTCAGTCCAAAGAACAATAATATTAACATGCTCAATCTTATGACTATGCAAGTTGTACCATATTCTATTTTTTATTTGTTATTCTAAAAATACTTTTGGTTATGTTTTGACTTTCGTTGGTATGTATAATTTCGTTTTAACAAAATTTTGCATAATAAAATGGTTTTTATGTTTTGACTTTCGTTGGTTTTTTTTTTTTTGATAAAAACATATAATAAAATTTTAGTATGATGATAAAATTATTTTTAAAAACTAAAATTATTTTAGTAACTAAATATAAAATTTTAGTATGATGATAAAATTATTTTTAATTATGGTTTAAACAGAGTACTATTAAAGTATGACATTATCTATAAATCATTTAAAATTTAAAATCTATTTTTAAAATGGTCTTTCGTTTCGTTGCGTGTTTCGGTGTTTGTAATATAATTCGATCCAACATTGCCGCGGGACTGTGAAAACCCAGATTTGGTTTGAAATGGTTTAGACAAGGTTCTCTTAAACCGAGCCAAATTGTAACTGAACCATCTAAAATTTGAATTTGGTTAAAAAAACTGACCATTTAAACCGAAACGCCTGCCCTCGAATTCGATAAAAGAATGGCGGAGTAGTGATCGCTGTTTTCTCGTGTGCACAAGCTTGTCGTGTTCACCTCAACCTTGTGAAGATGAAGAAGTTGAATAACAAAAACCTTCTTCTTCTATCGATCTCGGAATCTTCTGATCAATGGCGGTTACTACCACACTTCGTATCACCGATAGAATATCTCCTATTGATTTTTTCTCAACCCAACGACTGACCTCCGTCGCGTATGATCGGCTTACCAACTCGAAATCCGAAATCGGTTTCCCTCCTCTCCGGAACGTAGTTAAGGTGACGGCGACGGTGAATCCGTATTCGTACACGGAGGCGGCACGGCCTGAGAAGCGGAAGAGTTTGACGGATTTTTTGGTGGAAGCTGGAGATTTCTTAAGATCAGACGGCGAAGATTGTGGTCCGCCTCGGTGGTTCTCTCCGTTGGAATGTGGCGCACGCGCTCCTGGATCTCCTCTCCTTCTCTACTTACCTGGTTTGATAGATTTCGTCAATTTGATTGGGAAGAATGTATTTTTTCAAGTTAACAAAACTGAGAAATCAAAATTTTCAGGGATCGATGGTACTGGATTAGGACTCATTCGCCAGCATAGGAGGCTTGGAGAGTAAGGAATTGTTTGATTCAAATTTATTTATTGCCTTAGAGCCTGAGATAAGCTCTTCATTCTGCACAGCTCCTGTTTCAATGTACTGAATACTCTTCGTTTTGTGGTCTCATTATCTTATTGATCATAGGATATTTGACATATGTTGTCTTCATTTTCCAGTTAGTGATCGTACTCCTGCTCGAGGTGACTTCTTTCTCAGCATTCCCTGTTGTCTCATTATGGTTTTGTAAACAAATGGACTAAATCTTATGTGGATGAAACTCTTTCTTGCGTTTTCAGACATTGTGAAGCTCATTGAGAGGACGGTTAGGTCAGAGTACTACCGTTATCCAAATAGACCCATTTACTTAGTTGGAGAATCTATTGGAGCTTGTTTTGCTCTTGATGTTGCAGTCAGTAACCCCGACATCGATCTTGTCTTGATTCTCGCTAATCCAGGTGAAAAGAGATTCTTTATTGTCTTTCTTTAGATTTTCCAGGCCAATGTTATGTAAGCACGGTGTTACAAGCTCCGAAATATGTCATGATCAAAGTCCGTACTTTATGATTCAGGCGTTGTTGGTAAAGCATAACTCATCGTGCTTAAAGAGTATATTCTCATGAAATGTTTGCATTTTGTCTTGAGTTCATAATAGACTCTGTTTGATGCAGTCACACGTTTCAACAACTTCATGTTGCAATCTTTATCTGCTCTACTGGAAGGAATTCCCAACTTGCTAGAGGAGAATTTTAGGTTTAAAGAAGGTGAAGTTTCAACTAATTGTATATCTTCCATGTATATATGTGTAAGAAAAATTAGATGGAAAGACTAGATCTAAATATTTCTGTCTCAAAGACAGATTTCAGTGTCAGTTTTGGTTCGAAATCAGGGCTGACTGTGTTTTACTATATAGGTTATCCTTTTGCAGCAATGTTAGAGACAATGCTAAAAGAAACTGATGCTGAGCAGACTAGAGGAGGGCTATTAAGAGACTTCTTTACAACTTCAGTTATTCTGTCTGTAAGATCGTAGTGTTTAACTCGTAATGTGCTCTTGTTCGTTCTTCATTTTGTTGTTTCAATCTGTTGTCATGTGATAAACTCACGAAAAAACAAATTATTTACAGACTCTGATTAGGATCTTTCCCAAGGACACTCTTCTATGGAAGCTTCAACTGCTTAAGTCTGCTTCAGCATCTGCTAATTCTCAAATGCACACAGTCAAAGCCCAATCACTGATACTTCTGAGGTTCATAAACTTATAAACTTCTCTGATTCATTATTAATTATAAGTAGACGTTCAGCGATCTCTTTCTTTGTAAATAATTGTCTTGGCTGGCAGCTGAGTTGTAGCTTTAATACGGCAATGACTATTGCAGTGGACGCGACCAATGGTTAGTGAACAAGGAAGACATTGAAAGACTTCAATGTGCATTGCCGAAATGTGAAGTCCGTAAGTTTGAGAGTAATGGACAGTTCCTCTTCTTGGTAAGGTGTTCTTTCCCCTGATGCAAGAAATTTTTCCTTGTGTCAGTGAGTCGCTGGCTTTAAATTTTAGATTCACAATATCTTCTGCATTTGTAAATCCTATTTCAATTGGTTCATAATAAAATCTCTATCAGTTTATAACCAATAGAAAACTTCTGGCATCAAATTTGGCACAGAAAAGTTTCAGATTGATCACATTTATGTCATTTCAGGAGGATGGGGTAGATCTGGTGACTATCATCAAGTGGACTTATTTTTATCGCCGTGGGAAGTCGTTTAATTACGTTTCTGATTACACTCTGCCTACCTCATATGAGCTTAAAGAGTTTGAAGAATCACAAAGGTATAAATGACTCATTTATCACATCAATATCATTGTGTGTCATAGATGTTGTCATGTGTCTAGTTTCTGTATCAAACGCTTTCGTAAGTTAGATCTAGTGAAAATATTTTGTATATTTATGCTTAGCTAGAATTGAATATTTGCTTCTGCTACTGTAAGCAAATACTAAAACATTGTTCTTCTGGTCCAGATTGCTAACTGCTATGATCTCCCCAGTATTTCTCTCAACTCTAGACAACGGTACAGTAGTAAGATCACTTGCAGGTATACCTTCAGAGGGACCGATTCTATATGTTGGCAACCACATGTTGCTTGGTACCGAATTGTTACCAGCAGCAATTCATGTCTTGAAAGAAAGGAACATTATGTTGCGAGGACTGGCACATCCAGTGATGTTTACCAGGAAAGTTGACTCCAAAATCCAGCTTGTATTCAATCATATGCAGATGCTCGACTCAGTTAGGGTAATAGGCGCAGTTCCTGTCTCAGATATCAATTTCTATAAACTACTTCGCTCAAAGGCTCATGTGGTTTTGTATCCTGGTGGTGTCCGTGAAGCTTTGCACAGAAAGGTAATACTAATTAATGATTGTATGTTTTATATTTGGTCTTCTTGTTAATCTTTGAGGCTTGACATTTATGCAGGATGAAGAATACAAGCTGTTTTGGCCAGAACATTCAGAGTTTGTAAGGATCGCATCTAAATTTGGAGCAAAAATCATTCCTTTTGGAGTTGTTGGAGAAGATGATCTCTTTAAAGTAAGCAAAAATCTCTTCTTCTTCGTTTTTAGTTTCAGTATCTGCAATTCTTAAAAAAACTCTTTTTTTTTTTTTGAGAAATGGAATGATTTTCAGATGGTGTTTGATTACAATGATCAAATGAAGATTCCTTTCCTGAAGAATCTCATAAAAGAGACAACACAAGACACAATGGTCTTGAGGTATTTAGGTTTTTATTTGTTTTGTTTTCAACTCTCGGTTAGAGATATAACCACATGAATGTTTATATAACATATGATTGGTTTATTATACTATATATGGTTAGGAACGGTGAAGAAGGAGAAGTAGGAAACCAAGATTTGCATGTGCCCGGAGTAATTCCCAAGATTCCGGGACGGTTTTACATATACTTTGGGAAACCAATAGAAACAGAAGGTAAAGAGGAAGAGCTAAAAGATAAAGAGAAAGCTAATGAGGTTTACTTGCAGGTCAAGTCTGAGGTTGAGAAATGTATGAACTATTTGAAGACCAAAAGAGAAACTGATCCTTACAGAAACATATTGCCGAGGTCGCTCTATTACTTGTCACATGGTTTCTCTTCCCAAATCCCAACCTTTGATCTTCGAAATGATTAAATTTAGTTACTAGATTTGTGTGACTAAATTAACTATAACTGTGTAAGATTTGATTCAAGTAATTTTTTTTTTTTTTTAACTGTTAGTTTGGATTCGTTATTGTAATGTCTCAAAGTATATGGCTCTTAATGTAGAAGTTAAGTTCAGGGTGTGTTATGTTGAAATTCATTCAAGTCTGGGTTTGTTTTTCCTCTCTCCATCATTTTGAACCAAATGTGGAAAAGGGTATTTTAGTCATTTATGGTTTTTTGACATTCCTACATTGTCCACTCCAACTAGGCCTGGGCATTCGGATTTCGGATCGGATACGGTTCGGTTTTTTCAGATTCGGATAATTCGGATATGAGTTTTTATTATCCGTTCGGGTTTTACAATTATTCGGTTCGGATTCGGTTCGGATAGGTGCGGATTCAGATCGGTTTTCGGGTTTTTTAAATTTAAAAATTTGTTTAGTTTTAATAAAAGTTAGTCAAATTCTAATAAAATTTGGTTAAATTTTGCAAAAAATTGTATATTTCTAACAAATATAACTAAAGATTTTTGAATTTTTAGATTATTTAAGATATTTTTGTTATTTGGTATAAAATTATAACTAAATATAGGTAATAATTTTGAATATATAGTTTTATTTCGGATTTTCGGTTATACTTTTCGGTTTTCGGTTCGGTTCGGATAATTCGGATGTAAACATTTAGAATCCGTTCGGATTTTATGACTATTCAGTTCCGTTTCGGATTCGGATTTTTTGGTTCGGTTTCGGTTCGGATTTCGGGAAAAAACTAGGGTTTTTTTTTTATCGTTCTCAAATTTTCTAAAACCTTGCCACAAGTTTGATCTTTGATCACTCACCAA
The DNA here is from genome assembly GCA_963667165.1 of Barbarea vulgaris. Classification (NCBI taxonomy): domain Eukaryota; kingdom Viridiplantae; phylum Streptophyta; class Magnoliopsida; order Brassicales; family Brassicaceae; genus Barbarea; species Barbarea vulgaris. The sequence goes on along the minus strand of OY763890.1, from coordinate 28,021,101 downwards.
TGAAGCGGCCAGTTCTTCTGATAAGTGATTCCAGCGACTCAAACTCGGATTGCTTTCAAATCCGACACAATGACCGACGTATGCCTCCTTTGTCTCCTTTCACAAGAAAGCTTGATGAAGGTGACGACCTCTCCGGTACGGATGCGATGCTCAGGAGGAGAAAGCAACTGAAGAAGACGCAGACAACATTGTTATCTTCTTCTTCTGTTGCTTTGAAGATGAACTGGACTAAAAACGACGAGCTCCTCATTCTCACGGTTTGTAATTCCTCTGCTTTATTTGTCTATATTTTCTACATATTATTCTTTACTCGTATCTTTTTATTATATAAATTTACCTTCTTTTTTTTTTGTTGTTGTTATGTGGAAAAGGGTATTGTGGAATATGAAAATGAAAAGAAGTGGAGCTACACATCTGACTGGAATGACTTTTATGGTTATATGAGAAGTTCAATGGAATCGGATTTCTCTAAAACACAGCTAATAAATAAGGTTAAGAAGTTGAAAAAAAGATTTAAAGATAATCAGGCGAGATCTAATGATGGAAATGGACTCTTTTTTTAATCAATACTGATGACGAAGAAGTCTTCAACTTGTCAATGATCATATGGGGTAAAAATAAAAAAGAATGTGCTGATAATTTGGACCAAACAAAAGTAAGTATTCTCTTCTACCATCCCTAAACGCTATGTAATGTTTGATATTTACTAATACGTAATGATCTTTTAGTGGCTTGTTTTGAAGGAGGATGTGCCTTGTGCGGAGCTTGAACGGGTGAGTAATGCAAGGATTAAGATTGATAATGGTGAGAAAGAATATTTGAGTATCCTGCAGGAGGCACCGCATCATTTCAAAGTTTAGGTGAAAATCTACAGAAGTTGCTGCTTCGAAATTTGGAGAACATTGGAGCTAAACAAAGAAAAGAGCTAAGCTGATGAATGGAAGGCATTGCTTGCTGAGGACATGAAATTGAACATCAAGAAACAAACTTTCTCTGCTAAGCTTGTAAACGTTGGATTATCTGCTTAGTTCAAGAAAGAAAAAGTTGTGCTTTTGGAATGTTTGGATGTTTTCGGTTATTCCTATTAATGTTTTTTTTTGTTGTGTGTAAGCCATCTTTTTGTTGGCTTGTATACACATTATATTCCTTTTTTTGGAGGATTTGTATCGGTAAATCTCATGGAATCTATGCATCTTGTCTTGTGCTCATAGTAGACTGTTTGTTGCAGTCTCACGTTTCAACAACTTCATGTTTTAGAATATAAAGGTTTTCTGTTTGCGGCAAATCTTCGAGGCTACGCTGAATGAAACTGATGCCGCGCAGATGGGTGGAGGGATATTAGGAGATGTCTTTGGAACTTCATCTAATCTGCATGTTAGACTCTCTTATAGGATAACAAATGATAGATGAATGTTATTTTTGTCTTACAGATCATAATGTGCTCTCGTTTGTCCTTCATTTTTGTTGTTTCGATTAAATTTTCTCTAGTCATTCAACAGATTATTTACAGACTCTGATTAGGATCTGATTGTATTGCAACGCTCTCACGCTCTTCGGTTCATCGAATGAGATATTTCTTCGGCTTGTGAGACTCAGCAACTGAGTCAGGCTCTTCGGGATTTCACCAGTAAACGAGTTATTCGATAAATCCAAGTAGAACAGATCTTTGAACTCACAAATCCAGCTTGGGATAGCTCCAGTTAAACGGTTCCAAGAAAGATCCATCAACTGATGATCATTACTCAAGCTTAACCAACTCGGCATTGAACTAGTAAGCCTACAATTTGCAACAACAAGCACCTTAAGCTTCTCGAACCAAAGACTCAAAGTCTCCAATCATCAAATAAAACTGTAACATCCCGATTTCTGGTATATGGTGGTGCATGATGAGAGCTTAAGAGATTTGATTTGGCTACCTATGTCACCAAAGTGCACTTATCTTTTCCGTCAATCATACGATCAGAACTCCAGAGTTAAGCGTGCTTGAGCTGGAGTAACACTAGGATGGGTGACCTACCGGGAAGTGATTGTCAGTACCGTGTGAGTGAGACCAAAACACGTAAAAAAATCATGTGGTGATTTGTAAGGACACTAAACAAATCTTTAGAGTTTCTTGAGATAACAAACCGGCCGTCGGACGAGGATGGGGCTCACGGGCCTAGAGAGGCTGTGGGGCTCACGGACAGTGGCGGTCGGAGGTTGGTTAACACTCTTTAACCGCTTACAAACTGGTAGATTCTCAGGCAATAACCCATTGAATCTATTGGTTCCCAAATCAAGAGAGTTTAAGGCACTACAAGAATTATGGAATCTATCTGCATTGTATCTATTTGATCTGTCTATATCTATCTGTACTAACCATTAAAAGTGAAGTCAGAAGCCACAATATTAAAAGTCAATCACAGATTACACAAATGCCATTAATGAATTTCCCTAATAACCATAATGCCCTTATGATATAAGATTAAATTTATAGTTAGTATTAATCGACTAATTTAATTAGATTTAGGCCTAATAAAACTATAAAAGCCCAATGAATTTGTTAATTTTGAATAATTTCGGCCTCCTCATATTTTATAGTCGGTTTGACCTACATTTTATGTATCTCTTTGCTATAAATATCGAACTCAGCCGCATCGTTTATTATTAGTTTTCATTATAGTAATTGATTTGTTTGTTGATTATTGTTAGTGTGTTCTTCTTTATTTGAATGCTAATTTTCATTTTCTTCTTAACTTTTTGTAGGTTATTAGCTCCATTGGAATTCCGTCTCGGTCGATGTCTCCTTCAGTATGTGGATGCGCTTTGGATGCCGGTTGTTGTAAAGATTGTCGATCTGTAATTCATCATGTATGTTTTATTCCTGCATATTATATTATTTGTTTACAAATGATGAATTCGTTTATTAATATATTTTGTGTTGCTTATGATTTAATTTGATTTTAATCGGTTTATGACTATCGAATATATCTTCAATTGTGTTTGTTAATCTGAGTATTTGTCGTCCTTTAACATATGCGTAATGTTTGTTTCTGTTACATTTCTAATCTTTTTAGTTTTCTTTGTTTTAGTTTACATGGTCTTGTGTGCACACAAGAGGAGAACGTACAATCAACTGATTAGATTCGTTGTGAATAATGTAATGAATTTTTTATACTCTTATAATTTTTTTTTTTAGTGTTTACAGTTGATATTTTTTTTATAAATATATTCATGTGTTCTCTATATTTTGAATATATATTATATTTATAATAATTAGTATTATTCGGTTGATTTATTTAATAAAAAGCCAACTAGATCCCAATATTTTTTGTTAATTTCGTATAATCTTCGACCTTATAATAGTGTATATTCAGTTTAATCTATATTTATGTGTTACTCCTCAATAAATATCAAGCTCATACACATAATTTATTATTAGTTTTATCGTTAGGATTTAGTTTTTTTTTTTCTTTTTTCTTTTGTAGTGATTATTATATATGATTATGGTTCTGATGAATTGTTTGATTTAGAACAAAAAAATGTTTCTGTTATCGCCTTATGGTTTAATTTATTATGTTGTTACTTGTTGGTAATCACTTTTGGTGTTTGTTTTTTTCGTCCGCTGAATTTTTTTTTTTTTTTTATTGCTTTTGTGTATGTGGTTCATCGTATTGCAATTCCGCCTCAGTTGATTTTTCTTCTGATATGTGGATGCGATGTGGACTTCAGCGGTGTTAAAGACGATCGATTTGTTTTTGAGAAGGTATATTTATTTCATTATTATTATATTTTATGTCTAATATATAATTATATATATATATATATATATATATATATTAATTGTGATATTTTTATTTGTATCATATACGATCTTATCCGTTTCTTTACAATATGCAGATTTTTATAAATGACGATTTATTAGCCGTATATTATTACTTTCATAGTTATATGTAATCTACGACTGAATTTCTTTGTTGATACATTAATTTTATTGAGTGTCTTCTTAAATGTGTTTGCAAATATTGACACCATTTTGTAAAATGTAAAGGCTTCGTAGCCCAATCTTGAGAAAACATCTCAAAATGTTGGTTAAGGTTATATCCTTGGGATTAATTTGAATCTGTGTTTATTTTACATTGCTTGCAGGAAACTTGTTGAGTTATAAAGCCTCTCCGGTTCTCTTTCCAATCATCCAGGTAACCAAAAAAATCATTGATTAGTCATATAAAAGTATTTAATGATATAAAAGAATTGATAAAGTCATAGAATTAAAAAGTATCATCTAAGAGTTATGAAGGTATAAAACTGATAAGAGTCATAGAATTATAAGAGAACTTATCAGAGAACTAGTAATCCTAAAAGCTCTTTATCTTTTATATTTGGTTTTGATCATGTCATGCTCATTGGAATGTAGTATTTGACTTTGAAATTGTGTTCTCAAATGGAGTTTTTAACTAGTTGTATAGTTTTGATAAGTTACAAATAGTGTGAGGTTAGGTTGGTCAAATTCTAAGGTTGTATGACATAAACTGTTGCAAAGTCTGAGACATTAGTGGCAGAAGGTGTAATTGACTAGAACTGAGCATAGATTGTGTAAAGGCACTCTTTTTTAATTTTTCTTTCTTCTTTATAAGTATGTAACAGTCGGTAAGTTAATATCACAACCAGAAAATTTAACAAAAACAAAAAAAGTATCTCGTTTATATAATAATTGGGTTTATGCATGATGGTTAGAGTTGTTATGTAGTTACTAATATCAGACTAGTTATGTAGTTAAATATAGTATTTGTGAATGTGCTATTCATATGGCACATTCTTTATGAATGATGTCATCTCATTCATCCAAATGAAACTATCATTGCTTGGAGTTTGTAAATATAGTCTCATTATTATCTGGTTTGTAAATATAGTCTCATTCTTCTCCGGACAATAATGTTGATATGCTTAGAGCATGATTAGTAGGGGGTTTTCACTAAATTTCTCAACAACTAAAAAATAAAAAATAATAAAAAAGAGGAGAGAGAGAGGAGAATTAGTTCTCAACTTATGAGAACCTTACTTTTACACATGTTAAAATTTGATTGGTTCTGCTTTTTTTTTTTTTTTTTAAACATTTAAATTATATTAGAAGCATTAGAATTATATTTGAGAAACTCATAGAGTCTCTACCAATAATGATGCTCTTAGAGTCTGAATGTGACTGAGATTTATGTGTACTATACATAGCTTTTTGTTTTATTTAAGTTTATTTATTTAAAAAAATACAATAATATATCATGTTTTTTTCATCCATTTACATGTACATGAATACTAAAAAATCATATAAATACATAAAAGTATAAAGATATTATACCCCCTCACTGTCACTTCAATTCACAAAATTTAACCTCAGTCTCAAACAACATTAAAGAAACATAAAATAAAAAAGCTTCAAATATTCAATATGTCAAACTCTTTGAATCTTTCTTTTAGGAGTCTCAACCACAACGAATTTGTTAGCGGATGTTATTAATTTTTTGTTTTATTAAAACAATAGTGTGATTTAATCAAAATTTTAATGAGTAGTAAAAAAAAAGCTATATAGAAATGGATAATAGTTTTTGGTTTAGTTTTTTTTTTAATACAAAACTATGTCTAATAGATGTAGACTTACATCTCAATATACATCATACTTTGTGATACACATTTATAATTTACAATATACATTTTTTGGTAGTTTAAAACATATTTTATACGATTTAGTTGATTTAGTTATGTGTACATATATGATGATGATGATCAATATATATGGACCATTTGTGGAGGATGTGTTCGTAAACATGCTCCACAAATGGTCCGTATATGATGATCATCGTTATTATATACACATAACTGAACTAATTGAATCGTATAAAATATGCAATATACTACCAAAAATGTATGCTATGAATTGTACATATAACTGTTGTATCACGAAACATGATGTATAGTGAGATATAAGTTGATATCTATTAGACATAGTTTTTGTAAAAAAGAAAAACCTAAACCAAAAACTATTATCCATTTATATATATCTTTGTTTTTTAATTAATCATTAAAATTTTGATTAACCACACTATCTTTTTAAAATAAAAAGAAAAGTAATAACATTCAGTAACAAATTCAATAGTAAAAAAAATGAAATAAAACATTTTATAGCAAAGTTTGGAAGGTACCAAAATTTGTTGTGGTTAGACTATAAAGGAAGATTATTAAAAGGATTTGACATATTGGAGATTTGAAGTTTTTTATTTTATGTTTCTATAATATTTTGAGACGGAAGTTAAATTTTTTGAAGTGAATTAACAATGAGAGGGTATATTATATTTATATTTTTATGTATTTATATGGTTTTTCAGTATTCATGTAAATGGATAAAAAGGGTTATGTAGCTCAAAATACATCTATTATTTAAAATTTAAGTTTGTAGTAGTAGTTTTTCACTAATTAGTTCTCTCTCCTTTCATAACTTTTTAGACCAAATTGTCTCTAATATAATTTAACGGTTAAATATTTTATTAGCGATCAAATCTTTGTGAAGATCAATTATGGTTTTAGACGGTTAAATAATTTATTAACGTGATGACAATTCTAGTTCTAAAAAAATAATTATCATGTTATTTATTTTATAACTTACTATATATGATTATATATCAGTGATATAATTAGAGGATGTTAAAATATGTTTTATCATGTACATAAGTTATTATTCTATATGAAATATGAATATTCAAAATAAATATAGTTCTATGTTTTGTTATTTATGAATTATGTCATGCTAACAAATAATTAACATGTGATTTATTTATTTATCTTGCTATATATTATTATATATCGTTTATAAAATTGGAACATATTAAATATTTTTTATCATGTAAATAAGTTATTACTATATACAAACATGAATATACAAAGTGAATATAATTCTTTGTTTTGTTATTTGTGAATTATATTATGCTAATAAAATTATTAACATATTGTTTATTTATCTAACATGATATAAATTATAATAATAAAAATTTATATGGAAGGATAAAGATATACAAAGTTAAATAACAAGTTACATTTTATTCCAACATGTTAACTAGTATTATTATTCATGAGTTATATTATGCTAACAACATGATTAACATGTAATTTATTTGTTTTAAATGGTTATATATTTGCTTAATTTGATACATATTATGATAAATCGATAAACGTCAAAACTAAAACATGTAAAATATTTTTGTATATCATATAAAAAAATTATTAATCCATACAAAAACATATATTCGAGATAAATCTGTAGTTAAATAATTTTAATACATTATTCTTATAAAATAATTAATATGATATCATTCTTGTTATCACGATAAATATTACATTAGCGACTTACATAATAGAGTAAATGTTAGCAATGGTAAAATAGTCAACAATTATTTCTCTTACCTAGATACTTATAATTTTTCAATTTTTTTTACCATCTATTTAATTTTTTAATGATTTCTTGCTATACAATGCAATTTCCCTAAAAAAAAAACATAATATATATATATATATATATATATATATTATTATTATAAAATTAAAAATAAATAAACTTAAAAATAAAACAAAAAGCTTTGTATAGTCCAGGTGTAAATCTCAATCACCTCCAGGCTGGTCGTAATTCTTCTTAAACTTTCTAAGCATCAGATTAATTTATAGACTATGATTATGATCTTCTTTCCTAAGGATACATTTCCATGGAAGCGTCAACTGCTTAAGTCTGCTACAGCATTTGCTAATTCTTTCATACGCACAGTCAAACTTGTAAAATCTCAGTATTAATCATAAGTTAAAGTTCAGCAATCTACCCCTTTGTTTGTAAATAAGTTGAAGTTTAAATTTCTGTTGGTGTTTTTTTTTTCTGAATTAACCCAGCTTTGGTTTGTATTAAACCGAGCCAGATTTTTGAATTAAGTAAATTACTTTTAAACCGAGCCAAATTCTAAAACCGGAGTTTTGGTTTAAATCAAACGAACAGAATTTGGTAAAAGTGAGCCAAAACGAGTCTCAACCAAATTCAAACCAACCTCGATTGAAGAGAAATAGCAAGAGGAAATGGTGGAGCACGGAATCATCGCTGCTTCTTCGTGCTCGTGTTCAATGTGAAGTTGAAGAACTTAAACCTTCTTCTTCTTCTTCTTCTATTGATCTCTGAGTTCTCTGATCCATGGCGGTTACCACACTTCGTATCACTGATGGAATCTTTCCCATCGATTTTTTCTACTCCAAGTCAGTCCAGCGACTGACCTCCGTCGCGTATCATCGGAATAAGAACCAGAGATTCGGAATCGGAGGGAAGGTGACGGAATAATAAAAGTAAGGGAATGAGAGTTCTAATTAGATTCAAAAACTTTAAGCCAATAAGCTGGAGATTCTCCCCAAATGAACTTTAAATCCATTGCTGATAACATATAACGCCTACTTCCCAGTAGCTTTCTTTAATTACGAAAACCAGAACTTATAAACCCTAATTTAACATATCTGGATTCGCGATCAACTTCTCCTGACCGTCTGTCTACGAGCACCCAACACAATCAACGAGAGAAGAAAAAACGAACCATATCCGATCCCAACCGCTATACCAAACTCATTCCACCACCAATTGCTTCCTGACCGTTTGATCAATGTCCCCTCAGAACTGCGACCCACTGTATCTGTAGAACAGGGGTACCTGTGCTCCCCGCAGAGATTGTTACTCTCGAAGCTCGAGTTTGGAAATGACAGAAACTGACCACCGGCAGGGATTCTTCCCGAGAGATTGTTATAAGCAACACTGAATTTCGACAGAAACGTAAGCTTTTGCAGAGACTCCGGGATTGAGCCCGAAAGACGGTTATTAGACAAATCAAGAACTTCCAAGCTCGACATACCCGAAAGCGAGCTAGGAATCGATCCAGATAATTCATTCCATTTCAGATCAAACACATGAAGCGTCTTCAGATTACCAAACTCCTCCCAAATAGGTCCAGAGAGATTGTTATGACCGAGCTCAATCGTTGGCGGAAACCCAACAATCTGATTGTATTGCAACGCTCTCGCGCTCTCGTTCCTTTTCATAAAGAACGAGAAATCAGGAGACGGTTCATCAAATGAGACATTTCTTCGGCTTGTGAGACTCTCCAACTGAGTCAGGCTCTTCGGGATCTCACCGGTAAACGAGTTATTCGATAAATCCAAGTAGAAAAGATCCTTGAAATCACCAATCCAGCTCGGAATAGCTCCAGTTAAACGGTTCCACGATAGATCCAACAACTGAAGATCATTACTCAAGCTTAACCAACTCGGCATTGAACCAGTAAGCCTACAATTCGCAACAACGAGCACCTTAAGCTTCTCGAAACGAAGACTCAGTTCATCAGGTAAAATCTCTCCATCAAAATTCAGTGTAATAACAAGAGTCGTCAAGTTCTTGCAATGCTGAAGTATCCCAAGCGCAGAAGAGATATTACTCAAACTCGAATTCGTCAACGAGAAGTAAGAAAGGCTCTGAAAGTTCGTGAAACTCTCTGGAACTTGTCCATGGAAGGCGTTACGCGCGAGGTTCACGTTCTTTAACCGCTTGCAATCCGGAAGATTCTCAGGCAATGACCCATTGAATCTATTGGTTCCCAAATCAAGATAGTTTAGGGCAATCATCGCCGTGCAATTCAACTCCAAAGGACCGGTTAAAGAATTGTTCCTCAGGTTAAGCAAATTCAAACTCGGTGAATTCGCCAACGATTTAGGGATTCCTCCAATGAACCTATTAGTCTGACCTACGAAGAACTTTAACTGAGGCATTTGGTCGAACACATTAGGGATTTCACCGGAAAACAAATTCCGAGAAACATCAAGACGAACGAGACCGGAGAGATAACCAATCTCACGACTCAACGATCCAGAGAGACGATTCTCTTGAATCCCTAAAAGATTCAAACTTTTGAGATGAAACAGATCCTCAGGGATATTACCAGTAAGATTGTTCATACCAAGAGAGAGATGCTCGAGCAAAACACATTTCCCAATCCCAGAAGTGAAATCTCCAGCGAAGTAGTTCACCTCAAGTTTCACAACCCTAATTTTAGTAGAGTTATGACAGATATGAGACGGAAGCGAACCATTAAATGCATTAGAGGAAAGATCAAAACTTTGCAACGATGGAAGATTTATACTTTTTGGGATTTCGCCGGAGAGATAGTTAGAGCTCAAATCAAGAGTTTGTAGATGGGCCAAGTTGAAAATCGAAAAAGGGATTGATTTTATGATAAAGTTATGAGAGAGATTAAGAACCATAATCTGATCTAACTTCCCAAGAGAATCAGAAAAGTTTCCCGACAGCTTTTGGTTGACAAGCTCCAGTTTTGTGACTCTTCCGGTGTTGTTTGAATTGCAAGTGACTCCGGTCCAGTTGCAGCAAGAATAATTGATCCAACCATCTGGTTTTGGGTTGAGATTGGAAATGAAGTCAGTTAAGGCTTCGAGGTCACGTGGATGGCACGTGGTCTGAGATTGTGAGGACCAGAAGAAGCATAGTAGCTCTGTGAGGAAGATGATGATCACCCACAAACGATGACAACTCATTTCAAAGAAGAGAGAGAAGAAGAAATTATTTAGAAAAAGAATTGAAGATTCAACAAAATCCTTTAGAAATCTTAGAGAAGAGGGGACGACGGGTTTTGTGGTTCTCGCCATTTTTAGATGAAGGAGATAAGCAAGAGAGAGAGAAACGACGACTTTTGAGTCTTTGACAAAATGACGAGTCGACTTTTGAATTCAACACGCTACATCAAGTGGTGCTTAAATCTGATAGGTTATGGATTCCCTTTACCTTTATGAAGAAGAAGGATGTGGCTAAGTGTGGAAGAAAGGAGACAAGGAAGAAAACTCTATAGTTGTGAGAGAGGGTCTTAGCTATTATCAACAATTCAGTACTATGTAGTTTTATGCTTATGTTATTGTATTTAAGTCTCTGATTCCGTGTAATTAGGGTTCTTATCTTATGAATGAACAGTAATCAAATTTCTATTTCTCTATCTCTTATCTTCTTCCTCAATTCTTCTCCTCTATCTCCTATTTCTTCTATATCTCCTTTAATTTCTGTTACTTCTTTGATAAACCATATTTGGGTTCTATCAAAATCCTGCAATTTCTAGGGAGAGTGTAGCATTATGATCACGACGATTTGTTGGGAATTGAGTCTTTGATTAAACCTGCAACAAAGAAGAAAGCTTCAGTAAGAAGAAGAAGCAGAACAGAGAAGAAGCCAAGCGTGGAGGAAGAGAAGAAAAGAAGAAGACGTCGAAGAAGAAGAGTCAACAAAGAGAAAGAAAAGAAAATTGGGCTTTGTGTAGTTTGGTAATAAAAGACAAATGTGCTGCAGATTAATCAGGCCCACTAAGCAATATGTGTTTGTGTTTTATTAGCTTAGATAAGCTAAGAACCTAAAGTAGTTGTTGGAGGTTGCTTATGCAAGAGAACCTAGGATCTAGAAGTAAGGTCTAAGGTATAGTGTAAGTAGTGTAGCAAGTGGAGCAAACCACTATAAGTGTGTGTGGTGTAATGTAATATGTATTAAGGCAAAGCCACCATCTCAGCAAGAGTCTCCTAAACAGATCAATATTGTTTCTGTAACATCCGTGTCTCGGAAACAGAAAGTTGAATTTATTTTCGGATTAGGAGCTGATTATTTTGTTTCAAATTTTATTTGAAGCAAATAATAATCTGAGGTGTTAAAATAGAAGATCGGAAAGTTTGTGACCGTTTCTGTTAAATCGGAAAGTTATGGTGGGTTTTAACTGATTCAATCAGAAGTTTTGGGGCTACCTTTTAAAGATCGGAAAGTCTGAGGGCTTAATAGCAATTTGAGGAAGTTAAATAAAACATTATTTTTTTTCCTCTAATCATGTGGCTACAGCTTGAGTGGGTGGGTGTAGTGGCGTAGGATGTTAAAAAAAGGTGATAGGTGATAGTGGAGTTAAAAAAAAAAATAACACGTTAAAGAGAGCTGAGATCAAGGGTGAAGCGTAGGCTGAGGTTTGAGTGGGGAGTGGTGTTGGCGAGAGGAAGAGAAGAAGAGAGGAGAAAAACCATCGTTGTGTGTTGGTCGCGAAGCTCCGTGCCGTTGTTGTGTTGCCGTGAGTGAGAAGTCGATTCCATCACTCTCGTTCTTCATCACGGTAAGGGCTTTTTCCTTCTCTATTTCCATGGTTATCATGAGATGATGAACCTGTGTTGTCATCAAGTCTCGTTGATGGTGTGGTGGTGTGATTGGTGGCGGCGTGATGGAGTTGAAGGTGTGGTGGTGTAAACGGCGGCGTGGTGGTGGAGTTCGTTGGTCTCATGGTGGCAACGCATCGGAGCTTGACGTGTTGAGGTTCGGTGATGGAGCAATCAGGTTCCGTTGTTGATGAACGTGGAGTCGTTGTCATGGGGTGAACGGCGTGCGGCGTTGAGGAGGGTGTGACCCTGCGAGATGATGAGGCGCGGTGGCTGAGTGGTGGTGATCAGACCTCTTTGTCTTGGCTTGTGTGGCTGAGAGGCGTGAGGAGATGATGGAGAATGGTGGTGGTGGTGAGCGTCAATGGTGTTGTTGCAGAGAAAGCAACATACGAAGAAGAAGATGATAATTAAGTTGTGTAGTTAATAAGTTTGTATTATTTTATTATTTTTAGGTCTCGCGTTCGGGAATTTTAGGGTGTATTCATCCCGGGGAGTTCCATAATTTTGCAGAATTTCATCGTGAAAGTTTCTACGTTTGGCAAAGGTGAGTGCAGTACCGTGGTCGGACTGAACTTACGGGAGTTTTCGGTTTAATTTATACGTTAGGAATTATTTGACGTGGTTGTGTGTTTTAATTTTTATTTTTGGTGTTTTGAGCTGTGATAAATTCCGAAAAAAATTGCTAACATTAATGGCGTAATTAAATGGTTGTTTTGCTTAATTTTATTTAATTATTCCGAGATATTAATAATTTTAATTAATTATTAATTTGCTGAATTTAAATAATTTCATTTGGAATATAAATGAATTATTTAATTGCTGAAAGTAATTATTTATCGCTAATAATTATTGCTGAAATTTCTGGATTAATTTTTGGAGTTTGTTGTATTTTATTTGTTCAAGCAAATAATAATTTTTAACTAATTATTAATTTACTGATTTTTAAATAATTTCATTTGGAGTATAAATGAATTATTTAATTGCTGAAAATAATTATTTATCTCTTATAATTATTGCCAAAATTTCTGCGTGGATTATTTTGTGATTGGTCGTGTTCAATTCCGAACATAAATTTTATGCCGGAAATATTTTTGTATGTTCTGTCCGTATTGACCTAGTAGACGGGTTGATCGGCTCCTCAGTATTTATTAAATACTGACTGCGTCTATTCGTAATGGCGCAGGTAAAAGAAAAGGAAAAGAGTCTTAGCTGGAGCTCGTGGGACTACGGCTGCGGGATGAGATGACATACGGGGTTATTGTTTTGTTATCTTTTTTTGTTATTTACAAATTTAAGCATTGCCGTAACCGTTAGGTTGCTAGATATTGCGATGTGTTCTGTTAGTTTTTATTCTATTGCTAAAGCTGTTTTGGTTGTTGTTTAGTTAAATAATCTATTGTTGGAGTTTTAATATTTATGGAAATATTAATATCTGTTTAAAAAAAAAAAATTTGGGATGGGTTGTTTCAATTTGGTATCAGAGCGGAGTTGTTTCTAGGACTGTTAGATTTCCTGCTGTGTTGTGTAGTTGTTTGTTATGGGGTGTTGGGGTATGTCATCTTCCCAGCCGATAACGGTTCCACGGTAAGACTCGCTTGTTGTGTTGTTGGTTAATTATTTTGTAGTAAAATTTATTAATCCGTTGTTGTTGTTTCTTAAGGATGGTTGATTCTGGAAGAGTTGGTAGGCCTCTCAGAGGTGGTCGTGGTGGCCGAGCAGGTCGTGGTGGCCGAGCTGGCCGTGGAGGCCGTGTTGGCCGAGGGGGCAGAGCTGGCAGGGCTGGCAGGGCAGAGGTAGTTCCCGAGGGAAGTGTGGCGCAGAGTGTCACGGTGGAGCAGGTGGAAGTGGAGTATCCCATAGAGGTTGATCAGGCTGGATTTGTTGCTGGCAATGCTGTGCCGGCACATGGAGTTGCTCCGCCAGGGGCAGATCCAAACCCGATGGGAACTGTACTTGGGATGTTGGCCCAACTTTTGGAGCGGTTTCCGGCTGCGGTACCGGCTCCTGCTCCGGTGGCGCCACATGGGGCTGAGGTCTTGCCAGGAGGAGTTGTTCCGGGGATTCCGGATGCTGTTGTTGAACCGGTTGTTCCATCCTATCTCAGGGTGATGGAGCACATGCAGAGGTTAGGCACCAAGTACTTTATTGGTGGTGCCAAGCCGGTTGAGGCAGACGAGTGGAGGTCCAGGCTGGAGAGGAACTTCCATTCTATTCGATGCCCGGAGGAGTATCGAGTTGACCTGGCGGTTCACTATCTCGATGGTGATGCTCACACCTGGTGGGAGAGTGTGTTAGCACGGAGGGGGGCTGCGGTGTTGACTTGGAGAGAGTTCCGTGAGGAGTTCGACCTCAAATATTTTCCGCAGGAGGCCTTGGACCGGTTGGAGGGCGAGTTCTTAGACTTGTCACAAGGGAGCAGGTCTGTCCGGGAGTATGAGACCGAGTTTAATCGGCTCAAGAGGTATGCTTCTTGATGATGAGAGGACGCAGGTGCGCAAGTTTCTGCGGGGTATGCGGTTGGAGCTGAGGAACCGCTGCATAGTTCGCCGTTATGCTTCCGTGGTTGAGTTGGTTGAGCAGGCAGCCTTGATCGAGGAGGGCATGAGGCAGGAGTCTAGAGTGCAGGGTGCGGGTTCTGGGTTTCAGAAAAAGCCTCAGAGTTCTGCTCCAAGCAAGGTGGGCAGGTCTGGCGGTGTCCAGGGGCAGAAGAGGAAGTGGGAGGGCACTTCCAAGACTGTTGGTGCAGGGTATCGGTGCTTCCGGTGTGGTAGTCTTGACCACCGTGTTGCGGATTGCACCAAGGCGGACGAGCGGATTTGTTATCACTGTAAGGAATCAGGGCACGTCAAGACAAGTTGCCCGAAGTTAATACAGCAGACACCAAAGATTGAGGCACCACCGTCAAAGCGGGCCGCAGTAGCACCTCGGGTTTATGTTTTAGACGCGGGGACAGGTGGAGCGAGCTGCAGCAAACCGATCACTGGTTAGTTCTTTTTCTATCTAGTTGTTATTCTTGTAAGTGTTAATACTCTTTATGTGTGCTCGTGGGTGGCCGTCTTAGTTTAATGTGTGCGTACGAACCTTAAGTGTAGCTGGGGTAGAGGCTCATGTGTTATTCGACTCTGGAGCATCTCACAGTTTCGTTACACCGGGTTGGGTGTCTGAGAGTGGGATCCAGGAGGTTTCTGGTGATCGTTCGGGAGTTGTGAGAGTTGCTGGGGGTCGTTTGCTGGGGACGCAGGGTTGTGCCAAAGGCATTGACATTCTTATTGTTGGGGAGTTGATGCCGGCTGACCTGATTGTGTGTCCGGTGGAGATGTATGACGTCATTTTGGGCATGGACTGGCTTGGAAAGTTCAAGGCTCATCTCGACTGTCATAGAGGCCGAGTTATTTTTGAGCGTACGGAAAAGAAGCTGGTTTATCAGGGAGTGAGACCGGTTTCTGGGAGCATAGTAGTTTCAGCTATTCAGGCTGAGAGGTTGATCGAGCAGGGTTGTGAGGCCTATCTGGCAACCATAGCGATATCGGGTGAGGTCAGAGAATCATCACTGCAAGATATTTCGGTGGTTCGGGAGTTTGAGGATGTTTTCCAGCCGTTGAGAGGGTTACCACCATCGAGGTCTGACCCTTTCACTATAGAGTTGGAACCGGGAACTACACCGTTGTCTAAGGCTCCTTACAGAATGGCTCCAGCAGAGTTGGCAGAGCTTAAGAAACAGTTGGAGGAGCTGCTAGAAAAGGGGTTTATCAGGCCGAGTAGTTCACCGTGGGGAGCGCCGGTTCTATTCGTTAAGAAGAAAGATGGGAGCTTCCGGTTGTGCATTGATTATCGGGGGCTTAATCGTGTTACGGTGAAGAACAAGTACCCTTTGCCGAGGATTGATGAGTTGTTGGACCAGTTGAGAGGGGCTACTTGGTTCTCCAAGATTGACTTGGCGTCTGGATACCATCAGATTCCCATAGATGAGATGGATATCCGGAAGACGGCTTTCAGGACAAGGTACGGACACTACGAGTTTGTGGTGATGCCGTTTGGGCTGACTAATGCACCAGCTGCATTTATGAGGTTAATGAACGGAGTCTTTCAGGAGTATCTGGATGAGTTTGTCATTATCTTCATCGATGACATCCTGGTGTATTCCAAGAGTCCTGAGGAGCATGCTGAGCATCTAAGGAGGATTCTGGAGAAACTGCGGGAGCAGCAGTTGTTTGCCAAGTTGAGCAAGTGTAGTTTTTGGCAGCGGGAGATTGGTTTTCTGGGTCACGTTGTTTCAGAGAGTGGGGTTTCAGTGGATCCAGAAAAGATTCGTGCGATTGAGGAGTGGCCGAGACCGAGGAATGCAACGGAGATCCGAAGTTTTCTTGGTTTGGCTGGGTATTACAGAAGGTTCGTCAAGGGTTTTGCCAGCATGGCACAATCAGTGACTAAGCTGACTGGGAAGGATGTTCCTTTTGTGTGGTCGCCACAGTGTGAGGAGAGCTTTATGATGCTCAAGGAAATGCTGATTAGCACGCCTGTGTTGGCTTTGCCAGAGCCAGATGAGCCGTATGTGGTGTACACTGATGCATCCAGGCTGGGACTCGGTTGTGTACTTATGCAGCAGGGAAGGGTGATCGCTTATGCTTCGCGGCAGTTGAGGAAGCATGAGTGCAATTACCCTACTCACGATTTGGAGATGGCAGCCGTAGTGTTTGCGCTGAAGATTTGGAGATCGTATTTGTATGGTGGGAAGGTTCAGGTGTTTACAGACCACAAAAGTCTGAAATACATCTTTACTCAGCCCGAACTGAATCTGAGGCAAAGACGCTGGATGGAGTTGGTCGCAGATTATGACTTGGAGATAGCTTACCATCCTGGAAAAGCTAATCTCGTAGCTGATGCATTGAGCAGGAGGCGGGTTATGGCAGACACGGAGAGGGATGTTGAGACCCTAGTGGGCATGGTGAGTGTCTTGCGGTTGTGTGTTGTGTCTGAGGAGTCAGAGCCGCTAGGTTTAAAGGCGGCTAATCAGGCAGATATTCTCAGCCGAGTGCGGGTTGCACAAGAGCTTGATCAAGAGTTGGCTAAGGCTGCTAGAGCAGAGAAGTCTGAGTATGAGGTTTCCAGCAATGGGACTATATTGCTGAATGGCAGGGTGTGTGTACCGAAGGATGACGTGCTGAGGCAGGAAATTCTTAGGGAAGCACACCATAGCAGATTTTCGATTCATCCAGGGGCTACCAAGATGTATCGTGACCTCAAACGGTATTATCAGTGGGTAGGGATGAAGAAGGATGTTGCTAGTTGGGTTGCAGGTTGTGATACTTGCCAGTTGGTGAAAGCTGAGCATCAGGTTCCGAGCTGATTGTTGCGGAGTTTACCCATTCCGGAGTGGAAATGGGATATGATTACCATGGATTTCGTGGTTGGGTTGCCAGTTTCGCGGAACAAGGATGCGATTTGGGTCATCGTTGATAGGTTGACCAAGTCGGCTCATTTTCTGGCCATCAGAAAGACCGACGGAGCTGAGGTCTTGGCTAGAAGATATGTCAGTGAGATTGTGAAGCTGCATGGGGTACCGGTGAGCATAGTGTCAGATCGTGACCCTAAGTTCTCATCGCTGTTTTGGAGAGCTTTTCAGAAGGAAATGGGCACTAAGGTACACATGAGTACAGCTTATCATCCACAGACAGACGGACAGTCTGAGCGCACTATTCAGACTTTGGAGGATTTGTTGAGGATGTGTGTGTTGGATTGGGGTGGCCATTGGTTTGATCACTTGAGTTTAGCGGAGTTCGCGTACAATAATAGCTATCAGGCTAGTATCGGTATGGCACCATTTGAGGCTCTCTATGGTAGGCCATGCAGAACACCGTTGTGTTGGACTCAAGTGGGGGAGAGGAGTTTGCTGGGAGCTGATTTTGTGCAAGAGACTACGGAGAAGATCCGTGTGGTGAAGCTAAATATGAAAGAAGCACAAGATAGGCAAAAGAGCTACGCTGATAAGCGTAGGAAAGAGTTGGAGTTTGCAGTTGGAGATATGGTTTATCTGAAGATGGCCTTGCTGAGAGGTCCAAACCGTTCTATTTCAGAGAACAAGTTGAGTCCTCGGTATATGGGACCCGTTAGAGTGTTGGAGCGGGTCGGACCAGTTGCTTATAGGCTGGAGTTACCGGAGGTGATGCGGGCATTTCATAAGGTGTTCCACGTATCGATGCTGAAGAAATGCCTGCATAAGGATGATCAGGTGATGGCTGAGATTCCATCCGATCTATTGCCGAGTATGGTTGTTGAGGCGAGGCCTCTAGATGTGTTAGACCGCAGGGTCAGGATGATCAGGAGGAAAAAGGTACCAGAGATGAAAGTCTTGTGGGATTGCAATGGGACGGAGGAGGAAACTTGGGAATCTGAAGCTAAGATGAGGCGGAGGTTTTCCAAGTGGTTTGGCAAGTTAGCGACTTAGCCGTAGTTCCAGTGCTGTTTATAGCGGGGTTGTTACGCTTTTTCCTATCGTTTAAGCTGTTGTACTCGTTATTGTTGGAGTTTTAACGATGTATTTTCTTTCTCTTTTATTCAATAATAAGATGGAGTTTTATTGAATATGATGTACACATCGTGTTTGTTTATACTTGGTTCAGTTGTGGGGATCATGCCGTGTTGAATCTAATACTTGGTTTGGTTGATTAGGATATTATCATAATGCTGATGGATGAGAGTCCGTCCAACGGAAACTCATTGATGTGTGGTGTTTACCGGTCGGGTTTCTGTGTGATTCCTGATGCTGTTTCGGTAAGCCACTTGAGATCTTAAGGTCTTGCTAGACTTAGCTGATCGGGTCACGCTGGACTCCGAGATGTTAGTCATTCTGACTGCGCTGAGCTGTTCCGGGGATCCGGTAGGCGTAGTTTTACTCAAACCAAGTGGGGTCGTGTGGTGTCAGATTCCGGGGGTATATGAGCCGAGTATAGACAATCATGTGGTGTTGATAGCCGAAAGGCAATGCTGTGGAGTGTTGTTGGTCGCATTACTGTGTCAAAAAAAAAAAAAAAAAAAATAGCCATAAGGGCTATGTTGTGTGGTGTGTTTGGTCGGAATTATTAGATTCGGGGACGAATCTATATTAGTGGGGGAGAATTGTAACATCCGTGTCTCGGAAACAGAAAGTTGAATTTATTTTCGGATTAGGAGCTGATTATTTTGTTTCAGATTTTATTTGAAGCAAATAATAATCTGAGGTGTTAAAATAGAAGATCAGAAAGTTTGTGACCGTTTCTGTTAAATCGGAAAGTTATGGTGGGTTTTAACTGATTCAATCAGAAGTTTTGGGGCTACCTTTTAAAGATCGGAAAGTCTGAGGGCTTAATAGCAATTTGAGGAAGTTAAATAAAACATTATTTTTTTTCCTCTAATCATGTGGCTACAGCTTGAGTGGGTGGGTGTAGTGGCGTAGGATGTTAAAAAAAGGTGATAGGTGATAGTGGAGTTAAAAAAAAAAATAACACGTTAAAGAGAGCTGAGATCAAGGGTGAAGCGTAGGCTGAGGTTTGAGTGGGGAGTGGTGTTGGCGAGAGGAAGAGAAGAAGAGAGGAGAAGAACCATCGTTGTGTGTTGGTCGCGAAGCTCCGTGCCGTTGTTGTGTTGCCGTGAGTGAGAAGTCGATTCCATCACTCTCGTTCTTCATCACGGTAAGGGCTTTTTCCTTCTCTATTTCCATGGTTATCATGAGATGATGAACCTGTGTTGTCATCAAGTCTCGTTGATGGTGTGGTGGTGTGATTGGTGGCGGCGTGATGGAGTTGAAGGTGTGGTGGTGTAAACGGCGGCGTGGTGGTGGAGTTCGTTGGTCTCATGGTGGCAACGCATCGGAGCTTGACGTGTTGAGGTTCGGTGATGGAGCAATCAGGTTCCGTTGTTGATGAACGTGGAGTCGTTGTCATGGGGTGAACGGCGTGCGGCGTTGAGGAGGGTGTGACCCTGCGAGATGATGAGGCGCGGTGGCTGAGTGGTGGTGATCAGACCTCTTTGTCTTGGCTTGTGTGGCTGAGAGGCGTGAGGAGATGATGGAGAATGGTGGTGGTGGTGAGCGTCAATGGTGTTGTTGCAGAGAAAGCAACAAACGAAGAAGAAGATGATAATTAAGTTGTGTAGTTAATAAGTTTGTATTATTTTATTATTTTTAGGTCTCGCGTTCGGGAATTTTAGGGTGTATTCATCCCGGGGAGTTCCATAATTTTGCAGAATTTCATCGTGAAAGTTTCTACGTTTGGCAAAGGTGAGTGCAGTACCGTGGTCGGACTGAACTTACGGGAGTTTTCGGTTTAATTTATACGTTAGGAATTATTTGACGTGGTTGTGTGTTTTAATTTTTATTTTTTGTGTTTTGAGCTGTGATAAATTCCGAAAAAAATTGCTAACATTAATGGCGTAATTAAATGGTTGTTTTGCTTAATTTTATTTAATTATTCCGAGATATTAATAATTTTAATTAATTATTAATTTGCTGAATTTAAATAATTTCATTTGGAATATAAATGAATTATTTAATTGCTGAAAGTAATTATTTATCGCTAATAATTATTGCTGAAATTTCTGGATTAATTTTTGGAGTTTGTTGTATTTTATTTGTTCAAGCAAATAATAATTTTTAACTAATTATTAATTTGCTGATTTTTAAATAATTTCATTTGGAGTATAAATGAATTATTTAATTGCTGAAAATAATTATTTATCTCTTATAATTATTGCCAAAATTTCTGCGTGGATTATTTTGTGATTGGTCGTGTTCAATTCCGAACATAAATTTTATGCCGGAAATATTTTTGTATGTTCTGTCCGTATTGACCTAGTAGACGGGTTGATCGGCTCCTCAGTATTTATTAAATACTGACTGCGTCTATTCGTAATGGCGCAGGTAAAGGAAAAGGAAAAGAGTCTTAGCTGGAGCTCGTGGGACTACGGCTGCGGGATGAGATGACATACGGGGTTATTGTTTTGTTATCTTTTTTTGTTATTTACAAATTTAAGCATTGCCGTAACCGTTAGGTTGCTAGATATTGCGATGTGTTCTGTTGGTTTTTATTCTATTGCTAAAGCTGTTTTGGTTGTTGTTTAGTTAAATAATCTATTGTTGGAGTTTTAATATTTATGGAAATATTAATATCTGTTTAAAAAAAAAAAATTTGGGATGGGTTGTTTCAGTTTCTGCATTAGCTCAAAACGACAATGCCTTGGAAACAAAACAGATGATGGGCCACAATGGGAATAAGCCCAGTCATGCAAACCAGCCTGCTAAGCCGAAGTCTCTGTGTCAAACAGAGTCTCTCCCTGCTTCAGAGTCTGAAGCTCTGCAACGGTCTTCTACAGGAAAAGACAAACTGAAGGAAGACTGTACGAAGCCACAGATCAAGATGACGAACAGATTCGGTGTTTTGCCAGCTGAAACCGCGTGCTAAAGTTACCAAGCAAAGACAGCTGTAAAACGTAGCTGTCAATCCTATCTCTATGCGCTCCAATCTTATCCTCATTGTAAAAACTCTATAAAAGAGAAACAGATTGTATGCGTTGAAGTTTAGTGAAAATGAATCAATAAAGTCATTTATCATCTTCCTCATTCAGAGTTTCATAAAACTTCTTCATGGTATCAGAGCCATGGCTCTTGAAACATACACTCAACCTTCTTTAAATATTGTTAACTATGTCACTATCAAGCTCACAGAGAGAAACTACATCCTCTGGAAATCTCAGTTTGAAACCTTTCTCTCTGGACAAGGTCTACTCGGCTTCATCAATGGCTCCACTCCTGTTCCAATACAAATGCTCGAAGCTCCTGGCATCAACAACACCGTAGGCTACACACCAAATCCAGACTATCAGATTTGGACTCGCACAGACCAAGTAGTGAAATCTTGGCTACTAGGATCTTTCTCTGAAGATATTTTGAGTGTAGTTGTTGAGTGCCCCACATCAAAAGATGTCTGGTTCGCTTTAGCCAATCATTTCAACAGGGTCTCTTCATCACGTCTCTTTGAGCTTCAGAGAAAGTTGCAGATTATCATCAAAGGAGACAAAGCCATGGTCGTCTACTTGAGGGAAATCAAGGAAGTCTGTGATCAGCTCTCATCTATCGGTAGTCCTGTAGCAGAGAAAATGAAGGTCCTTGCTGCTCTTCACGGGCTTGGAAGGGATTATGAACCTTTTAAGACAAGTATTGAGAGTCAAATGGACTCTGATCCAAGTCCAACTTTTGAAGACATCATACCAAAGCTCACAAGTTTTGATGACAGACTTCAAAGTTATGAGAATGGTCTCACTGTTTCACCACATATGGCGTTTAATGTCACTACAAGGAGTGTCTTTGACAACAGTAACAGAGGCAGAAGTGGAAACAGGTCTGGCAACCTCCGAGGCAGAGGTAGAGGGTCGTTCACAACACTTGGTCGTGGATTTCACCAACAGATTTCACCATCCTCTGGTTCTCAAGCTTCTTACAATGAAAATAGCAGGCCTCAGTGTCAGATCTGTGGAAAACTTGGTCATCATGCCTTAAAATGCTGGCACAGATTTGACAATAGCTATCAAAGTGAGGAGCTTCCTGCTGCAATGGCTGCTATGCATATTACTGAAGTAACAGACTCTGGTGCTGAATGGTATCCAGACTCCAGGGCTACTGCTCACATCACCAACTCTACTCAAAGGCTTCAACATTCTCATCCATACAATGGTTCAGATTCTGTCTTGGTTGGTGATGGAAGCTTTCTGCCTATCACTCATGTTGGCTCAGCAAATCTTGCATCTTCATCAGGTAACTTACCTCTAAAAGATGTATTAGTGTGTCCTGATATTGCTAAGTCATTGTTGTCTGTGTCAAAGCTTACCTCAGATTATCCATGTTCTTTTAAATTTGATTCTGATGGGGTGCGTGTAAAGGACAAGGAAACAAAGAAGCTCCTGACACTGGGAAGAAACCATAAAGGCTTGTATGTGCTGAAGGATCAACAGTTTGAGGTTTTCTATTCTTCAAGACAAGCATCTGCAAGTTCTGAAGTGTGGCATAGAAGATTGGGACATCCAAATGAGAAGATCCTTCACACCTTGAGTCAAAATAAATCTATCTGCATCAATAAGCTTCAGCAACAGTTGTGTGAAGCATGCCAGCTAGGAAAAAGCAGTCGTCTACCTTTTTCTTCTTCTAGTTTTTCTGCTTCAAAGCCTTTGGAAAGGATTCACTGTGACTTGTGGGGTCCTTCTCCAGTTGTATCTCCTCAGGGATTTCGTTTCTATGTAGTCTTCATTGACAATTTCTCAAGATACAGTTGGTTGTACCCTTTAAAAATAAAATCAGAGTTCTTTTCCATCTTCCTTGAGTTTCAGAAGCTAGTTGAAAATCAATACAATACAAAAATCAAAGTATTTCAATCAGATGGTGGTGGAGAATTTATCTGCAAAAAGTTCTTGATACAGCTACAAGCAAGTGGCATACAACATTATATCTCATGTCCGCACACACCTCAGCAGAATGGCTTGGCTGAGAGGAAGCACAGGCACATCACAGAGTTGGGATTGTCAATGTTATATCAAAGCAGACTACCACAGAAGTTTTGGGTTGAATCCTTTGCTACTGCAAACTTTCTCATCAATCTTCTGCCGTCTTCAGTTCTTGAAACTCAGAAAATTCCCTTTGAAGTGTTGAATGGTAAATCACCGGAATATTCGTCTCTCAGAGTCTTCGGTTGTGCTTGTTTCCCGATGCTAAGAGACTACACAGAGACCAAGTTTGATCCAAAATCACTCAAGTGTGTGTTTCTTGGATACAATGCTAAGTATAAGGGCTATCGCTGTCTATATCCCCCAACAGGTCGCGTCTATATTAGTAGACATGTAGTGTTTGATGAGACACATTTCCCATACTCAGATGTGTATAAAGATCATCAACCAACTACACTTACAACTCTGCTCAAAGCATGGCAAAAACAGCTTCCTGCAGAGCCATTAGATCATCATCAAAATGCTCCCTTCCATCATTCTCCATAAGTGGAAAATCAACATTGTCAACCAGCTCCTACAGTAAGTACTTCTCCAGCCGTTACAACTTAAAACAGTATTGAATCTTCACAGCCGGTAGCAGAACAAGAAGCTCAGCAAGAAAATCAACTAACAGCTGAAAGAGTAACAGTCAATTCTAGTGAAGAAACGGAAATCATGGATGAAGAAGAGAGTTCTGAGTGTACGGCAAGCTTTGACCTTGATCCTATTGGCAACAGCTCTTCTTCTTCATCTAATGGTACAGAAATAGAAACTGTTACACATACTGAAGCCACTCATCCACCAGCGGCTGCTACAAACTCTGAATCAACTCATCCAATGGTCACAAGGTCTAAGGTTGGAATCATTAAACCAAATCCACGATATGCACTGTTGGCTCACAAAGTTGCATATCGAGAACCTAAAACTGTGACTCAAGGTCTCAAAGATCCAGGCTGGAATAATGCAATGGTGGAAGAGATTGAAAATTGTGCTGAAACTGAAACGTGGTCACTTGTTCCACTCACTCCAGACATGAATGTTTTGGGAAGCAAATGGGTGTTCAGGACAAAATTGAATGCGGATGGTTCTCTTGACAAGCTCAAAGCTAGACTAGTTGCTCAGGGTTTTGATCAAGAAGAAGGAATAGATTATCTGGAGACATACAGCCCTGTGGTGAGGTCTGCAACAGTAAGAGCAGTCTTACATCTTGCAACAGTTATGCAATGGGAAGTAAAACAAATGGATGTCAAAAATGCATTCCTACATGGAGATTTAACAGAAACTGTGTACATGAAGCAACCTGCTGGTTTTATTGACAAGACAAGACCAGACTATGTTTGTCATCTTCACAAGGCTTTATATGGTCTGAAGCAGGCTCCAAGGGCATGGTTTGATAAATTCGGCAATTTTCTTCTGGAATTTGGCTTTACTTGCAGTTACTCAGACCCCTCTCTATTCACCTATGTCAAAGGTAAAGACATTATCATGTTGCTTCTGTATGTTGATGATATGGCAATTACAGGAAACAATTATGAGGCAATGAAGAGTCTTCTAGCAGAACTGAACAAACAGTTCCGGATGAAAGATATGGGTCAGCTCAACTACTTTCTGGGAATTCAAGCTCAGTTTCATCCAAATGGGTTATTTTTATCACAACAAAGATATGCTGAAGATCTCATCTCAGTTGCTGCAATGGATACTTGCACCTCAATGTTTACTCCACTGCCAGTCCAACTTCACAAGGTACCGCATCAAGACAAACTATTTGAAAACCCAACTTATTTCAGAAGCTTAGCAGGGAAGCTTCAGTATCTGACATTAACAAGACCAGATATTCAATTTGCTGTCAACTATGTTTGCCAGAAGATGCATGCTCCAACATTGGCTGATTATAACTTGCTGAAAAGGATTTTGAGATATATCAAGGGTACAATAACCATGGGCATCAGCTTCAGTAAAAACACAGACTGTACTATGCGGGCATACAGTGATAGTGACTTTGCTGGTTGCCAAGAAACAAGAAGGTCAACAGGAGGCTACTGCACTTATCTTGGTAACAACCTGATATCCTGGTCTTCAAAGAAACAGCCTACGGTTTCTAAAAGCTCAACCGAGGCAGAGTATAGATCTTTGTCAGAAACAGCTTCAGAGTTAACTTGGTTAGCTTCAACATTAAAAGAGCTTGGAGTTCCTCTGCTGGAGACACCAACACTATATTGTGACAATCTGTCTGCAGTTTACCTTACAGCTAATCCAACATTTCACTCAAGGACAAAGCATTTTGAGCGAGATCATCACTATGTGCGAGAACGAGTTGCTATGGGGGTTCTAGTTGTGAAGCACATTCCCTCACAATATCAGATAGCAGACATACTCACTAAGTCTCTGCCGTATCGACTGTTCAACACACTGAGGTTCAAACTTGGTGTATGTGAGCCACCCACACCAAGTTTGAGGGGGAGTATTAAGGCAAAGCCACCATCTCAGCAAGAGTCTCCTAAACAGATCAATACTGTTTCTGCATCAGCTCAAAAGGACAATGCCTTGGAAACAAAACAGATGATGGGCCACAATGGGAATAAGCCCAATCATGCAAACCAGCCTGCTAAGCCGAAGTCTCTGTGTCAAACAGAGTCTCTCCCTGCTTCAGAGTCTGAAGCTCTGCAACGGTCTTCTACAGGAAAAGACAAACTGAAGGAAGACTGTACGAAGCCACAGATCAAGACGACGAACAGATTCGGTGTTTTGCCAGCTGAAACCGCGTGCTAAAGTTACCAAGCAAAGACAGCTGTAAAACGTAGCTGTCAATCCTATCTCTATGCGCTCCAATCTTATCCTCATTGTAAAAACTCTATAAAAGAGAAACAGATTGTATGCGTTGAAGTTAAGTGAAAATGAATCAATAAAGTCATTTATCATCTTCCTCATTCAGAGTTTCATAAAACTTCTTCAATATGAAGTCATCAAAGTAATTATCAATGTAGTCTTTTAAGCAAAAACGTTTCTTGTTTTCTCTCTAGAGCAAAGAAACCAAAACTAAAGTGAGATAGAGAGAAAGAGTGAATCTGACCTTAAAGGAGGTTAGATATCATAAATCCAACACGATTCCTCCATAGTTGACTATTTTTTTAATCCAATATTACAGTTTGAAAATACCCAGAGGAGGCTTAGTCCAGGTTGATGATGACGGACCTGTCTCCAGAGATAAGTCCGAGCCTTGCTCCTCCAACTTCATGGCCTCAGTCCATTCTTCTGCATCATCCTGCGCTTTTCTAACCATAGATAGCGCATCATACCTTATACCTTCATAAAGTCGTTGATTTAGATTCGCTTTTGTAACGTCCAAAACTGTATATGGCTTATAATGTATGTAGAAGTTGAGTAAGTTCAGGTGGTATGTTGAAATTCACTTGAGCTTGGGTTTTTTCCTCTCTGCATTTTGAACCCTATAAATGTGAGAAAAGGGTATTTTGGTCATTTACAGTTTTGGACTCTTGAACCTCCTATGTCCTCTCCTCCAAAAGAAGAGCATCCGCATTGTCACTTGCTCTTATTCTCTGTGTTTCTCAATTTGGGAAAAAAAACCTTGCGACGAGTTTGATCTTTGATCACTCACCAAATGAAACGAGTTCTTCAGATACTCAAACTCGGATTGCTTTCAAATCCGACACAATGGCCGACGTATACCTCATTTGTCTCCTCTCACGACCTCTCCCGTACAGAGGCGATGCTCAGGAGGAGAAAGCAACTGAAAAAGATGAAGACATTTGTATCTTCTTCTTCTATTATTTTGAAGATGACTAAGAATGATGAGCTTCTTATTATTCTCACGGTTTGTAATTTCTCTGCTTTATTTGTCTATTTTATACATTCTTTTTTAATAACATATTTTACCTTTTTTGTTGTGATGTGGAAAAGGGTATTGTGGAATATGAAAATGAAAAGAAATGCAGCTACACAGGTGACTGGAATGACTTTCTTGATTATATGAGAGATTCAATGGAATCAGATTTCTCAAAGAAACAGCGAACAGATAAAGATTCACAAGTTGAAAAATATATTTAAAAAAAAAATCAGGCGAGATTGGGAAAAGACTGTCATTTACTAATACTGATGATGAACAAGTCTTCAAATTATCATTGACCATATGGGGAGAAAAAGAAAATGAATCTGCTTCTAATGAGAGTTTGGACCAAACAAATGTGAGTTTGTTCTTCTACCAATCTCTCTATAGTTATGTAATGATCTTTTAGTGGCTTGTTTTGGAGGAGGATGTGTCTTGTGGGGAGCATGAACGGGTGAGTAACACAAGGATGAAGATTGGTAATGGTGAGAAAAAGAAGATTGTTGATGATTTGAGTGTTTTGAGGGAGGTTAATTGTACTTGTGCGGTGAGTAATGCAGGAATTAAGATTGATAATGGTATAAAAAAAAAAAAAAAAAAAAAAAGAAAAGAAAGAAAAAAGAAAAGAAAAAAAAAAGATTGATAATGGTGAGAAAGAGAAGAGTAAGGAAGAAGATTTGAGTATTCTCCAGGAGGCACTTGAGGTGGCGGCAACATTTCAAAGTTTAGGTGAAAATCTACAGAAGTCGCTGCTTCGGAACTTGGAAAACATTGGAGCTAAACAAAGAAAAGAGCTAACCGATGAATGGAAGGCATTGCTTGCTGAGGGAATGAAATTGAATATCAAGAAACAAACTTTCTCTGCTAAGCTTGTAAACGTTGGATTTTCTTCTTAGTTCAACAAGGAAACAAAGTTGTGCTTTTAGAATGTTTGGATGTTTTCGGTTA
This sequence comes from Barbarea vulgaris, assembly GCA_963667165.1. NCBI lineage: Eukaryota > Viridiplantae > Streptophyta > Magnoliopsida > Brassicales > Brassicaceae > Barbarea > Barbarea vulgaris. The sequence continues at coordinate 27,992,576 of OY763890.1, read as the reverse complement.
TTCCTAGTAATATTTTTTGTTGTGTGTAAGCCATCTTTTTGTTAAGTGTAATGGTGTTGGCTTGTATACACATTATATTCCTTTTTGGAGGATTTGTATAGGTAAATCTCATGGAATCTATGCACATCATTCGTCCATTGATATCATTTATTGGAGGCTTGTACATTGATATCATTTATTGGAGGTTTGTCTCAAACCTATGTACTCTTTTTCTCTTTGATTAATTAAAGAGATTTTTTGCCGAAAAAAACGAGAATGCTATTGTGATATTAAATTAAATCTTTTGTTAGTATTAATGGGCTAATATAATTAGATTTGGGCCTGATAGAAACTTAATTTTGAATAATTTCGGCCTCATCATATTTTATAGTCGGTTTGACCTAGATTTTATGTATTCTTCCCCTATAAATATCAAACTCCGCCGCATCGTTTATTATTAAGTTTATTGTTAGAGCTTATGTTTTAATGATTTTTTTGTTTCTGCTGAATCAGTTGATTCGGGAAAATGTATGTTTTCATTATCGTCTAATATTAAGGTTTATAATGAATTGTTTGTTGATTATTTGGATGCTAATTTTCAATTTCTTCCTCTTGTTCTTCTTTGTAGGTTATTCGTTCCATTGGAATTCTGTCTCGGTCGATGTTTGTTTAAGTATCTGGATGTGCTTTGGACGTTGAACGCCGATTGTTGTAAAGATTCTCAATCTGTAATTCATGAGGTATGCTTTATTCCTGCATATTATCTTGTTTGTATACGCGGGTGCCTAGTTGGGGTCTAAACGGATAATATATTTTTATAAATATATATATATATATATAATCTCATAATTATGTAGATTTTGATAAATATATAGTTGTTAAACATTATTCTCAAATGAATAAAATTCACTAAGTTTATAAAATAGATAAGTAAAAATTTTTTAAAAATAAAATTTTTTTACATAAAAATATATAATTATACAATGTTTTACCAAAACTTTTAAAATATTTTCTAGAATCTGCCTAGGCATCCGCATAGACTGCATAATTGGGCGAATAATGCTATTAGGCGCCCGAATTATTCAAAACCGCATATCACCGTATAGCATAAAATTTATACGTCTGACCACTGTATAGTGCCTAAACGCCGCCTAGGCGTCCGCGTTTTAGAACGCTGCTATCGAATCTATCTTCAGTTATGTTTGTTATTCTGAGTATTTGTCGTCCTTTAACACATGCTTAGTGTTTGTTTTTGTTATATTTTTAATCTTTTTTTTTTCTTTTGCAATCATATTGTTTTAAATTTGTTTTGGTCTTACGTAGTCTTCGTATGCACACGAGAGGAGAATGTACAATTATATGATTCGATCCGTTGTGAATAATGTCAATGGTGTGAATTTTAAATACTCTTATTTTTTATTTTGATTGTTTACAGTTGATAAATTTATTGATAAAAATATATTCATGTATTCTCTATGATTTTAATTATATATTATAATTATAGTAATTATCATTATTCAATTGATTTAGTTTAATAAAAAGCGTAACTAGTTAATTTCATATAATCTTCGACCTAATAATATTGTATATTCGGTTTGATCTATATTTATGTGTTGCTCCTCTATAAATATCAAGCTCATATGCATTATTCATTATTAGTTTTATCGTTAGGGTTTAAGTTTTTCTTTTGTAACGGTTTTTCTATATTATTATGGTTCTGATGAATAGTTTGATTTAGAAGAGAAAAAAATGTTTCGTTATCGCCTTATATTAGGTTTATTGATTATGTTGTTAGTAATTAATTACTTTTTTTTTTTTTGGTATGGAGTAATTAATTACTTTTGGTGTTTGTTTTCTTCGTCTTCTGAATTATTTCCTCTTTCTTTTTTTTGTCTTATTGCTTTTGTGTAACTGGTTCGTCTTATTGAAATTTAATCACGGTTGATTTCTCTTCTAATATGTGGATGCTATGTGGACTTCGATGGTGTTAAGGACAATTGATGTGTTTTTGATAAGGTATATTTGTTTCATTAATATATATATATATATATATATATATATATATATATGTATTGATATTTCTAATTGTATAAGATACGATCTTATCTTATGCATTTCTTTACTATATCCAGATTTTCATAAATGACGTTTTAACTTTTATTTTAGTTGTTAGTCGTATACTAGATTTATACTCGCGCCAGATTTAGTTTTAAACTATTAGCAAAATGAATAGTTGAATTTTATCAAGTGATATACATCATATATTGTTAAAGTTTTTTTTGGAAAAATAATGAATTGATAGAGAAACTACACATGTTCGACGAATACACTATATTCATGGCCAAACAATTTACATGTTTGATTTTAAACCCGATCATTTGATCCACTAATTCATGTCATATACTTTTAAAAATATTCAATCAAATTTTTGTCAATTTCTCTTAAATATTTACTATAGTTATATGTGCATGCATATCTTACCAAATTTTCTTCAATTTCTCTTCTAATGTTTTCACTACTATACCTTTCATCATCTTCCAAAACGCACTCATTCACTTCTTGATATTTTTCACGTTTTCTTAGCTCACATGTAACAAATGAAATTGTTGACGGATTTTCAATCCAAATAAGAATTGTATCATCGATTGCATCTTTTTATACTATCTATTTTATCTGATCAGTTGCACGATCTTCTTTTTTACTTGTGCAGCAAAGAATTTCATGAGAGATACTTAGTTGTAGTTAGGAGGTTTTTATGAACATATTATGGTCCATGTTATATTTGCTTCTTATAAATCTTATCTTATCTTTGGACATGTTCTTAAATATCTTCATTTTTTTTTAGATCTCGACCGATTGACACTTATTTTGTCATTAAGTTCCAATGATTTTATAACTTTCCATCATTTGGTGTTTCAAGATATAAGATAATTTAGATTCTGACATATTCTAAAAATGATCAATTTAAACATAATTTTTGTTAAAGTTTTAGTTATATTATTACTAATAAACTATTTCATAGTCTAATATTTATTATTATTAGTATTTTTAATTTTTTAAAGTATTTTTAACTTGTGTTTTTTTTTTATTCCTTAAACTTTTTTCTTCTTTATCACTTATGCCATCATTAACTATTTAAGTAGTAAATAATGTTCATTAAATTTTATATTTAGTAATATTCATTAAAAAATTATTATATACCTTAGCTTTTTCTCAATGTATCTATCTCATATATTTTCAGAGATAACCACAAATTAGTGTTTGTAATACACGTATACATCTGAAAATATATGTGGTTAAAATATCTAGATACATTGAGAAAAATAGATATAATAATAAAATTAGGAAAAAGACCAAGATTTACACTATCTCATTCTAATTTATGAGATTAACCATATATATTTCTCAGCAAAATGTATTAACCACATATATTTCTCAGCAAAATGTATTAAGAGAATGTTTAGTGTACAAAAGCTTAATACATTTTGCTGAGAAATATATGTGGTTAATACATTTTTAACTTGTGTTTTTTTTTTATTCCTTAAACTTTTTTCTTCTTTATCACTTATGTCATCATTAACTATTTAAGTAGTAAATAATGTTCATTAACTTTTATATTTAGTAATATTCATTAAAAAAAGTATTATTATTTGATGATATAGTTATTTCTCATTAGACAATAAAGTGATGATGTGGACACTTTAGATTAAGAGAAAACTCTCCCGTTATATATATGATTCTTACTTCCATATTTATATTTAATCTACGATTGAAATTATTTCTTAATACATTAATTTTATTGAGTGTCTTCTTAAATGTGTTTGTAAATATCGTTGGTTGTTTGTTTGTCGTCACATTTAGATATTTAGTACAATGCCGTTTTGCAAAATGTAAAGGCCTTGTAGCCCAATCTTGAGAAAACATCTCAAAATGTTGGTTAAGGTTATATCCTTGGGACTAATTTGAATCTGTGTTTATTTTTACATTGCTTGCAGGAAACTTGTTGGGTTATAAAGCCTCTCCGGTTCTCTTTCCAATCATCCAGGTAACAAAAAAATCATTGATTAGTCATATAAGAGTATTTATTGATATATGAGAACTGATAAGAGTCATAGAACTAAAAAGTATCATCTAAGAGTTATGTAGTTATAGAACATATAAGAGTCGTAGAATTATAAGAGAACTGGTAATCCTAAAAGCTCTTTATCTTTTACATTTGGTCTTGATTATGTCATGCTCATTGTAATGTAGTATTTGACTTTGAAACTGGATTCTCAAATGGAGTTTTCCCCTAGTTGTATTGTTTTCATAGGTTACAAATAGTTTGAGGTTCATTTAGTAAAATTTTAAGGTTGTATGACATAAACTGTTGCAAAGTCTAAGACATTAGTGGCATAAGGTGTAATTGATTAGAACTGAGCCATATGTTGTGTAAAATTGAAGCCTTTTTCTATGTATCGTGTTTATATAATAACTGAGTTTATGCATGATGGTTTGAGTTGTTATGTAGTTACTAATATCAGACTAGTTATGTAGTTAAATATAGTATTTGTTAATGTGCTATTCCTATAGCACATTCTTCATGAATGATGTCGTCTCATTCATCAAAAAGAAACTTTCATTGTTTGGAGTTTGTATAGATCATCTCATTCTTCTCCCGACAAAAATGCTTATATGCTTAGATTCTGGAGGTGATTGAGATTTATATGTGTACTTGGGGGTGGACAAATTATCTGGAATCTGAGATCTGATCCGTTCTGAAAATTTGGATACCCGGCATGTCCAGATCCGGATCCGGATAATGGAATTTTGGAGGGTGGATATCCGGATATGTGGCGGGAGTATTACATAATACTTATTTTAGTCTTGAACAAATATAATTCTAATAAATTTTATTGGTGGTTTTAAAAACCTAAAATAATTTTAACACAAAAGTCCATTTATTTGATAAAAATATTTTTTAAACTTTTCAATGTTAAAATTCAAAAACATATTTTTCATTGACAATCTCTAAAATTCTAGATAAAAATGCAAAATTGACATATTTTTATCATTTACTTTGGTTGTAAAACAATTTTGCATCATTTTACCATTTCATCCTTTGGTTTTTATGAAATTCTGATAGTTATAATTTTAAAAATTTATCATATAATGGATCCGGATATCCGATAAATATCTAATTTTTTACGGATACCCAAAATTTTTGGATCCGGATCCAGATACTAAGAAAATACTGGATATCCAATCCGTGCCCACCCCTATACTAAACATAGCTTTTTGTTTTATTTTAAATTTATTTATTTTAAAATTTTCATCCATTTACATGTAAAAGAATACACAGAAATCATATAACTACATAAAAGTATAATTATACTATTTCCCCTCATTGTCACTTCAATTCACAAAATTTAACGTTAATCTCAAACAACATTAAAGAAACATAAAATAAAAAGTTTCAAATTTCTAATATATTGAATCCTTTGAATCTTCTTTCAGAGTCTCAACCACAACGAATTGTGGTATGTTTCATGCTTTGCTTTAAAATGCTTTATTCATTGTGTTTTGCTATTGCATTTGTTACTAGATGTTAATTTTTATTTGTTTTATTAAAAAATAGTGTGATTAATTAATATTTTAATGATTAATAAAAAAAACTTTTTTTCTATAAATGGATAATAACTTTTTTCATAAAGCTATGTCTGATCGATATCGATTTAGATCTCACCATACATATTTATTACATATTTATATGATTAAATTGGTTTAGTTATTTGCATATATATGATGATGATCAGGATATACAGATCGTTTGTGGAGAGGGTGTTCCTAAACAATCCTAGGCTTGTAGGAGTTGTTTACCATCCACAAGCGGTCCGTATATGCTGATCATCGCTATATATATATATATATATATATATATATATATATATATATATATATATGTAACTGAACAAATTGGATTGTATTAAGTATGTAATATACTACCAAAAATGTATACTATGAATTTTATAAGTGTAATGTATAGTGAGATGAAAATCGATATCTATTAGACATAGCTTTTGTTTTAAAAAAAAAAACTAAATCAAAAACTATTATCCATTTGTATAAAGTTTTTAATTATTTTAATCATTAAATTTTTGATTAATCACACTATTTTTAATAAAATGAAGCAAAAATCTAACATTCAATGATAAATTCAATAGTAAAACACAATGAAATAAAAAAAAATTATAGCAAAGTGTGGAATGTACCACAATTCGTTGTGGTTGAGACTCTGAAGGACGATTCAAGGGGTTCAACATATCTGAACTGATCCGGATATCTGAGATTTTAAATTATAATATTCAGATCTAGAGATCCTATATATCTTTTTCGGAAATGATTTCGAATTGGATCTTGGATTAAAGATATTTTGTCCACTCCTAATTCATAAATATACATTTTTTGGTCTTATATTACATACTAGTATATGACCCATCCTACGGACGGGCAATATTTTTTAGTATTATTTTAAATAATTTTTATGTTTTTAGCAAATTAAAATATTATGATTTAAACAAAAAAATTAAATACCAATGATATTTAACATTAAATTATAATATATTTAAGAAAGAATTATTATATGTTTATGGAAAGAATAATGATATATATGCCACCAATCAATATATATGTATATATGTATATATGAATATTGTTAACATACCATCGAGAAATAATATTGAAGAGAAGTTATTGAATCTAGAAATTTAAAGGAAAAAATGATAGAAAGAAGGAGAGAGCCAAACTATTGTATAGTATAAAATATGTAATAAATTACTAAAAAATGTATACTATGAATTGTATGTATAACTATTGTATCACGATGCATGATGTATAGTGAGATGGAAGTCGATATCTATTAGACATAGATTTTGTAAAGAAAAAAACTAAACCAAAAACTATTATCCATTTGTATAAAGCTTTTTTATATTATTAATCATTAAAATTCTTTTCAAATTTAAATTTTAATGAGGATATTTATTTATGTGATGGAAATTAGTTATACATATGATTAAAAATTGTATTGGTTTTCATTTAGTTAGAAATAATAAATAACAAAGAAATTAACTATACAAATGATTGACAATTATATTAGTTTTCAAATATGTTAAATATATTAAAAACAACAAAGAAACAAAAAAACTATAAATATATATTAAAAACAAAAAATTATAAAATACAAGTTAAAATTATACGAACAAACAAAAAAATATTTATCAACAATTAAAAAAAAAAAAAACTACAAATTTACACCGGTACAAATCTAGCGTGTTTTTTAAATTACTGCCGGAACGCTGAGACAACTAAAATCAAACCGAGCCATCTAAATTGAATTTTAAGTAAATTACGTTTAAACCCCGAGCCAAATTCCAAACCGGAGTTTTGGTTAAAATCAAACGAACAGAATTTGGTAAATTCAAGTGTGAACCAAATTCAAACCAACCTCGATTGAAGAAAAAGAGAAAATGGTGGAACACGGAATCATCGCTGCTTCTTCGTGCTCGTGTGTTCAATGTGAAGAAGATGAAGAAGTTTAAGAACAACTTAAACCACCTTCTTCTTCTTCTTCTTCTTCTTCTTCTATTGATCTCTCAGTTCTCTGATCCATGGCTGTTACCACACTTCGTATCACTGATGGAATCTTTCCCATCGATTTTTTCTACTCTAAGTCAACCCAACGACTGACCTCCGTCGCGTATGATCGGCTTAAGAATCCGAAATTTGCAATCGGAGGAAAGGTGACGGCGACGTTGAATCCGTATTCGTACACGGAGGCGGCAAGGCCTGAGGAGCGGAAGAGTTTGACGGATTTTTTGGTGGAAGCTGGAGATTTCTTAAGATCAGACGGCGGAGAGGATGGTCCGCCTCGGTGGTTCTCTCCGTTGGAGTGTGGTGCTCGTGCACCTGGATCTCCTCTCCTTCTCTACTTACCTGGTTCGTCCTTTTAAATCGAGAGTCCGTTTTGATCGATTTGGTATTGCTTCTGAAAAGTAGTTTTTTCAAGTTAACAAAACTCAGAAAACAAATTTTGCAGGGATCGATGGTACTGGATTAGGGCTTATTCGTCAGCATAGGAGGCTTGGAGAGTAAGGAATTGTTTGATTCAATCTTATATATTTCCCATAGAGCCTCCTGAGCTATGAATGTTTGAAAGCTTCAATTAATAGACAAGTATTAAGAGTTGACTTCAAAAATATCAGAAGAAATCTGATTCTTTTATCTTTTGATCATAGGATATTTGACATATGGTGTCTTCATTTTCCAGTCAGTGATCGTACTCCTGCTCGAGGTGACTGACCATTTTCTCAGCATTCTCTGTTGTCTCATTACGGTTTTGTAAACAAATGGATTAAATCTTATGTGGATGAAACTCTTTCTGTTGTTTTTGGTGTGTGTTTAGACATTGTGAAGCTCATTGAGAGGACGGTTAGGTCAGAGTACTACCATTACCCAAATAGACCCATTTACTTAGTTGGAGAATCTATTGGAGCTTGTCTTGCTCTTGATGTTGCAGCCAGTAACCCCGACATCGATCTTGTCTTGATTCTCGCTAATCCAGGTAAAAAGAGAGTACTCGCCTTCTCGTGATCATTGAGATTCTTTATTGTGGTTTATTTTTATTAAGATTTTGTGTACCATTTATGAAAGCACGATGTTTCAAGCTCAGAAAAGTGTCATCTTGGTAAAGCATAAGTCTAATCATGTTAAAGGAGTTTTTTTTTCGTTCGTTTGTGCACTCATTATACTCTTTCTTTTGGGGTGGGTAAATCTCATTGAATGTATCTTGTGCTCATAGTAAACTCTGTTTGATGCAGTCACAAGTGTCAACAACTTCATTTTGCAACCTTTATTGTCTCTACTGGAAAATCTGCCTGATGGACTTCCCAGCTTGATTAATGAGAATTTTGGGTTTAAACCAGGTGAACTTTTAGCCCTTTCTCTATCGATGTTAAAGCGAAAACAATTAGATTCAAAGACTTGGCCTTCAAGATTCTTTCGCGAAGATGGGTTTAAGTTTCAGTGTCTGGTTTTGTTTCAAGGTCAGGGCTAACTGTGTATTAATACATAGGTTATCCATTGACAGAAATGTTCGAGACTATGCTCAATGGAACTGATGCCCTGCAGATGGGTGGAGGGCTATTAGGAGACTTCTTTGCAACTTCAGCTAATCTGCCTGTAAGACTATTATACGAGAACAAGTGATATATGCATGTTGTTTTGTCTTGCAGATCATCGTGTTTAACTAGTAATGTGCTCTTGTTTGTTCTTCATTTTTGTTGTTTCGATTTTTCTTTCTCTAGTCATGAGATAAACTCACGGAAAACAATTTTCTTACAGACTCTGGTTAGAATCTTTCCCAAGGACACACTTCTGTGGAAGCTTCAATTGCTTAAGTCTGCTTCAGCATCTGCTAATTCTCACATGTACACAGTCAAAGCCCAAACACTGATACTTCTGAGGTTTTTTTTTTTTTTTTATCAGCTTTTCTTCTGAGGTTTATATGCTACTAAAATTCTCTGTTTCGTTACTGAATATTAAGTAGAAGTTTAGTGATCTCTTTGTTTGTTATGAATTTTGTTAACTGGAAGTGGAAGCTGAGTTGTTGCTTTAATACGCCTGTGGGCTGTGGCTATTGCAGTGGACGTGATCAATGGTTACTGAACAAGGAAGGCATTGCAAAGCTCCGTGGTGCATTGCCAAGATGTGAAATCCGTAATCTTGAGAATAATGGACAGTTTCTCTTCTTGGTAAGGAGCTTTTTCTCCTAGTCTTCCTTGTGTCAGTGAGTCCTACTTAATTAATTCACAAGCCTATCAAGTCTCAACGATTTTATAACCAATAGAAAACTTCTTGAATCAGAAATGGCACAGAAAACTTTCAGATTGATCAATTTTATGTCATGTCAGGAGGATGGAGTAGATCTGGTGACTATCATCAAGTATGCTTATTATTATCGCCGTGGTAAGTCGTTTGATTACGTTTTGGATTACATTCCGCCTACCCCATATGAGTTCAAAGGGTATGAAGAATCACAAAGGTAAAACGAGTCACTTGTTTTTTTTTTTTGGTTAAAATTTGAGTCACTTGGTGGTGAGTCAAACACTGAAGCATTGTTATTATATTCTTCTGGTCCAGATTGATAACTGCTGCTACCTCCCCAGTATATCTCTCAACTCTAGACAACGGTACAGTAGTAAGATCACTTGCGGGTATACCTTCAGAAGGACCAGTTCTCTATGTTGGTAATCACACGTTGCTCGGTCTGGAGTTGCATGCAATAGCAGTTCATTTCTTGAAAGAAAGGAACATTCTGTTGCGAGGACTGGCACATCCATTGATATTTACCAGGAAAGTTGGCTCAAAACTCCCTGATTTGGAAATGTTCGACTCATTTAGAATAATAGGCGCAATTCCTGTCTCGGGTATGAATTTCTACAAGATACTTCGTTCAAAGGCTCATGTGGCTTTATATCCTGGAGGTGTCCGCGAAGCTTTGCATAGAAAGGTGATGATTGTGTTTTCCATATTTAGCCTTCTTGTTAACTTTTGAGTCTTTATATCTAAAGACATATTCCTGCAGGGTGAAGAATACAAGTTGTTTTGGCCAGAACATTCGGAGTTTGTTAGAGTCGCATCTAAATTTGGAGCGAAAATCATTCCTTTTGGCGTTGTTGGAGAAGATGATCTCTCTGAAGTAAGCAAAATCTATTCTTCTTCGTTCTAGTTTCAGTATCTGCAATTCGCAGATCGTCTAGGATTACAATGATCATATGTTCTTAAAACTAGTTTAAAACTGTGAAATCTCATCTCCGTTCCAGTTCTAATACCTGCATATATTCTTAAAATTATTGTTGTGTCAATCTGAGTTTGGAATAACTCTTTTGTACAATGGGAATGATTCTCAGATTGTATTGGATTACGATGATCAAATGAAGATCCCTCTCTTGAAGAATCTTATAAACGAGATAACACAAGACTCTGTTAACGTGAGGTATATAGTTTTGTTCGACTCTGTTAGAAATAATCCACATGAAACTTGTATAACATATTTGATTCTGAATCTAGTTATGAATAATATATGTTTAGGAACGATGAAGAAGGAGAATTGGGAAAACAAGATTTGCATGTGCCCGGAATAATTCCCAAGATTCCGGGACGGTTCTACGTATACTTTGGGAAACCAATAGAAACAGAAGGTAAAGAGGAAGAGCTAAAAGATAAAGAGAAAGCTAATGAGGTTTACTTGCAGGTCAAGTCTGAGGTTGAGAAATGTATGAACTATTTGAAGACCAAAAGAGAAACTGATCCTTACAGAAACATATTGCCAAGGTTGCTCTATTACCTTTCACATGGTTTCTCTTCGCAAGTCCCAACCTTTGATCTCCGAGATCAGTAAATTTATTTATTAACGGTAACTGTGTGCGATTCAAGTAATTTAAGAAAACGTCAATATGGATATGTTATTGTAACTTCTAAAAGTATATGGCTATTAATGTTGTAGTTAGCCCTGGGCATATGGATAATGGGTCCGGTTCGGGTCTATTGGGTTTCTGTATTTACTACCTAATAGAGTATTTATAAAAAATTGGTTCGGTTTCGGTTCGGATCTTGTCAGATTCGGGTCGGTTCGGGTTTTAGATTGAAGAACCTATGAATACCCGAAAGAATGGGTATACCATCGGTTCCGGTATTTTATACCCGAATATATCCGAAAACTTGAAATATAACCGATAGTATACCCATTTACCCGAAAACACTTGCAATATAACATACACAAATGACAACACTCACAAAAATAGAAAATATTCAAAACCAAATTTAAGATCCAAAATGCTAATTTTAAATTTAACATCCAAAACCAAAAGAAAAAAGATGATAGAGCAGTAGTAAAAACTAAAACATAGAGGTAGAAGTCGATGTGAAACTAAACTTAGAGGTAGAAGTTAAAACTGGAAATACACGGATGAATATGAACTTTGTTTTGACTATTGATCACTCCTGAAATACAATTAAAAAGATAAAACAAATGTCAACATCATGGTTTAAATTTTAAATTTGGAAGCTCTAGTAAAAACCCTAAGGAATCCTAAACATTAGTGTTAGTTTCGGGTTGAGCGGGTACCCGTATGGGTATCGGGTCGGGTCGGGTATTATCCGATACCCACGGGTAAGACAATCTACTACCAATAGAGTAATTTGATAATACCCATACTCTACCCGAACCGGTTTTTTCGGGTTGGTTCCGGTTCGGGTTTTCGGGTTCGTTTTTTTTGTCCAGGGCTAGTTGTAGTTGTAGCTTCATGGAATTAAAAAAAGAAATTTTTTTTTTTTATAAATGTGGGTTTGTTATTGTGACTTTTAAAATGTATCACCTTAAATGTTGAAGTTCAGTTAGCTCGGTGTGTTTTTTTTTTTATAATGTTTGCAGATATATTAACGGTATCCGGCTTTTTTAGGATATATGTGTCTGTATCTGTCATATCCGTGATTTTACTATATGTATTCGTATCCGAAATTCTGGATCTCTGTATCCCGATAAATTTTTTTTTTAATTAGAGTATTTAAAATAATGTTATAATAATAATAAAATTGAGAATTTTCAAAAAAAAAAAAAAGAAATTAGAATAAAAAATAGATTTGAGTTTGAATGAAGAAATATTGGTAATTTAAAAGCCCAAAACAAAACAAAAAACATTTTTTTTTTGCCAGATACGGATATCCGATCCAAAATTTTCTCAATATCCGAATCCGAAAAATGGTAATATTCATATCTATATCCGTTTTTTCCAGATATCCGTTTTTAGATCTGAATCCAGATATAGAAGCGGATATCCGTCGGATACAAATATTTCTGTCGAGCATTTGCTAAACCAACCCAATTAGATGTTCTATAACATTATGATTTTTATCTATATGTATTACAAATATTTATAATATCGAGATATTTATATTTCAATTTGGATAAATATAGTAATCTGTACAATGTGAATCAGCCATTTTTGTAACCTATGGCCTATGGCTATAGATGGGAGATTTATTCTCTATATCATTGACGACATTATTTTATTTTCTTCTAACAAAAGAAAAAAAAAATGTACCATACATATTCCGAATATATAATATTTTAAAGCGGGTTTTCAATTTGTTACGTCGAAGTATCTTGGATTTTCTGGGTAATGATACTCCACATTCAACTGCAAGTTTCAAAAGCAAAATCAGCGTTTTGCGTTTGCGTTCAAAGTACCAAATGAATTTGCATAAAAATCTTCTAACATTACCTTTCCTTCATCAGAATCTGTGTGGCGTTGAGGAAACACAACTCTCAAGTCATTATACAAATAGAATCTCCTCTCTCCATCATCTCCTCCATCCAAGCTTTTCTTCTGACCTAATTTTGAAGCTTTCTTGCGTAAAGGGCAAATGAATTTAAGATGTAGAGCGTAGCGTAAGACTCCAGATTTTGAACAGCATTGTCCTGTTTCTCTATAAGTCTCACGACAATTCTTGTTCCCACACTCACTTGACGAATTCTGTTCATCTACTGAATCAGATCCTCCACTACTTTTACTTACAAGAGTTTGGTCTGTATCTATGGAATTTTTGGCTTTGGTCGGAACAGAGGAGGCTAGAGTAACCTTTTGGCGCAAGAAGGTCTGATCACACGATGACAAAAGTATTGATCAAACATTGAATCATTACCTAAACCGAGATCGAAAACGAATGAAGGAGGAAATGTTTGGGAAGTTACCTTTGTACCTTGTGGCATATCAGTTAAGTCATAGTTACAGAGGAAAGTGTGAAGAGGTGTCTTTTCAGGGTTACTCAGAACCTGCGAAAACAGAGAAGCTCGAATTAGTCATCAAATTATCCTAATTTTTATTTCATTAGTAAGAGATAAGAAGGTACCAGTTGGATCCGACCCTTCATAGGAATTCGAAGCCGTTTATTAATGGTCTGAGCATCAGCATTACTTTGGTTCGTTTTCAATTTCTGACTCCATAATTTGTTTGGCAGTGATCCTCCAGAGAGATCTATGGAGGCATAGTATAGTAAAAAGCAATCATCACCAACACTTGTTACTGAGAATGGAAGCTTCTGTGATTTTGGAGAGATGTTTCCACCAGCTATACTAAGAATGGCAAGAAAACCGTCGATCTTCTGTAAAGAAAGAGATAAAAAGAGAGTAAGTGAGTCAAATGTTACATGTCTTTATGCTTTTTGAGTTTCTAACTGTAAAAACTAAATAAAGGCTTCAAGTTTTGTGAGTTTTATGGTTTGTGGTGTGAGCGAGACCTGATTAGTTTGCCCATACGACAATCTTCCTGACAAGAGAGATTCTTCAAAAGAACCAACCAATGACCTTTGAATGGTACGTCCACTCAAGCTTCTACTAAACCTTTTACATGGAGATGGAGGAACTGAATCAATAGCTTTATCCATTGAAAACGATCTCTGGATACCATTAGCATCATCAAACAATCTATGACCAGTCTTGAGTTCTGCTTCTTCCCCGGTATTCCTTAAACAAACACCATCTTCGAAAATCTTTAGGCCCCCTTGTAGAGCCTTCATTCTCTCGGAAAATCTCGGGCCAAGAGGTGACAGAGAAAGTGGCGGGGAGACAGATATATTCTTATGGCATGGTAGTGGCTTAGCGGATACTTGAGATATTTCATGTACTAGTGAATATAAACAAGCTACGCCTTTTGTGGGCTGCAGATCATTGGAGTCAAGCAATGGACCATCCGTGAAAATGATAGATGAAAGTTTACCCCTGTGTGATGAGTCATTCCTCCATTCAGAGCAAGTAGAATTGGTAGAGAGATGAAATCTTCCGGTGATATTAGCCTTTTTATGATCTTGTGCAAGGGGAATGTGAAATCCATTAGGAAGACCAGCAGAAGTCATATGTTGGTTACTATGGCTGATATCAAGCGGGTCGCCTTTAAATTTCTCAGGGAAAAGCTTACTCAGAGGAGAGCTTACCCGTTTCCTGACTAACGATCCACCACTAATATCTACTTCATTAGATCCACCAGTGCGATTAACGGTGATACTTGTGCATTCATTACTTGGTGAGCTACTTTCATATGATTCGAAACCAACTATCCTTCTAACTTCAGCTCGACTTAAATTAACCTTATCCATGGCAGAAGTTGGTTCAGGAGCAGATAATGAGGTAACAGCCCGAGTGTCACGGTATCTCCATGAGTCATCTCTAAACTCCGAAGATTCAAATGTCATTTTCCTATCAGATTCTCCAACACAGGAGCCGAGGCTTCCCTCACTTCCTCTGTGTATACCGCCTGAATCACGAGAAGTGTCATAATCATTTACAGGCAAACTTTGAGAAAGGCTACAACTTGAAGCAGACAAAGCTTCATGGGCTTGCTCATTCGAAGCAGTATGTGGCAGACCCATTCCAATGCTCAAAGGACCTTATCACTTGCCTGTGAGATCTTCTACGGCCTCAGTTTCTCTATCAAACACTTACCCGAAATCCCCTACTCCAGCCTACTCACGATTACACCAATTACCTACCAAATCCTTGCAATAAAACAAGAGTACCTTCGTATCTATTCTGATCCAAATAATATAGAACTAAGCATCAGTCACAGGTATCCACAACTCATCCATTGCTGCCAGAATTAAAGTGATGAGACACATAAACTTTATGTGACAGATATCTGGAGCAACAACATACATGTTGACAATAGAGAATACAAAGTTGATAGCTATCACACTTTCCTGCAAATGAACAAAAATGAAGAAGAAGAATCAACAAAATATCCACCACAATACAGCTCTTAATCCAAAAACTATTCTAGCAGATTTTTGAGCTGCATCACTACAACACAAGTTGTACAAGTAAGAAATGATCAAGATCAAGGATCATTAACCATAGAATCAATGAAGATAGTACAAAAATTTCAAAAAAAATGCAGAAATTAACAAAAGATTAACAGATTATGTGATTCTAAAGAGACATAGAAGAAAACCAAAATCATTCACAGAAGCTCGAAACAGTGTATAAAGTTTGAAATAGTCTTATAAAATGATGAAACAAACCAACCACGATCATCTGAAGATCACAAATAAAGTTTCAATCGGATCATGAATTGTAGAAGATTTTGGTGTGATCAAAACAATGAAGAGATTCTCTCATCATCTAAGCAAAACCAGAAGAATCGATGATCAAACGCACCGATAGAGCAATAAATCACAGAATCTGTGGAAGAAACGTTACATACGCAATTCCAAAAATCACAATCCCCCCCACAAAAATCGCCAACAGTGAATTCGTATGCAAATTGGAGAAGAAGAAGAAGCAAAAAAAATATTCGAAAAGGGAAGGGGAAAAAAATGAAGAATGAAGATGATCGAGACCTCTTCGTCTCCTCTCTCTCGTTTTGCTTTTAAACAAATCCCAACATCGCATCACCATTTCAATCGCTCTCCTATTTTGATTTTTTATTTTTATTTTTATTTTTATTATTTTTGATTTTCTGGAAACTGTAGTGTACTGTACACAAACCATTTGGCATAATAATCGTTTTTTTTTCCTTTTCTTTTCCCAACGGCATAATAAATTAGGGATAATCGTTATTTCGTCTCTTTTTTTTTTATTATTACAACCATAATAAATTTCTTACGGTTTTTTAATGTGATCGACTCTTTTTGTAACAGAAGTTTTTTTTCAGTCTCACGCATGACGCAACTCACACAAATCACGATCTCGAAAATTGAAAATAGTATTCAATGCAAGTTATATACACAAATCAAATAGTGCTAAAAAAAAAAAACAAATTCAAATCAATTCAAGGAAGAGGAGACAAATAGTTAGGTACGTATCCTCAAAGTGGGCCAAATAAATTGGGCCCATTTGCTAGTGAATCATATATTTGGTCATCACGTGATAACCAGTGGGCTCACGTGAGCAGATAAACGTCTTCCTCCTCCACCCAGGATCAGACCATGTTACTGTCATTTTCACTTCCCTTGTACAATTACAAAATAACATAAATAGAAAGAAATAATTATAACTTTTGAACCCAAGAAAAATTTATGGATATTTTCCTTTTTAAAAGATGAATAAATGATGGATTTTGTAAGGTTATCAGCTTCTTGATTAAAATTTAAAACTATCATTTCCTATAATTCTCTTTTTTTCAGAAATAAGTAAATACAGTACAGTACTAATTTTTATGTTGATTTTCAAACTGAAAAATAAATAAATAAAAATCTCAGGCTTATGAGTTCAGAACAAACTAAGAGATTCAACAACTAAAGAAATACAAAATAACGACATCTATATATACTTAGAGAGGTCTCTTTCTACAACTAACGTTTTGATCAAACGCAACGTTACAGCTTCAATGATCAGTCAGTTTTACTCCTGCGTTAACATAAACAACCCATGTCTTAAAACCATTGATGATGAAACATATCGCATTACAAAAAGGGTTTAAGTTAGTTTTTGTTCCCTAACTCTAATTTGACCGCTATGATGAACATCCCCGACCTGTGGCCGAGAAAGCGATCTGAGATTCATCAGAGACGCTGGAGTTAGCGGCAGAGGCGGTGGAGATGCTACTCTGTTTTGGTCAATCTCGGGCAAGCGTTGTTGAGCCATAGTTCTCTGGTTTCTTGAAGGTATAGAGAAGCTTCTTGATACAACCAAAGGTGGTATCGGAAGTGGTGATGCTACAATGGTGGTGGATGCAACTACATTGCTTTTTTCTTGATTCCAAGCTGCTAATGGCGCCGAATGACCAGTCAGACCAGGAGATTTCGAGCGCCGTGGTGGTGCATATTGACCTGGTGGTCTTGGAAGTTCATGGAGTTCATTGATCCGTGGAGAAGAAGCAAGCGGAGGTGAAGCGGTAGGAGATATCCTTGGAGAAGATGAGTGAGCATGAGCCTGAGCTGGAACTGGAAGACGGGTTGAGGATGGTTTGAGCGGTCCAGAAAATGCGTGTTCTGAAGGACGAGGAAGACGGGAATAGAGGCTGTTTTCCGTATCTTTATGAGCGGTTTTTATCGGTTCTAGTGGAGATGAATGCCATAAGTTTGCACTGTGGTTTGTTTGGGTGACAGATTTTGTGAAGATTGATGAGGACTTTGAATCCACCGGAGTTGGTAATATGTAAGCATTTGCAGACGGAGTCACCTGCCTCATCATTCTATCTGCTACATCAGATTTCTTCTCTGGAAACAATGGAGCTGAATGGCTACTCGTTCTGCGATCTCGGTTCGAAATCGGGCGCTCTTCTCTGTGATCTGCATTTACCTGTACCAGAGAATATGACTTCAATACAGAATCACCAATGCAGTTCTCATACAATACAGAATCACCAATGCAGTTCTCAAGTACATAAAATGATAAATCTGATATGAAAAATTCAAGAAAAGGAACATACTGTTGCTGATCCTGCAGGTGAAGGGCGTTGAAACGAGAGATCTGTGTCATCCATCTACACGGAAATGGCAGTAACTGAGATTTTTTTCTAACGATAAAGTTCTTATTTCCCAATTCAGGGTTCGTTTTAAAATTCAAGTTACCTTCACCGATCCCTGAGGTGTATAAGTAGCTTCTACTCTCTGCTCACTTGTTATGTAGTCAAAACTAAGTTCTCCATCTCTGTTAACATGTCGGTCGTCATCTTCATCATCCTCACTACATTCCATTTCGTTCCCATGATCAGAGAGCTCACGGTCGATGTGATGTCTCTCTGCAGTAATTCTAACTTGTTGCTCTACTGCCTCAAGCGATTTTAGACCAGCGAAGAACAGATGCATCTATACAAAATATAAGAAAGCATAAGACACTCATTGACCAATTGCAGATCGATTTCTTACAGAGATAGTAATATAATTCAGAATTTACCTGAGCAGTGTGGTGGCGGGCTGCTTGTGTGAGGAGACTTCGAGCTTGTCCTTCCTTGAGAGATTTCAATCGGAAAATGCACAAAGTTGCCTCATCTTGTAACTCATCACGTGCAGTCTCCAACTGACGGCGAATAAGTCTCTCCCCTTTACTGCCTTTAAGCTGTACCTTGTCTTTGACATGGTCCATCATCATGTGCTTAACGACGTCTCTGTAAGTAGTACTCTAGAGGTTACGGCAAGATTTTTATCAAACCAAAACCAAGAAAATTAAAGAAACAACATTGCAGAAAAAAACTGACCTCTTTTCTTCACATTGTTGCTTCATATCCTGCGAGGGAAAGAAAAGAAAAGGACGAGAAAATTAGTTGTCTTTATTAAGTTTGTGCTTTGTTCACTTCAACTTAAACTCTTGTTCAAACAATGAATTTTTCTGGCTTTTATATAAACTTTTTCAAAAGACTATAGCTGAGGCCTGAGGCATACCTCAACAGTTCTCAGGTCACTGAGAAGTGACTCTGAAGGTTTCGTAATGGTCTTGAATATTTGAGAACGCTGAAGGAAAAAGAGAATGAAACAATAACTTCCTCAGTATGTTTAGAATTAAACATATTGATTCACGGAAAGTACAAGGTTGCTACATACAACTTACATAAGTGTCGACGAGTTTCTGAAGCTCAAACTGAACTTTACCCAACATTAACAAAATTCCACCTGTAGAAGAAACAATGTTACAGCATGGAAACAGGACAAAAAAACTTCCATGACAGCTGAATCTTCAAAAGCTTACCACTTTCTTGATCATTATGAGGCGCGATTTGCTCCAAACATGAACCCATTTCCCCCAATGATTCAGAAAACTCTGATAATACCAAACAAAAGAAGAAGAAAAAATGATCAAGTCTAACAATATACTTATGTTCTTATATGAATCAGGCTAAACACAAAATTCTAAAGAACTTTAAAACATCAACAAAGTTACATAAAGAAGACAAAGAAAAATACTTTAACTGGAAATGCTGACAACACTATGAAACAAAGATTTGGCATTGTGATGATTTTAACGAAAACATCAAAATGAGGCTAGCAACTGTATGAGTAGAGATAAATTCAATCCAATAGAGCTCACAGGTACTGCAAGCCCCAACTCATATGAAGCAAACATACCACATTACAGTTACAATGTTGAAGAAGATCAAACATCCAAATTTATGCAAGAAGCTATAATAAATCTAAAGAATCATTAATTTACCATAAGCGCTATTAGCCGTTGCAGCAGCAACAGAGAGTAATCTATCATAACACTCTCTCATATCTTGCATATCCTGAAAAACGATAGAGTAATTGTAATTATCACCAGATCGCTAAAATCATATTCAATTACCAAAAAATGTTATCTTGAAACAACCAATCAACTAGCATCAGTTGCAATTTTCAAATTTCTTACCATAACTAATAAAACGTCAATTACAAATTTCTCAGTAATGCTTCATCCATGAGAAAGTCTACAAAAGTATAAATTAAAAAATGAAAAAAAACTTCTATAAATGTATAGAAGTCCTAAAAAATTCCATTTAAGAAGTAAATTAGGGTAATTTTTTATCGGAAAATTTGCCACAGCTACTCGATCGATCGAAGTAGGAAGAACATCAAAAGCTACAAACCCTAGAGATCAAACCCTAACGAGCAAAATCAGTGAAAAAGATGAAATTACCTTAGCGGCTCGAGCAAGTCCTTCGATTTGTGCCGTGGGAAAAAGCTCTCCTATATCAATTGCATCAGCTTTAGGCAATGCGAATCTCCTTAACCTTCCAAACGAAGCTTTCATCATATTTCCAAACGAAAAAAACCCTAATCACGAAGATCCCAAGAAATTTTTTTTCCTCTAATAAAAATCGGAGTTTCGACAAATTGCGGAATCTAAAAACAGAGAGAAGAAGATGAAGAGAAGAGTGAGATTTTCAAGTATCGTGATATGTGTTCAACGACATTGAAGGAAGGAAGAAAGAGGAAAAAAAGCTAAAAAAGTTTTTTTTTTTTTTTTTTTTTTTTTTTTGTTCTCTGGTCAAAGAAACAGATCGAAAACACCAGAAAGACGGAGACGAGACTAAAGATTGGGAAGGTAATCTCAACGCGTGTAAGATTAACGACGGATCAATGTTGAGATTTAACACGTGGCGTAATCTTAACTGATATAAATGGAGATGCAAAGGGAAAAAGTCAAAAAGTCAAAGATTAATGACATGCCGGAAAAGAAAAAAAAATAAAGCGGTTTGACCGGAAGTTTTAAGCTGGTCAAACATCTCTTCCCCTTTTTCGTCTATGATTTTCGATTTTAATATTTGGTTTTAAATTCTAATTTAATTTCATATTGTTATATAGACATGTATATGACCCGCGCCAACAATTATTGAAACGATGATCGAATATCACCAGATAATTAATGATTAGACAGATCATACAAGTAAGAGCGCAATTTAGCAAGGTAGAGAGGAGATTGCTAACATGAACCAATGGAGAAGGTTGGATCCTATGCTGGCAGACGCAAGTACTTACTTTAACTTAAGGCTGAGGTTGTTGTATCTAATGGTCGTTTAGGACCACTTAAACCGCTTATGACAATAGAAAAACTCTTGGAGGTCTACGATTCCAACACATTACCAACAATTAGGCACAGCTCGTTCTGGATCTTATAACAAATCCGGAAATCACGAAATGATCTAATATTCATCAGGATACATCATCAACCATTTGATGTAGTCTCAAGAGCAACAAACAATGTTGCGGAATGGCTAGATGCAAACCCTCAAAAGCCAAGCATAACAAGACAAGCATCCTCAAGCACACCAACGAGCCATTGGATTCCTCCACCTGCGGGTATTTATAAATGTAATGTGGATGCAAGTTACCACTTCAATTCTTCGACAATAGGTGTGGGATGGATTTTGCGAGACGGATATGGTGTTTACAAACTATCAGCATCATCACAACTAAAGCAAGGTTGTAATTCACTAGAAGCAGAAGGTATGGTTTTATTACATGTCTTACCATCATTATGGTGTAGGGAATTTCGTCAAGTCATAATGGAAGGAGATTGCAAAGAACTACATGATCTCATGCATGACCGCATTCAAAATGCAACACTCGAACCACTACTCATTGATATCCGCAGTTGGACAGATCGTTTTACCGAAATATTTTTTACTTTGGTGCCAATACAAAACAACCAAGTGGCGGATAAATTGGCTAAAATAGCACAATCACATTATGTTACTATTAGTATTTACTTTTTTCCTTGAAAAATGTTAAGGAGCTATTTGTACAATGATTATGTACTTACGATTTGATTTTCTTATAAATAAGACGTTCAAAAAAAACCGTTTAGGACAATATAAACCGCCTAAAACCGCTTAGGATAGTGTAAAGCCGTTAATGATGTTTTCCAAAGTGATAAAGATTTGAACTTTGAATTTTAACTTAAAAAACAAAAAAAAAGATTTGAACTTTGATAGATATTGAGAATCTAATACTTTTCTGATACAAAGAAGAACTATTATTATTCACATATACTATGAGATTCTCTTGCTGCACTCATCTTACTCTTTACAAATTCTCCCTTTCATTTTTTATATAGCTGTTCAAACTCTGTCCATGAAAATTGAATCATTCTAGAATACTATAACCTAATAGTCTAATTCAAATCACAATAACAACATCATCCCTGAACACCTGGATAAAAACCAATCAGTCTTTCTTTCTCCTCCTTGTAGCAGAACGAATAGGAGATCCAACATGACTGTATATTTAAAAACCGGAAAAAACCAAAAGCCAAAGTACGGTTGAAAAACCGATGTTGATGAAGAAAGCTAAGGTGAATCAGGAGGTGGAGGAAGAACATTTTCATCTTTCTCTTTTAAAATATCGAAACTCTCTGCAAGTTTATCAACATTTTCTTCTTTTTCTTCTTTGTCTTCGGATTCGCTTTCGGAATCATTTTCGGATTCGCTTTCGGGCAAATCAAGAAATTCAGGTTTAACCTTCTCGCAAAAGACATGGCACAAAACCCAGTCAGTCTCTACAACTGTCAATGGGAGACTAATTTCATCTATGAACCAATTATATTTTGGAGGTTCTTCTTCATCAGAAAAACCATTACTATCGTAATCTTTGTTCTCAACGAAAGTAAATGAACGTTTAATACCGACTAATTCGTCCTTATTCTTTGGATTTAGCACCTCAGTTTCTTCTCCTATTGGTTTCCAAAGATTATGAGAGTGATTAGTTTCGTTGTTGGTAATTTTTCTGCAATAATAGTACCAATGGTTTTCTCTTTCTCTTGGATTGCCTAAAAAACAGAGAAGATTCAATTAGCTTATTTAACAAAACAAAGCTTCTAAGAAACCAAAGTTAGATCAAGAAACACAAACATAAGATTTTTTTTCTAACTAGCTTTAACAAAACCAAATCCTAATAAAACATGATTCTACATCATTTGTGATCCAAAATCTTATCACACGCAGGTTAAGAAGAATAGACTGTCTTTTGAATTTGTTAAACAGTTTGAATGATTTGACATTAGTGGTGAAAGTTAAGAACCAAAACTCCAAACAGAACTCAACCTGTTTTATCTTCTTCTTTTTTAAACGAGTTTAAGATTATGATTCCACATTATTTGGTATCCAAAATCACAATGTTATCACACGGAGGTTAAGAAGAATATACTGTCTTTTGAATTTGTTACAATTCGGAAGCAAAACCTTTTTATAAACCCTTTGTAGGATTTGACATTAGTGGTGAAATTTAAAGAACCAAAATTTCAAACACAACAAAACCTGTTTTATCTTTTGAAAAAAAAAAACATAAGTTTAGAGTTTAAGATTAAACGATAGGGGAAAATCTCACCAGGCAACTCATGGGGATGTTTAAGGAATATATCAAGGCACACTTCGGGTATGGTACGAGCTTTCATGGGCAAGCTTAAAGCTTTGTTCCTCAGAAAATAATTGGCCTGCTCATAATCTGTAGGACGAAACCTATAACCTACAGGCAAAACTCTTTGTCTTGGCTCCATTCTTCCCAGAAGAAAAAAAAAACAAAAAAAAAACGGCGAAAGAATATATGAATGACCAATTCTGTGATGATTTTTTAGGAAAAGAATATAATTTTTTTTATGAGAGAACGCGTGAATCTGTTAAGCAGTTTTTTAGTTAGTTGGACAAGAACACTATATAAGTTTAGGACAATGGCAACATCTATTTATATACTTTGACACATAGAATATAAATTTTCTAATCGAACTTGGAAATACTTTTCCTGTCTTTTTAAAAAAAAAAAATTTAATAGGTAAGTATCACGCCACGCATGCATAATTTTTGGTAAATGAGGAAACGTTACCAATTATTGTCATGGTATTGACTTATTTATAACTCGATGATCTAGTATTGATTGATAAAAAATGATTCATGAATAACAAAAATGTACAAACAAACAAATAAATAAAGTTAAACTCAAAAGAAATGGGTCAACAGCTATATTAAATTGTGATATATCCAAAATCTAAACTAGTATTTTTCTTTTCAGTTTTCCGAAATATAGTCCTAAACGTTTTTTCGATATCTATTACCATCTACTATTTGATTTTGTTTAAAGTTTCCATATTAAAAAGAAACTTGGTCTTTTACATATTAATATAAACTGCGTTTTATGAATATAATTATAGTAGAAAACTGTTAAATCAAGCATGTAAGGAAACAAATATCGTAGAAGAACAATTAACTGAATTAATCCGCTTGAACAAAATCGATATTTTTATTTAAGCGACGTGAATCAAATTTTTATTTTAGTTTATAATATTAAAGAGACTTTCTGTTGTGGCTAGTGGAATTGGATTCGTGAATTTGATACTGAAGAGGAAAATAAAAACGAATGTCTTTAGTTTTCTTCATAGTTAAGGCAGATGAGGGAGAGAGCATGAGTTGTAGTTTGATTGGAACTTCAAGCATCCTTTGAAAGGTTGGATCAAAGACATATATACTTCAATATCTAATTAGGAATAATTTTGGTTTAAAAATAATTATTACAATACATACATCTGTTAGAGTGAGTTTTTAGTCGCCACCACGACATGTCGATAACAAGTTTATCAAAGTTGTTTCAGATGACAAAGTTTAAATACTCGATCACCTAGAATATATAAATATCAATATATGTGTATATTTTAACCAAAAAAATAAATATATATATATATATAGGTAAAAAATTTCGTGATACATGAATTATATATATCAAACCATATTTTATATACAGAGCCGTCGTGTCAAGAGTATTAGATACCTAAGGCAAACAAAACCTGTTATATATGTATACATTTTGTTTTCTTTTATTTTTTATGGTAAAACATAGAAACCCTAAAACATATCTTATAATTAAAATTAAAAATATTTTATGATGAACCAGAGATATAAACACTATTTTTAATAGACGATGATAAAATTGGCATTATTTTCTTAAGGTATAAAATATAGTTTTATACTATATTTGTAACCTTTTTTTAATAAAATTATCTTCAGTTTATGAAAATAGTAAAAATTTTATATTTTTGTAAAATATTAGAAATAATTAACACTATTTTTTAACAATATATGACTTTAAATTTTAAACTCACAAAGAATCATACTAAAATACATACTTTAGCAATATATCAAATAAAATTTACAAAATTAGAGCCCTAAAATTTACTTTAATATTTTACTCTATAGGCACACCTCTGCTTATATAATTTCCCAGTAAAAAAAGATTATTTCATTTTCTTTTCTTTGTTAATTATTCCATGTAAAATAATGAAAATTATAGAATTATTTACAGTTCAACTATTGGGTAAACCCCGAAAAATAAAAAATTAAGAAGATAAATAAAAATTACAAAGAAAATTAAACCCTAAAGAAAAACAGAGGATAAAAGAAAAAAAGAAAAAACAGAGATGGTGATCACTAATGTTGTATCAACTGAGAGAGAAGCTTGAGAAGAAAAGAAATCTCCTTTTGTGAAAATTCAGGTCTTGTAATGGCAACGTCATCATCCTTAGAAGGTGAAGATGATGATGATGATGATGGTGGTGGTCTTATCATCATAAGTGTCGTAGACTCAACAATCTCCTCAACAAAATCTACAATAACTCCATTAATCCCCATCACATATTGCATGTACACTGCCTCTCCCACATTGCTGCAACACAATATTTGAAATAAACATAAAAAATCTAACAACTGATCAGATCCAAACATCAATAAGAAAAGTGAATAAGCTTTTACTTGAGTTTGCCGTAAGTGAGGAGAGAAAGGTTAGATTCTTTGATCTTAGTAATGGCTGCTGGGTTTCTAAACACTCCTTTAA
This sequence comes from Barbarea vulgaris, assembly GCA_963667165.1. Taxonomy (NCBI): domain Eukaryota; kingdom Viridiplantae; phylum Streptophyta; class Magnoliopsida; order Brassicales; family Brassicaceae; genus Barbarea; species Barbarea vulgaris. The sequence goes on along the minus strand of OY763890.1, from coordinate 27,966,278 downwards.
CCTCTGAAACAATGCCTTGAAGATCTCCTTCCAAGCAAACTTTAATGGCTTCTTCAAGTGAGTTTCTTCTCTCGTCATTGTGAATCTCGTTCCCCGCATCAGTCAGAAAGAAAACCTAAGTAGTTCAGTTTAGAAACAACACAGATATTAGTTCAGTTCGATGCATTTGGTGAAAATTAGGATACTCTACAGTGATTCTTGACTAAGATCTCTCAAGTGATTCATCAATGAAGAAGTCCCCAAGTCAAAACTTTTGGAGTTAATTTAAAGAAGATAATGAGAATGGAACTTACAGGGTAAGTGCTCTGGAGTTCCCTAACAAGCTGTGCTGCATCAGGTTGGAAACTTGAGAAGATCACTGGTCTGTCTTTAGCATAATTAGATACCACCTAAAAGTTTTAGTCACAAAGAAGAATAAGTTTAAGAGCTTTACATATACCAAAGCATGCAACTTCTCTGTAACATTGAGGTCAAGCTTATTATAAGTAGTATTCATTTCAAGGGCATACCTGAAGAACTGCTCTCAGGACATGGACAAGAAACTCTCGTTCATAGACCGTATGATCATCAAACTTCAACTCGATATTGAATCCCAAAGTTTGTTCAACTTGTTCGAAAGCTTCTTGCAACGTACAAAGAGAATCATCCAAATCAACGTCCCATTTCAAAACCTTACCATCTTTGGTTTTCCTCATCAGAGTCTTTCCTATTTTCTCAACTTCCTTCTGAGGTCCATAAAGAAGGAACTCAGAAAGACTCAGATCCGTCACTCTACTCTCATTAACAATACCCTAAACCATAACACACAAAAACACACAAGATCCATCAAGCCAAGATCTAGAAAAAATAACAACAAATCCAAGAGCTAAGCAAATAAACAATAGAAGACTCACATTGTCTTCAGAGTAGATGAAGTCATCATGGAAAATAACAGGACAATCATCTTTTGTCACCTACAAAAGAAACAACCACACTTTTTCTTGAAATGCTTCTACGGTCCCATCTCTCTTGTTTCTTCAATCTTCTTGTTCATATTTTTTCATATCAGTTTAAGAATTTGGGGTTTTTTTGAAAATGCTAAAACTCATCAAAATCCTTAGTTGAATACAATGAACATAGATCGGATATCACCAACCTGAACATCGAACTCAATGAAATCGATCGGAAACTTGGCGGCGGAATTGAATGAGAGAATTGAGTTTTCTTTAACAACTCTGTTTCTCCGATCAGATGATTGCAACACATTCATGCCATTTCCTCTGTGTCCAATCACAGAAAATCCTGGAAACCTAAACGATTTTGGTTTGCTCAAATCTAAACCTGTGATCAAAATACAAGATTGTGAGAAAAAGAAACAGAGCAAAAAACAGAGCTCGATCGCCGGAGAACAGAGAGATAAATATACCTTCGGATAATCCGTAAACAGAATCCGGGAGGCTAGGGACGTCGGAGACGAGCACAGTTCGAAGAGCCATTTCTTGCGAGTTAGGGAGAGACAAGGGTAATTTAGGGATTTCGAAAAATTGTTGTATGTGACGATTTCGTGTTTTTTTTTTTTTTGTTGCAGAGTATTTATATAAGAAAAGGAAAGAGATGTAACAGAGGAGCTGGATCTGCGTGTTCGTGTTCGAATATTCCATTCCACGTCATCAATGTGCTTTTTCTTGATTGTTTCCTTCCCGCCTTTTCTGGGATCTGGTACGACAAATATGAATATGCTTCTCATCTTACACGTGGAATCGCGTCATTGGAGATAATTTTTATCTTCCACGGCTCAGTCTATGTCATCAATGATGAAATTTTGTTTTGTTTTCCAAACATAGCGATAATAATTTTGGTTTTATTATAAAGATTCCTGCCTAAATAGAAAAAAAAAAAAAAAAGAATTCCGACCGGAAAAACCAGAAAAATAGGAATGATTGAATTATTGTCGAACTCAAAAAGTGAAACTTCTAATTTATTAAAGGACATAGAAAATATTGAATAATTTATGAATAAATTATTTAGAGTTAGGCTTGTAGCTAAATAAAATAAATTATACTAAAATCATAAATGTAATAGATCATCTTGTAATTAATAGAGGTAAGATCTTAGGTTTATATACATTTAATTGTATACTTGGAAAAAGGGTTTTGAAGAATAGTTTTGCAATGTATTATATTAAAGTTATGAATTAATGAGCACAATCTTTTTCACTAAAATAGTTTTTAGAAACCTAATCTCTAGCAAATGGAGATTTGAGATAACGTGGTGCGAACGTAAATTGGTCAAAACTGAAACAATTGGACAAGTAAAATTTAATTAAAATAAGATTTGTTGCATTTAAAATATTTTCTCCACGGAGAATCTGACGTGTAAATGATGCAATATATATATCTGTCAAGATAAATGAGAAAGTGGATTATGGTTGGCTTGTGGGTCAGATCAGATCCACCAACATAACAGCTTTCTGCAACTAGGATCCACGTCATAAATTGAAAACATATAAGTTAATAACTTAGTATACAAAAATGGAAATATAAGTTTATATACCAAAAAAAAAAAAAAAAAAAAAAATGCCAAGCCAAACAAGTGGCCGGTTGAACCCAGCGCGGTTGGGTAATATGGTTATGTTTCGGTTTGTTACGGCCCACGAGAAAGAAAGATGACCCCCAAATTAATGTGCCGGCCCAAATGATTAAGACGCAAAGGCTCCTGGTAATATTTTCGAATTATTAATTTTTTTTTTTTAATTTCAATTTCGAACCGACGTTACAGAGCAAAACCATTAATGAGGAAGAGTGGGAAGCAGAGCAATAGGCGCATTAATGGAGGAAGACAAAACTCATTAAATGTTTTCTTTCATCTTCTTCTTCTTCTTCTTTAATGCTCTCTTTCTCTGTGTTTTCGTTTTCCGTGTTATCCGCAAGCATTCAAATTTCATGTCGGCCAGAAAATTCAAAATTCAAAAAAAAAAAAACAAGAACACAATCAAGAAACGAGAACATAATACTCTGTTCTATTATTATTTATCTATGTACAAAACTTTAGATTAAGAACTTAAAACCAAATTTAGCTAAGCTAATAATGGGTTTGATTCAAAATTTAAGATTTTGAACCAAGTTTGATTATCTCGCTGCTTAGACTCTTCTCTTGACCTCCCAATCCCGCCGTATTTGGAACAGAGCATGAGTTTAAGGATGAGGATTTAACGATCTGATTAGGGTTAGAGATTGGTTTCGATGGTGGAGCTGCAAAAACTGGAATCACTGATCTGATTTGAACTGATGGAGCCAGACTATTACAACCTCTGACGAAATTGTATCTGCCATTGTCGGAAAATGGCAATTGCTTACTGAATCTGATTGATGATTCATTGAGTTTGGCTTTATGATCAGCCATTGTGATGATCATCTCTGTCTCTAGCTTAGCTTCTTGTGATGATTTGCCTTGGAGATTTGGTAAAAGTTTGGAGGATTTAGGAGGTGGTGGTGGTGGAATGAGATTGATGAAACTTGGGTTTTGGTGTTGTTTATGTGTTGATGATGATGAAGCTTGATTGGTTAATAGATTGATCCATCTTAATCTCTCAATCAACAAATCATTGTTTGTTGTAACTTGTTGATTTGTTCTTCTTCTCCATTGATTTGTTGCCTCTCTTCTTCTTACTTCTTTGGGTTTAAATCTTGAGAGTACTCTTGCTACTACTTCTTGTTCCTTCTCATCTCCCATAGAATCCAAGCTTGACACTGCACAGCAGAGAAACAAAAAATGGATGGATTCAATTAGAAAAGTGAGAAGCTTTTTGGGGTTTATGGAACAACTTGGAAGAGAGTTTTTTTAACTACTTTTCTTCAAAGAAGACCAAGCTGCAATGGCTGCGTTTTTCTCAGCTTGTTTCTTTGTCTTTGCTGATTCTCCTGTAAAACTCATCCCAGCAAGTTCCACAGTACAAGAGAAAGCTGGGAAGTGACAAGATCCTGATCTTACACTTGTGTACATTGGTAGATTAAGACCAGCTCTATGTGCTGTCTCTTGAAGCAGGTTCTTGTAAATCCCTGTCTCATCCTTTGATAAGAAGATATTAACAGTTTATTGCAGTTTTAGTATATTATTTTGATTTTGAAGGGACTTAATGATTTTGAAGACAGAACTTACAAGAATCTTAGCAGTTAAGGATTTTGAAGGAACTCTAGAGGAAAGGACATTAAGTGAAACTTCAGCAGCTGCATGCTCAGCTTGTCTGAGAGTGGAACAATAAGTAGGACTTTCAAATATCTCACCATTGAAGTTAACAGAAGCTTTGAACCTTGGAGCATGATCTGGTCCTTCTCTTATACAAGTGTATGATGGTAAGCTGAAACAGCTTCTCTGCGCAAGCTCTTGAAGCTGATTCTTGTACATTTTTCTCTTCCTGTAAATACACCAAAACCAAACCCAAAGTCAACTCCAAAAACCACAAAACTCTTTTGGTAGGTCTAAGAGAAGACAAAGGAAAAAAAAAAACAAACCTACCTGTTGAAATTTGGTATCTAAGGTTGGGCTATTGAAAGAGATGAAAAAATAAAAGAGAGTATTTGCAGAGGTTTTTGAGATCTTCAGTCACATGGTAAGGTACTAAATAAAGAGGAGAAGAGGATGCTAAACACAGTAATAGTGACATTTCAATTGAAATATGGTTCGTCTTTTTATATAATTTATAACATGTGCATACAAATATAACACTTATGAACAACCCTATTGACTCTCTTTATTGTCTTTGTCTTTGATGCTTGACTGGTCAGAGTTACCTTCATCCTCAGTTAAAAAACAGTCATATTCCATTAAATGTTTGTGAAAATGATTTCAGTCTAGTAAATGTAAGGCTATAAATATTTATTTGATCATTTTGTTTGATCCTGTTCATTATGTTTTGTCTTTGTTCAATGTCAAAAACCTTCACATATTTATAACCTTGTTTTATCAAAAAATCTTCAATCACCATTTTAATGTCAAAACTCAACACAAATTTGAGTCTATAAGGACCATTGCTAGATCTAACTCTGTTAAACCAAAAATATTGGCTTGTGTTTAAGAGATTTCAATGATCCTTCAGTGAGGAATCAATTTAGAACTTAGTTAGAAGAAGAAGAAGCTTGAGATAGGGATCTTTCGCATTTATTGCAGAGCCGTGCTTCAGTGAACACTATAATAAGAGTGGTATGGTCTTCTGCTCCACATGCCTGAAAGTTCAGTTTCAGCTCTTTTCTTACTTGCATAGTTACAAGTACAGTGAAAAGCATCTGTATTCATTTTGTTTTGTCATTCTGTGAAAGATAAGTACTGTTAAAATTAATAGATTACACAATGATTTAATAACTGTCTCAACACAACAACTAAATAACATTAATAACTTCTGAAAAAATCACAACAATTAACAATTGATTTCTCTGTATAGCCACATTACATCAATAAATCAAGCTGACATCATACGAAATAACATATTTGAAAACACCTCTCAGTTAAGCTCTTCTTGCAGCCAAGGCCATAACTTCTGGTGACATTTCCCAGTTTGGGCGCCTCGGGTCAATGTTTGGCCTATCACTTTGTTCTTCATCATCCCTTGTGGTCCTAATGTCTGATGATAACTCGTCTAACTCATTGTCGTTAACATGGAACCGTTCGTTGTTGTTACCGTTTTTACCATCACCATGTTCAGCCATTGCCCAAACACCCTTCCTCCCCATTTCAATCTCATCATTGGCTTTTCCCATGTTTGGACTCATAAAACCGCCAACAACTGATCTTGGCGGCATTGGATTTTCCCTCGGTACTATAGCTCTGAAGTTGTTCTTCGAAGGTGGCATTGCCGAATAAAAGATCTCTTTAAAGTTATCAACCACTCCTTTGTTATGTGGGTTGCTACGCCGGTCATAATTGTATCTGAAATTCTCATATGTAGTCTACAGAACAAAGGAGGATCAAAACGATTAAACACGAATAACGAATGAGAGAGGTTTTTCAGAAAGTGGTAGAGGATTAGGTACCTGATTTGTGCTAATGAGATAGAGATGGAAACCTGTTAAGCCTCCAACGAACCACATCGATATGAACGTATAGATTATCAGAGCTATGGAAGCAGGGGTTTTAAGCATTGCTTTCCAAATGGTTATATCTTCAGATTCTTTGATCTTTCTTATATAGACACAGCAAAAGGCCAACACGTATACACATAGAAGAGTCGTGGAGAAGACAAACATGAAGAAGAATCGATAGTTCCTCTGCAAATCCCCAAGAAACATGGGATGAATTATAAACTGATGGAACAAAACTAAAGTAGAGGAAAACTGAAAACCAAGAAACTTACTTGGGCAATACATTGACCAACCCAAGGACAGTGATGGTCAAACCTTTCTACACAGTTGTTGCAAATCGAACAATGTGAGCATCGAGGCGGTCTATAGAGCATGCAAGTATCACAATACTTGACCTTAAATATGTTTCCATTAACTTCTACTTCCTTTACGCGAGGCAATCTTGGAGTTTGGCTTGTCCCCGAGCCCGTGTTACCATCAACAATTTCTGGCTCTGGAGGATGAGAATTTCTTGGGATAATCCCTGGATCTCTTCCGGATGTAAGCATCAGAAGAATTAAATCCTGAAGGAAAGCATTAATTGTTTATGAATGAGCCGAGCCAGTCACAGAAACGTTTACAATACAAAGTGAAAACTTTGAACTCACATAAATGGTGAAGACAACAGCAACAAAGACTATTGATACACCCCAACTATCAGAAAAGTCCTCCATTAGTTTGCTAGCAACAAAGATGCAGAAGATTGTAACGGGGACCACAATGAGACTTATGGTCAAACCAAGTGATCTTACATCTGGCCCGAATATAAACCTTCCTTGAAGACAAAATATCTGCAGAAATTGGAAGATATGTTAACACTTGAGTAGAGATATAACTTCAAAATGTTTCATTTCATCAGTTTACTACTTCAATATACACAAATGTATCAACCTTTGTAAGAAGAAGCAATGCTATAAATGTAGCAATCATATTCAGTTAAAGCCCTAAGTTCTTGGTTAAAGCCAACAATGTAATCAGCTGAAACTGAAAGTTTCTTGATTTATGCCAACAACGACATTTAAAGCTTGAAATGTAGACAATTTACACATAAAGCTAAACTTCTAACACAAACCCAAGTCCCAATTTTGAGCTGGAAAAGACTAATCTGATCCCAAATTTTTATGCAACAGTAATAGAAACTAAGCTCAAAGCATAAACAAAGAAGCAAGAAAATTCCAAAACCTAAAGCTTTGTTTCACATAAAAACTCACATTGCTTCCTTTCCATGTTTGGTAAACCCGTAAATCACAATCGGATCCTAAATCGGATCTTTGAGGAGGCGTCACTACATACATCTCTTTCTTCCTCTCTCGTTTCCTTCAAAAGTAAGCAAAGGGGAAAACACTAAGACGAAGATAACGAAAGAGAAAGATAAAGTTTTTTTTTTTTAGTCTCTGTTGAAGAGATTCTTTAGACTCGGAGAAGTCTCCGACATGAAATGAGTAGTCAGAGAGAAAAAAAAAAAAAAAAGAAGTTTTTGTTTATTAATTGGGTTTGTTCTTCCAAATTTCTCAATGGTGGCTTCTTCTTCTTCCTCCACTTTACTTCTTTTTTCCTGAAACTGTGGGAAATGCAAATTATAAAATAATTTAAAAATCGACTGTTAGCTACTGTCACTCTGTCACCGTCGTTTTCGTTTAGCTAAACACTTTTTTTATTTTAAAGCCAAAAAGTGAAGAACGAAATAAGGTGACGTGGCATTTTCCTAGTGGTGTGTTTCCTCCTTTGGTTACTCGACCTTGTGATTTATAAAAGCGATTCGATAACGGAAAAGAAATTTAAACCTTTTTTTTTTTTTTTTTACAGCAAATTTAACATTTACAGACTTCTTGTTCTCTATTTTTTTGTCAACTAGTATAATTTTCTTTTTATATAATTTAACTTGTGTAGAATTTCGTATAACTTTTTTTTTGTTGGCATCAATTTTGGAGAAAATATGTTAAAATAAATTGCGAAAGATTACCAAAAAATGGAATCAACTAGAAAGATTACCAAAAAAAAAAGAAAAAGGAAAGCAGGCCTTTGGCATTTAACATGAGGCTTTTGGGCCTTCTTTAAGCTCAAGCCCATATTATTTGAATTTTGTGTACTACTACTTTATGTGTATTTAGTATTGTTTGTTTGAATTCCCCATGTGGTTCTTACTTTTTTTATTTGTTTTTTTCTTGATTTGATACGATTGTGGTTATTAGGGTTCTTGAGTGACTAAACACATACCTAATCTGAATCTTTATGCAGTTGTTCTATAATGTAAAAATGTAAAAAAGTTAAGACTTCATCTATAACAAAATTAACTCTGATGAGCTGTTTCTAATGGCACCATTTTGAGGATTTTTTATAAAACTGCTGAAAACTTAATAAAGAACAAAACCATACCCTGAACTTATCTTGTATGGTTTAAACCAGAAACTCTGTACCAGAATTCAGCATAAACCGAGACTTAACCGGGAAAATATCATAGTTTGGCTTCTTGTATTGATACCTAAAGAGCCATTTCCTCTGACTACTTTCTTGATGTTTATGATGATGAATTGATGATGCTTACACTTTAGTTTCAGTGGTCCATACATAACATACACACAAGTGGCTTACCTTCTCCCTTCTATTTTTTTCCAGATTTAGCCCACTTTTTTTTGGGATTGAGAGCTCAATAAATGTAAAAACCGAACCAACCTAACCTCTCAGTTTCTCTACTTTTTTTCCTTTATTTGGTCTCATCTCTTTATGCCTCTCTTTGCTCATCTCTTTGTCCACATGAGTCTTGAGTTTTCTGTAGATAATATAACAAAAAAAAAAAAAAAGACAAAACTTGAAGCTTTGTTTCAATGAAGATCCTTGTCTAATCTTTGTTTGTTCTTTTGTCTTTAAGTAACCTCTTGGCCCATTCTTTGTTTGTTTCTTCCATCAATTAACCACATAAATAATAAAGGAAACCTCATCTATAAACAAGTGTTTATCCAAAAAAAATATTGTGGACATGGAAAAGAAACTGATAATGCTTCTGTTACTTCTGCAACTTCTGTCCTTAAACTCTGAGTCTCAAAAACATTCTTCACCCAAACCAAATGCACAGATTACTGTAATGGGTCTTGTTTATTGCGATGTCTGCTCCAACAACAGTTTCTCCAAACACAGCTACTTCATTCCAGGTAAAGAATCCAATCAGCAATAATTTCTCAAATCTTGAAATGTCTCTCACTTTTGTTTAACTTAACCAAAATAGGTGTGGAGGTGAGAGTAATCTGCAGATTCAATTCAGCCTCTTCGAGAACTAGAGAGATGATGACTTTCTCCGCAAATCGAACCACGAATGAGCTTGGACTCTACAAGCTAGACATAACGTCTTTGGAAGGTGTTGTTTGCGCCGCAGAAACAGAGCAAGCTTCTTCTCTAATGGCTTCTTGTCAGGCAAGCTTGATTGGTAGCTCCTCAGATTCCTGCAATGTCCCTGGCGTCAAAACGACAACGGATCAAGTCGTGTTTAAGTCTAAGAGGTCTAATCTCTGTGTCTATGGATTTACCGCTTTGAATTTCAGACCGTTAAAGAAGAACTTTGACTTGTGTGGCAAGCAATAGAGAATGAACTGCAAAAAATCATATAACTGTTTGTTTCTACTCTTAACGTTGTGTTCTGTCTTCTTGTTCTTTGTTCTTAATCTTTAGACTTTGTTTATTATAAAGCTTATTGTATAAAAAATAAATCCCCAACATTTCAAGTAATAATTTAAAATATTACAATATAGTTGAAATAATAATATAAATTTATGGCTGAAACTTGATGCAAGATACAGACAAGTTTAAGATGAAGATAATAATAATAATAATTCAGCAGAAATCCAAAAAAAAAAAAAAAGGAAGCAGGAAAAAACAGAGTAAAACGAATAATTTTTGACAATAATTGCCAGATATTTTTTGTTTGAGTCTTATTTTTTTATATCTGTAAAAACTGTTCTTGAAAGACATCCATGGCTGAAGCAGGAAGACCAAGAAGCACATTGATGCTTCTCCTCTGTTCTCCATGAGACAAAAACAGAGTTACTTCTTTCTCAGGCAAAGCTACTGGACCGGACAAAACCGGTTCTCCCCAACCGAAATCAGTGGTATGAAAACCCAATCTTGACCATGTAGTGATCAGAAGAGTTGAGGAAAGTGAAGGTCTTGCTCTTGTGACTTCGAAGTAATCAATGGCAGATCTCATGTATCTATCAGTGACCATCTTAATCGCTTCTCTAACTAATCCCACCGCGAAACTCAACGGTTTCTCGGTAAGCTCTCCAGCTTCACAGATTGAGTTTGTGAGAACAATTCCATTCCCGAAATACCCTTTTGGCAATTGAGGCTCAAACTTGGCTCTACCATCAACGGCGAAGAGAAGTTTCGTTTTCTGATCACTCAGCATCTTCAATGACTTGGTTCTTGCTCTCCACACAAAAGCAGATAAAGCTTCAAAACTTGTGCAGGAGTTACCGAGAAGAGCCTCACTGTTCTGTGTTGCTTGGAGCTTAAGTTTCTTGATTTTTTCAGGGTCAAAGCAGAAAGATCTAAAGAGAGTTGGCTCTTTGGTGTAAAGAGAGTTGATGTTGGATTTATCTTCGATCTCTTCGAATTCTTGGTGAAGATTCTCGACCTTTGGAGGGTTTCGAGCACTGAGAATGGTTCGGTCTGAAAATGGAGGAGTTGTTAATGGTAAGCCTCTAGCGACTTGACCCCATGAGTTAACAAATTCCATAGCTCCAATACCATCGAACATACAGTGATTCATACAGAGTCCAAGAACAAACCCTCCACATTTGAATTTAGTCACCTGTTATAACAAATCAGATCTCAACTTCCAAAACCTTAAAACCCTAAAAACAAAAAGAATGCTTGAGGAGGAAGAAAAGTAAACCTGAGCAGTAACAGGAGGGATCTCAAGAATGTTCTTGGCGTCTACAACATCGTAGACAAGTTTCCCTAAAGTTTCGGGGTCCGGTTTGGTGATATCACCAATCTCATCCATTTTACAGTTTGATTCTGCTTCCACAAACACAACTCCTTCTTCAGTACAGTCAACTGTGAGTTTACCTGAATTCACACACCATTAAAGACATTAAGTAATGTTATTGTCTTGAGCTTAAATAAGATAGAGACTTTAGCCGAAGTAATCATTAATCGTCTTCAATCAATAATACCTTCAGGACTAATGGTGAGGCGTCCAGCAAGTGGATAGTAATGAACAAGAACTTGACTCAGAGCTTTCTTGATCACTTGGACTGCTTCCTCATTCCCTCTCTCCTCAGATTTGAAACAGTAGATTGTACGGACGATCACAGCAATGTTCTGATCAAGATTCGACAAGAAGTAAAGACCCTTTGGTGTCTCGGATTCGGGTTTGACCAAAGCTGGTTCCTTTTGAAGAACCTCAAGCTGAAAGGTAGTTCCTTTCATGTTGTTGTTATTGTCCATAGATGCAGGGAGTGTTACTTCCTTGTTATTGTTGTTCTCAGCAACCTGAAAAAACAAAAGAACAGTGAGCTTAATTAAACAGAATGTTCAAGACTTTGTGAAACTAAACAAAACATGATGAAAGCAATAACACAAACCATCTTTGATTCAAATGGAAGAAACAGCAAAATGGGGTTTGCGAAACAATGGAACTTTTCGGATGAACTAATGTTGAATGTTATGAAGTCGAGTTGGATTCTCATGTGATATATATGGGAAAATTAATGAGCATTGTGGTGGGAGGGACCCACAAGCTTCATAAAAATCTCGTCCTGTTTAGAGTAAAACGTGAGAATTATGTGACAAATTGATTATTACTTGGACGGTCTCGATTGAAAGATAGATTCTTTTTATTGACTAATAGTATTACTTTCTTTCATCTTCTATATAGGAATTTTAACGTATTTCATTTTGTTAAGGTTAGGTGACTGAATAAATGACCTAACACAACAAACACTTGTGTGTTATATTTTTGGTAGTTGAGAGTAGGCCTCCCAATTTTTGGATGACTTCTTTGCTTCCTTTCTCTCTGTCATTTATCTTACTCTTTACGATGTTTTCATGTTTGTGTATATAAAAAAAAAGTTTTCAATTAGATGATATCATGCATATTCTCTTTCATAAGAAAATTTCAATCGGAATACATAATAAGACATTTTTCAAGAATAGATTGATATGATTGTTAAGAAAACCAACCTTTTTTCCAAATTTTAACATATTATTTTATTATGTCTGATAACCGTTTCACATAAATACTAGTATTATTTTGTACTCTTGAGTTGCCTAGACATGATACCCTCAAACTCAAATACCAAGAAAAACTATAATTGATGAATCATTGAAAACCCCATATATATATAAGACTTACGAATATTTTAAATGAAATTTTTTAGTAGTATGACTTTATCAAAAAAAAAAAGTTTTAAAGTAGGAAGGTTTATAGGGAAAATCTCAAAATTAAAAGCCATAAGCTACTATTAGACATATTCTTTAGTTTTAATTAGTATGCCATTATCTAAATCTAAAATGTCATCGAATTCTTCTCGACCAAAAAAAAAAAAAAAAAATGTCATCGAATTCAGAAAAGATGTGAATTATAGAACTTTCAAGTTAGTCCATATGTATTTTCAAGTTATTTTGACGACTTTTTCATTTGAAAAGGGGAGGAGAATAAATAGAACTTTCCTTTCTAATAATATATAGATACGTTTTTCAAATAACCTAGGGTTCTTCCTTGTTCGTGTCCTCTTGGCTGGAGAAAGTTTAGCTTACCGAATCAATAAAAAAGGAGGGGCCAAAGAGAATCAATCACATATCTTCCACCGCCAATTAAAAATACAAGTCTTTCTTTCTCTTCATTATTCATATATATTAATCGAAGTCAACGTATTATACTTGACCAATTTTCTTTAACGTTTTATGATTTTGAATTTTTTTTTAAATGAAATATATATATTTTAAATATATAAAAAGAATTTTTTGTTAAAAGAAAAACAATAATTTTTTTTGCTAGCAAGAAAAAAAATATTTAAAAATATTGTATAAGACACTTTTATCCTTAATGAAATATTTTCTTTTGTTGTTCTTTCCAATGACATTTAATGTCATATTTAACATTTTAAAGGTTATTTCTATAATGTAATGTTTTAATATTAGTACTAGGTCAAGATCCGCGCGACGTGCATATTACATATTTTAAAATTTTAAAATTTTTGTTAATATGTTGTCCATTCTTATGGCCGGAAAAAAAATGGAACCATGCATTGACAAAGACCATATTCTCAAGTTGTTTTATATTTGTTTCAAGTTAGACAGTGAAAACGTAATTGTTGTGTTTTCCACTTTTCAGTACTATTTTTATTTTTTTAACCGCGGGTGTTCCAAATTTTTAGTTTATATTTATTTGGTATTCGGAACCAGCTCTTAGTCAATTCTGATTTTTAAAAAGGCTTCTCCATCCAAAAAGAAAGTTGAACCCAAGACACACAAAAAATTAACCTTCTTGTTTTACCACTATCCTACCACACATTTGATTAGCCTTTAAGTAATATTGACAAAAAAAATAAAAATTTATCCTAAAAATAAATCATATACACTTAAATAACGTACCAAACTATTGTATTCAATATGACATGAGTGAACTTCCATATTTATCTGTCTTACACATAAAACTACAGTCAAATATGTGACTCTGAAATAAATTCCATATAAATATACACCCTGAAAAATTATAGTCAAATAATTTTGTTCAAACATATAGTGGTAAATAATTGTATTTCTAAATCTTGGTCGCCTCATAATTCTATAAATCTCCTCTCTCAGTTTTTCAAGTCTACCAACAATACTCAGTTTATTAGAAATTTATTTTAAGAGAGAAAAAAAAAATCAAATAATGGCCAAGACAGCTACTTCACTTGTTCTTCCCATCATCTTCCTTGTTATGTTTGCCTTAGGTACACATTTATCTTAAAGTTTATTCATAAACGTATACAATTTCCTTTACGTATACAGTCTCAAACTTTTGTTATCTAACTATAAAAATTGGGTTTTGTTGAATATATAGTTGAGCAGAATATGGGATGCTCTCAAGTTATTGGTAGTTGCACTGCCATTCCAGACTGCAGTGCCTCATGCAGGAAATTTTTTGGACCAAACGCAACTGGCTTCTGTGACAACGATGGTCGTGGTGGTACATGTATTTGTAGTTACCCTTGTCCAACTAACAAAACTCTATCGTGATTTCTACACTACTTTGAAAACTCAAATTCTTCAAAATAGATATGTAGAAATCAAAATAATCTCAAGATCGTAGGTATAATTATTACGGTTTATCATAATGTTGTTAGAGCAATATATTGCAATCCAACATTTGATATTAATAAAAATTGTGTGAGACAATTCTATTACAATGGGATGTTAGAATTGCGTTGTTGACAATAGACCGGGCTTCCCATATTTTTAGAAATCATTTATACCTTCTTCAATATCTTCATAATCTTTAAAAAAAAAATTAAACATGTTTCATCTAATGCTCAAGAAAGCGCTAGACGCTAAGCAGATTCTAAAACCGCTTAAACCGCCTAAAATCGCCTAGACCGTTTTCTTGAACGCTGGTTTCATCATATCCTCACAAGACATGAAACATATCTGACGAGAGTATTTTTTTTTCTTTCCCTAATATATAAATTATATGTTTAGATGAAATAATGTCACCATATTTTTATGCAAAACGGCAACAAACAAAATTACAAGATAAGTTGTCTAGTGCTGTTTACAAAATTTACGAGTCATCAACTCTTACTTAGTACTTTATTATAACCGAACCAACTATAACCAATTTTATTATTTATTTTTAAGAAAAATTGCGCAGAATGACTATTACGAATCTTTCGACTAATATATATGATCAACCTACACATTATCTCGAGTAGTTCAGTTACAGTATACAGTTATGAAGTGGCCGATCTTTCTAGTTTAGAGATTACAAGTATTTTGCTCGGTCCTAATAAAATGTGAATCATTGAGGCCCATCTCAGTGTTTATGTTCCTTATGGACCGTTGGACAAAAACAACAAGAACATCATATACTGTTTCTCTGTTTCTGTGGAAGAACGCACGTCGTTTTATCACCCCAAAAGACATAGCTTAGTCCAATTCTATCACCAAAGACCACAAATACGCCAATGTATGTATTAGCCATCATCAGAGACCAAAAAAGATTAACTTTGCAAGCTTGCAGACTCTTAAAAGACATTAGCTTGTCGTCACAAAAAAAAAAAAAAAAACTTGGCTTCAAGGTAAAATCTTTGAAACAAGAAGAAGCATAAACCAAACTGATTCGAGTCCCAAACATTCCCAGTAACAAAAGAATTCACAAACTTTCCTTTGTGCAACAAAACTAAATCAACACAGTGTTTGATAATGCGAGAAGCCTCAATTAAGTGCCCTTTAAAGAGCAGAACTTGTTACTTATTAGTAACTTTATCTTGTTATAAGTACACCAAAACCATTGCTTAAACAGAGATCAAGCAAAAAGAAACTATAAATAAGCACATTGAGATTTCAGCAAAAGCATATTTCATCCTTCCACTATATATATATATATATATATATATGCAAAATCTAAGTAAAAGCCATTAAAGGTTTGAGCTAATCTAAGTAAAATAAGCTATCAATAAAGGCACATTGTGCCACAAAATATAGTCCCTTAAAGCTATCAAGCTTGAGATTTCAACAAAAAGCATATATCACATTCTTACTAAATATATATATATATATATATATATATGCAAAATCTAAGTAAAAAAGCCATTAAAGGTTTGAGCTTTGAGAGCCATTGTTCTCTGCACTCTCTTGTTGATGTTGATGATGATGATGATGATGATGAATCCTAGATTGTTCTTGACCCATATGTTGATAAACCTGTGGATTCGAAAACCCAACATTCCCAACTTGAGACAAGCCTAATTCAAGTCCAGGCGTTTGATTATTTGGAAAACTCATGGAACCCATCTCTGAAACACCATTGAAATCAAACCCAAGAAACCCAATTCCATAATTCAAATCAAACCCTACAGTGTTTGTTGAACCAGTTCCATTTGTCCACAACTCATTTGCCGCCATTTGAGACCTTGAAGCTCTTTCTTGATCATGAGAGACCATCAAATCCGCCGTGAAAGGAGGTTGAGAAACAGAATCAGTAATGGCTCCAGAAGGATTGATTCCAGTTCCTGTGGCAGAAATAATCGAAGGCTCAGCTTGTTGAAGTAACCATTGAACAGTCTCACCATCAGATTTGTGACCTAATTCTCTAGTCAATTGATAAATCCTCGCAGCACAAAGTGGAGGTAATCTAACTCTACGACCTCTTCCTTCAACTTTAATATGTCGATCTTTGTTTGATCTCTTCTTCTTCTCATCAAGAAGAAGAATCTGTTGTTGTTCTTCTTCATCCTTCTCCTTCTTCTTCCTCTTCCTTTTCACTTCTTTGTCGCCGACCACAATGTCGAAACCATTGAACTCGGGTTGTTTCCTCTTCTTGTCGTTGTCTTGATTCTGTGGTGATGGGTTTAACAAGTTTGGTAATTGTGGTTGATTTGGGTTCTTGGGATCCATGACTACACTCAAGGTGCGGTGAATTTTTGGATTGGGAGTAAAAAATTACCAAAAGTTTTCTCCTCTGCTCTGTGTCTCTCAGACTCAAGGTCACCTTTTGACCTAAGTAAAGGTAAACCCACTTTCTATAAATTTTACACTTATTTTATTTCTTTTTTAATTAGTTTAGATATTCGTTAGTTACGAAAATATTCTTATCCGAATCTCAAACCAATATCGAACAGAGCTAAAAAGAAAACTAGATAAAAAATAAAAAAATAATCATAGTATAAAATAATAAGGATGGTCGTTTGGGTACTCGGGTCAAGTTCAGATCAGATTTGATCGGGTTCGAATTTTCGGGTTTAGAAATTTAGGATCTGTTCGGATATTTTAAAATTTCAGGTTAGGTTTGGTTCGAGTTTGGTAGCATTTGAGTTCGGTTCGGATTTACTTAAATATCTAAAAATCGAATATTTTTAAATACAAATCTAATAAATTACTTTAAAATATCTAACATTGCAAAAAAAAAAAAAACACTAGTATAAGTAAAATCGAAAATACCAAAAAATATTTAAAATATCCAATAACTCTGAATATTTTAGATACTTCACTTACAAGTATAACTTTACTAATATATTATTAGTATATACTTATATTTGGAGTATATGTTTGGGTTCAGGTCGGGTTCAGACTTTCAAATTTAAAACCTGTTCAGATATTTTAAAATTTTGAATTCAGGTTCAGATCAGATTCAGATCAGTTCTTCGGATTCGAGTATTATGCCCAGACCTATGAAATACTACGACGATTTGGTTTTGAGCAAAGATTTTTACATTATTTATCATAAAAAAAAAACGATACAACATATAAGCAGAGAAATAGTAATCAGCATCAATAAATAAAAAAATAAGTTTGACAGTTCTTAGACATGAAACCAAAAGGGCCCTTCAAATGCAATATAAGATTGGAAACATATGTCAGTGTTGACAATGGCTTGAGCGGTCTTGTTTACTCTGCTTGTGGGAATACATATTAAAAAAAAAATCGTCTCTTGAAGAATTTGAAATGTTCAGTACTTCAGTATATAAAGCACCTAAAGATGTCATATTGCTTTGGCTATATCCCACCCTAGTGTATCAGGAGGGTGTCTCGCTCTTGTCCTCAAAGTCATTGTGTGAACATTTTTGAGGAAGCCCATCCTTTTAGGCCCATTACTAAGTCCAAGCAATCATTAAAAAACTTCATCAAACATTAATAATTTGGGCAATTTATTTGCTCCCTACCGTTTCAAATGCTGCAATGCAATTTATGCAAAGATCACCCATTAATACTATGAATCATACTGTATGTTGTTTGTAAGTGTGCATTTAATCAAATCTTTTATTTTTGATAAGGTAGGATAATTTCAAAGCCAAAATCATAACTTAACAGAATCACTTTTTTTTTTTTTTCTTTTGATAAACTTCAACTCTTGTGATAATGTTTTTCTGGAGATTGTAGTAAAATACGAAGTAAGGTACACCCAGGAATTGGATTATAACTTTATAAGTATACTATATATATCTACATTCATGTTTTATTCATGTTAACATTCCAAATTTGGAGAAACCTGTTTCTTTTTCTATCAAAAATGGACCAAATGGCTAATATTCATAAAAGAAATAAATAATAATAATCTTAATTTCAAGGGTAAAGTTATAAAAACCTACAAAATAGTTAAAAACAAAAATAGCCTATCACTAATCTCAAATAAAATAACCCTACGAAGCCGCCATTCAAAAATCTATTATCTCTCTTCCTTCAAAGATTCGGATTCGAAAAAAAAAAAAAAAAAAAAAATCGGACTAGAGAGCGAACGCCGCGGCGTATAG
This sequence comes from Barbarea vulgaris, assembly GCA_963667165.1. NCBI lineage: Eukaryota > Viridiplantae > Streptophyta > Magnoliopsida > Brassicales > Brassicaceae > Barbarea > Barbarea vulgaris. The sequence continues at coordinate 27,947,734 of OY763890.1, read as the reverse complement.
TCTGATTAGGGTTTTTTGACCTAGATCGCCGGAATCTGAGAATAAGAAAAAGAGTGACATTATGGTCGATTCCGGGGAAACCGTTGAAGAAGTCGTTTCCGAGCACAGCTCTATGAAGAAGAAGGATAAAAAGAAGAAAAACCGAGAGACTAAGGATGGTTCTGTGGGAGATATCATTGGGAAGAAATCGAAGAAGAAAACGATTGATTCTGAAATTGAGGATGATGGCACGAAATTGAAGAAGAAGAAGAAAAGTAAGGAGCAAAGAGTTGATTCTGAGGCTGAGGATGGTGCCAAGGAGAAATCGAAGAAGAAGAAGAAGAGCAAGAAAGAATCTGGGAGTGATGTGATAGGAAACAGTGAAAGCTCCAAAGTTGATGAAGAAGGCATTGAAGGAAATCAAAAGGATGAGAAACCACTCGATGATGCTAATATGAAAACGGGGAAGAGGAAGCGAGATGAGAGTGATTTGGGAACTGAAGAGAACACAGAAGCCAAGGAGATGAAGAGGAAAAGTAAGAAGAAGAAACCAATTATGGACTCTATGGAAGATGCAAAGAGGAAAAAAAGCAAACCAAGTGTGGATTCAGAGATTGAAGAAAACAGTAAGGACTCTACTAAAGATGCAAAGAAGCAAAAGAAGACGAAGAAGAAGGCTAAACAAAGTGTGGACTCAGAAGTTGAAGATATCAAATTGAAATCTACAGAAAGTGCAAAACAGAAAAGCAAGGAGAAGAAACGAACTGAGGATTTAGAGGCTACAGAAGATTCAAAGAAGAAGAGGAAGCTAAGTGAAGTTTCAGAGGCTGAAGAAAACAACAAGGGATCTATGGAAGATGCAAAAGAGCAAAGCAAGGAGAAGAAACAAAGTGAGGATTCAGAGGCTGAAGAAAACGACCTGAACTCTGCCAAAGTTACAAAGAAGAAAACGAAGAACAAGAAGCAAAGTGAAAATTCAGAGAAAAAGAAAAGGAAGAAGAAGCAAGAGTCTGATAAGAGTGATAAAGATGTGACTACCCCATCAAGTAAAAGCACAAAAAGGGTCAAGTTTTCTGATCAAGTGGAAATTTTTCCTACTGACGATGAAGAAAGTGTAGAGGGAGATGAAGTTAAGCTGCTGAGGGGTAAGCGGTATACAAAAGAAGAAGATGCCTTAATTAAGGCTTCTGTATTAGAATACATTGATAACCATGCTTTAGGAGATGAAGGGATCAAGATGGTTATGGAATGCAAGTCACACCCACAAATCAAAGGCTGTTGGAAAGAAATTACATCTGCTATACCTTGGAGGACATATGACAGCGTGTATAATCGTGCCCATACGATATTTGAAGAAGGATCCAGGGGGGTATGGTCTAAAGAGGATATGCAACTCATTATTGAGTTCCAAAAGAAACACGGCAATGACTGGAGAACACTTGCAGATGCCATGGGTAAACACAGGAAGCATGTGAAAGACGCTTGGAGGAGAATAAGATTGGAATCAAAGAATAAAGGACATTGGACGAGGGAGGAGTACCAAAATCTCTTTGATCTTGTGAACAAAGACCTTAGAATGAAAGCATTCCAAGAGAAGCACTCAAAGCATGGGATGCTCCGAGATAACATCCCTTGGATGGCTATAAGCGACGAACTTGGATCACGGGACCACGTGATGTGCTGTGGGAAATGGTATGATCAATTGCAATCACCAATGATAGCAAAGGGAATATGGGCTAATGTTGATGACTATAGACTCTTGGAAGAGCTTTTGAAACTGGATGCTGCTTGTATCGACGACGTGGATTGGGATAATCTTTTGGAGAATCGAGATGGTGAAGCTTGTAGAAAGCGGTGGAACCAGATGGTGCTTCATATCGGTTCACCGAGATCCAAAACATTTGCAGAACAAGTTGAGATTTTGTCTCAAAGGTATTGCCCTGACATAGCTGAGGACAGAGAGGATTTTGACAACAGACCTTATGATCCTGATGATTAAGTTTGGAAACATACTTGAAGATGTTTTGTCTTTTTTAAATGTTTTTTGGTACTTTTTATGTTCTTCCTTTATTTACTGATTATGTTAGTGAACTTATAAACTATAAGAGTTTGCATTTAGATTTTTTCTTGCCATATTGCACAAACGTTTAACATGATAATAATGTGTATTGAGTACCAAGATTGGGAAAGTGATCACTGAAGAACCATTTGAAGCAACTCCAAACTAAGCCAAGGCTAAGGCTCAGATACTTGACAAGAGATTTAACTTAGATTCTGAACTGAATAGTAGTGGAGATAGATATTTCTTGAGATTGAAACTCATCAGCCTATGGTTTGCTTGTATCATGATACGTCTTGCAATTTCATTGAAATGCGAGTTTATTTCTTGTCTACAAGTATTTGATGAATGCTAATAGTAAATCACTAATTCATTGCTCAGTCTGCTATTCCTATGAATCATTTTGCAAGTACCATTGTGATGGTTTCTCTTCATGTCACTCTCTTTGATCTCTTTCTATAGACACTTCAGCGAATTTGGATCAAACAATAGTGTGATTTATGGCACAAAACACTAAAGAACAGAGCAGCAAAACATAGAGAGACAGAGATTTTTTGCTTGATGAAATGTCGAATGACGATGAGTAATATTAGAGGAGATGAAGCATTAAGGATTCCAACAATGTGAATTTAGTTATTCCAAGGATTTCATCTTTACCAAAATGGCAAAGAGATTACACGGTCACACTTGTGATCAAATCAAACCAGACCAGCCATTTAGTCAAAACCATGTCAATATATATTACAACTAGTGGCGCAAAACGTCTTAAAACCCATCTTAACAGACTTTGAACCATCTTCAGGAGTAGTAGTTCTCACTTCTCAGCGAGCTTCGTATTGAACAACTGCAAAAGAGAGTAAACGACCATATAAATCAGCCGGAAACAAGTTCACAAAATCTAAACTTTGTACAAGAAAACAAGGGTAGACCAGAATGTAATTACAAAGGTACAAACTGACGATAAGTTCGAAAACTCGACCTCTACAACATTTTTGTTCTAGGAGACACATTCAAAATCATGCTATCAGTTCAAGACCCAAAAAGAGCAGCCAAAGAAAGCTTAAAACATTACTACATAAACAAAAGGAAGATTAAGGGTTAGTCTTGATAGGAAGATAACACACCTCTACGGGTACGCTTCTTGTACAGAATACGGTATCCACACTCTCTGCATTGGATCACATCTCCAGACTTCAAAGTGTTCTCTTGTCCACAATCTGATTCAGAAAATAAGTTAAGCAAACGATTAAGAAAACAAGATCAGAATCTTCCTATGAATTTTGGTTTAACTGTATATGTCTGAGGCTGCTTGGGAAAAGCTTGATTTTAAAGCAAAAGCAAAAGCTCCTCCTCAAAAAGACCTCAAGTCAAATTGATCAAAACAATACAGTAAAGTATAGATGATCAGATTGTTTTATGCCTCCTAACTAAGCCAATTATGAAAATTTCCTAAAAAATTTAGGATTCATAAGGCTACTCAAAAGAGGCACTTCTAATCCCCAGAATTAGTCTGCTATTGAGTAAAGAGAAGCAAATTTCGCATTTAAAATTCACAAAGCTACAATCTTTTACAGAAACTACAGCAAAAAAGTATTAAATTTCAAAACTAAATTAGATGTTTGACGAAAATTTTCGAGTCGAGCTTAGCTTACCTCCACAGACGTAAGTAACGGGTTCGGGCAATGGATCCATGATATCGAATCGAATCTATTTATTCAGCAAATAAACAGTACAGAGCAATCGAATTGAGTTAAGCGACCAAACAAGATTGTAAATTTAGAAAAAAAATTTCTCAGTTCAGGATTGATTTCATTACTTACCCTTTTTAGGGTTTATGCAGAATTTGGGATTTTGAGTCTTTGACGATGACTCGGTCGAAGAGACGAGGAAGGAGATTTTATATTCCTATGAGCTTCATGACAAAAGTAATTTAAAGTATGGGCTAACACTAAAAGCCCATATAAAGTTGGGCCGAAGCGTATAAAACATCGGTAAACGTTGACTATTTGACTATAGTTTAGTAGTTTATACTAAAGTTTACAAAACATTCAACATAATGTTGTCTAGGATGGTCCAAAGTACATACAAATGGGTGGATTGATTCTCAAGATTGAAAGAATAGCTGACGGTATGGTCCAGATTCCGTCGCCACAGATCAGTCCTGACGCTACCGCGCCCGAGTAATCATCCGCATCCTTCTTATTTATCCGTTCCCATACGAACAAAATCGCGGTTCCAACAAACATATCAATGGCAAAGTAAGCTCCTATGTAGAATGGACCAGCCATAGCCATTGGAAGTGGTATGAACTTAGAGATGTGTCGCGGTGTAATATCTCTAACAAGATTTACAATCAGAGCAGCTATGAAGAATCCGCAACAAAGAGCTAAACAATGCTTAGGAAGTTTTGTAAACCCTTCGATCCCGATAATAGCCATTTCGCGATAAATAACCGCGTAAGGTGCTTTGTACAAACCATCAGGATCTCCAATGTCAAACGCAGTCCAAAACAGCCAAAACGTGAGAGGAGCGATTACGCAACCCATTGCTGTACCCAAAAGCTGAGTTACAAACATTGATTTTGCAGATGATAATGTGAGGTAACCTGTTTTAAAGTCTTGCATGAGATCAGCTGCGGTTGAGACTATTGACATCATAACGCCGCAGGCTGCTAAACCAGCAATGACTCCACCGTTGTTTCCTACAATCGAAGCGATTGTGAAAAGACCAATCTTTCCGTAGGTTGAAGGCAAGCTCATGTCTGTGAGCCCTGCTCCATAAGAATTGCAAAAGGCAAAAGCAGGGGCAACCAAGTATGAACAGAGTACAAAGTACCATTTCAATGGTGGGAATATTAACGGGAGTGTAGCTGTTGAAATGGCTGCAAGACCTACATAACCAGAAACCGCAAACCCAAGAGGTATATGATCCTTGAGAAATACGTCATCTCTTTTCTTCTCCTCCAGTTGTGACTCTGAGGTCTCACTGTTATCTGAATTAAGTAAGAAACTCAGATAGAATCTCTTAAGAATATATTAGAGACAACAACAACAAAAATGCGATAGATGAGTCAGAATCATATATTTTTCACACCTAAAATGTCAGTAGAGACAGGTAGGTGTTGTTGTTTGGAGCTTTTGTTGGAGAGTTCCTTCACAGTCACGTAAATGATCTTGATGAGGTTGTAGAGACCATCACCAAGAATGATAGCAATCGCGATAAAGACCTACATTAGTAAACACCACAATGTGAAAATCAGAACTTTCATTAGAATTTTCCTACTTGATATGCTTATCGTACCTTGTAGCCATAGAGACCTTTGAAGTCATTGGCCTCAAGGTCAGATGGATACCAATCCCCAGCATGTTGTGATATAAATGGCCAGAGAAATCCCCAAGAAACGATAGCACCGAGAAGAACCGAACAGTTCACTAAATGCGGACATATCAGACCACATCCAATAAAAGTAGGACTGAAATCAAAGTAAAACCTGCACAATCAAAGTAGCCATTCTCATTTACAATAGATCATTTGCTTAACTGCACTAAACTGTTTCATAAAGAAACTATGAACTTACGTGTGCTTGAATAGCGCCAAACCAAGTGTGGGAAAGTGATCAAAACCACAGGCATCTCCAACACCACTAAAGAACCATTTGAAGCAACTCCAAACAAAGCTAAGACTCAGATACTTTGCAAGACATTTAACTTGGATTCTGAAGTGAATAACAATATTTAATGAGATTTAAACTCAAGATATATGGTTTTTGCAGAAGGTGAGATTGAAGATGAACCTCTGACAATTACCCTGCAAGCTCAGCTCCAGTGTTGTTATGGAAACTATTAATCAGCATTGCTGTAGCAGTTCCACTTGGATATGTAAGCTTGTAGTCCAAAATCATCACCTGAAATTACATTATTTGATTAGAGAACCAAAGAAACCATACAACAATAATCTCTTGGATTACTAGTGAGCCGCGGCTACCTTGCGAAGAGGAACAAGACTGAAGAGACCGAGGAAGCTAACTACAAATAAAAAGCCAGTCATCCACCACAATCCAGGATTTATAACATCTTCTGGATTGTTTCCAGGATAATCAACACCAATGAGCTTATATGTTTTATCATTCATAGCAATCAAATACGAACCAAACCCTCCTGAAATCGATAAACTATATGAGATTAGGCCACAATCACAAACACAACACTTAAAGCAAAAGCAAGGCAACAATTATAACAGCTCTCTTCAGCAAAGTGGATCCAAAGTTTAATATCATCCATATTAAAACTTGCACAATGTAGCTAGAATATTACAAAAATCAGAAAATTAAAACACAATATAAAAACAACTTTAGTTGAATCAAGTATGTCAAAAGACCAAATCAGAAGATTTAATATCCACCCGTTTGAATCAAGTAACGTTTGTTTCACTCTACACACAAGATTTGACAATAGAACGAAACAATAAACTAAATTCAAACATTTAAACCAAAATTATAATGATATACCACTATAAGCAAGGCCGTAGCAGGAGACAACACAAGTTTGAATAGCAGTGTTCTCTTGTTTAGTAAAGGGTTTAACAAAAAACCCTAATTTAGACAAGAAGCCAGTCCATGACTTGACGAAGAAGAATCCAAGAAGACCAGCAGCTACATTAAGTGAAGGAATGATTCCAACTGTTAGACTGAGTTTATGAGTAATGATACAAAACAAAACCCCTAACAATGCGCTAAAGACTAAGCCTCGGATCGTGATTTGATCCTTCCACTCTGGAACTTCTTCATCGTATTCCAGATTCGTCGTTATGTTTTCTGGTAATAACAACAATGTCTCTGATATCTCCGTTGACTTTGGAATCTCCGTCGTCTCTTCCATCATAATCTTACTTTCTTTTCCCAAAACTAAACAGCTCCAAAATTGAGAATCTCCGGCAGGTTTTCACCGGAAACTATATAAAGTTTCAGTCAGATTCATCTGAGAAGGAAATTGGTAGTTGACGAGTTACGGTTATAATAAAACTTTTTATAAACGAAGCTCAACGATTAAGACGTAGTACTGGTTTAATTATCGAATAAGAGAGTGACACGTGTCTTAATGAGAACGTGACGTGTAATTTTTAGTCTCCCGCCTGAATGAGTTGTGTGTTTAAGCTAAGGGGATAAATTTCCATAAAACTAGTTTAGTCTAATTTGTGACGGTCCTCTGGTTTTGTAGCTGCAAGTATTCTATTTTCTTTGGTTAAGGCTAACCAAATTGAAACCAAAACCCAAAACTCAAAACCTATATGAACACCGAGCTGCCCAATGGATTTTTGGAGAAGACCTAAGGATTGGAGACTATGACCAAAACTAAAGATCTTAGAATGTTTCAAACATTTCCATAGCTGAAGAAAAATAAGATATCAAAGGCTGATGAAGTTGTAGTACCCTTAAATCTTGAAGACAGAAACCGAGACAACAAGCTCTCAATGTCTGAACCCACTATGGAAACAGAGAAGTGGGATCAACACATATACATAGCGTTTAAGTCAAGAAACTACTACTGTGGAACATGAACACATTGATACGGTCCCTCTTTGGGGTTGGAAACAAACAATCATCAAAAGAATTGTGAAATGGCAACCACACTTTAGAGATTTTGCCTGATAAGATTATGTTTTATAGAATTCCCATATCATCTTTTTGACCAAAGAATCAGCTTTTTAATTAGTTGCTAGTTTGTATTAGCAATTTAGGAAACTACAATATGATCACTTAATTTGATTAAAGCATAACACATTAAGCCGTATTTGTGTGTATGAGAACATTCCGCATTTTTCCCTTTGTTTCCAAAGCTAAGGACTAACCGAGGAATTGTTTAAGTCTTCGGTTTGTGTTTCAATTTTGAGGAACATCGCATGATGACTGTTTTTATTAGAGGTTTTTGTTTTTGTTTTTAGTGTGTATAAGCTCTAAAACACACTAAACCAAAGACACAAACAATTAATTATGAACATTACATGATATATGACTACTTTTATCCCATGATGTTTTATTTTGGCAACTTTCCCTCGCTTGAGAAGGAAAATAATTACAGAAAACTGCAAGATTCTTGTGATAATTTAAACACACACACACAAAACAAAACATGAAAAGGCGCAAGCAAGATGAAACGAAGTATTGAACTTTAGTTAAGTTCAAACAGCGCTTTGAGATTATAGGGTCCAGTGATATTGGTCGGTCCGTTCCAAATCAGCTCAGCGATCTGTCGATTAGCTTTTTCCGTCAAATGAAAAGGATCAAAGAACAAATAGTCTGTAACGTTTTCGCATAACTCGTAACTTTGCGATGGTCTCCCTCGACCTCCACACGAATTGATTCCCCTCAATGGTCCGCTTCCACAACATGCCTTCTTCCCCTCCTTAAACCCTTCAAAACATTCCAAAAGTTTATACTACATAATATGTTACATATATTGCTATTATTAACCAAGTTTTTTTTTACCGTATTTAGAAGGATTGTTCATTCTTTCGGATAAGGAAGTGTGATAGTCGTGAAGTGCGTATTTGAATCCGGATAGTTCACGATTTAGCCGCCTCAAACCATCCAAAAGCTTCTTGTTATGAAGATTGATCAGTTCAGTGACCGGCTCAAAACAAGATCCTATCTTTGTTTGGTCTCTAACCAATGAGGCTGGTGCACAATCATATGGTCCCGTGTTCAACAATCCAAACTTCCTTCCTCCAAGTTCATACACTTCCTAAGAACATAACATCATCATCTCTCATTTTTTTAACCCAGAGTTGTTCACAAATAGAAACCCTACAAATTAAATAGTTTTCTTAAGATCGATTTTCTATTTAACTTTACCTCGAAAACGTCTGTCATGTTACCGACAACAAAATCGACATATTTCTCTTTGGAGTTGGATTGAAAAATGGAAGAGTTTGTAAAGAATGGATATTGATAATCATTGAGTCCAATGTGAAACAAATAAACAGCTCTTGAGATAACTCTCTTCCCCTCATCATCTCCTAACTTAGACCTCAACATTTTTTCAACTTCCTTGAAGTTGTTTAATTGTGTCCTCAAATTTATCACCTTGAGTAGTAAAAAAAAAAAAAAAAAAAAAAGTAAACAAGTCAAACAATTACCATCAATATAACAAAAAAAATAAAAAATTAAAGTATAATAACTGGTGAATACCATTCCGGGAAAGGTATCAACCAAAGCTCCGGCACCACCTGAAGCAAAATTTACCCCATAGGTAAATTGGTTGTTACCGTTACTTGGTTGTAGATTTGGCGGGATCAACGGTAACCATGCGTACTCGGCTGCCACGTCAGCGATCAGTTAAAATTTTTTATCGGTAAATAAAATACTAAAGGATAAGTAGTTTTTGATACCGATGAAATCAGGAATCAAACGTCCATCGGAGACTCTTCCGGTAGGGAATTTGAATGTTGTTTGACCGTATGGCCAATAATTAGACCGGACACTAGAGAGTGTATTGATGTAGTTGTTGTTTCCGACATCGAACACAGAATCTCCAAACACGAACAAAGCGGATTGCTTTGTCACCAGATTAATGTTGTTGTCTATGCAGTTGATGTAGCCTATTGACATGATCATTGTGTAAGCAACGAAGGTGATTGAAACTAATCGAGAGATTTCCATGTTAATTTTTAATGTTTGTGTTCTAATGTGAAAGGTATGAATTATATATATAGAGTTTCGAAACGTTTTTATCTCAACAGTGTTTTTGTTTTTGTTTTTTTCTTATATTATAATTAAAAAAAAAAAATCTTGTCGTCCAAGTTTGTTTTTTCTAAAGCATAATTTTGAATTTTCTAATGCACGACTTTGAATCGAAGATAAAAGTATGAAAATGTAAATTTCAAAGCAATAATTGTCAAAATTTCAAAGCCATAAATATGCATAGACCATAATTGTGTCTACATATTTTCATATGTGACAATCGTGTCAAAATTTCAAAGCAATAATTGTCACTTACGGAAACAATAAATATGTAGTAAAGTATAGACCATAAAGCGAAAAGAAAAACTGATATTTTGACACGTACGAAACCACTTGTAGGCTAGTGATTTGAGTATAGGTTTTAGATATGTGTTTGGTGAAAAGTAAAATCTTTCATAGGTTTAGAAAATTAGCTAGGTCACCGCAGTTGAATCTTCTTCACTACCGGCAATAGTAAAAACGTCAGGGTACGAAAGGAAAACGTAATGAAGTAACATGTTTCGTGTATAATAAGTAAATAAGTAACTGTCAATAGTAAACGGACCTAGTATATATACCATCACCAAGAAAAATACATAAATTAATTTGTTAGATGATAGACATTCTACAATCGTTGAAGAAAAAATTATTTTTCATTTTTTTCAGTGGTAACTGAAACTTGGGACACAATTTCCTCACAACTTTTGTGTTAAATGAGTTTAGAAATTTACTAATTTGTTTTAGAAAAATTATGTATCATATAAAAGAATTATTGACTCGTAAATATAGAAAGTCAACGAGTAAGGCCCTCTTTGTGTATGTACTACACTAGGCCTAGGCCTCTTGTTATTTTGGGTGCACATGTCCATACGTTGTTCCTTGTCGTCATGGAATATTTCCTTTTCTTTTTTCATCGAACATTTCCTTTTTTTCTTAAAGGTTTCTGATATCTTGAGGCGGAAGAAATCTGTAATTGTTATATATACTGTATTCACAGCAAAAAGGAGGATATCCGAAATCACAGAGGGGAAAGAAAAAAAAAAGAAAAAGAAAGAGTGTTTGAAGCTTACCCTAATATTAACGTTACATAGATTTGAGAGTTGAAACAATGACGAAGATGTCGAATCTTCCAAGGGATATGGATGAGGAGGTGCTATGTAGAATTCCATGGACATCTCTGAGAAGAGTCCGATCTACTTGCAAAAAGTGGAACACGTTATGCAAAGGTAAGAACTTTGCGAAGAAGCACTTTGGTCGTCAAGCAAAAGTAGCATCTTCCAACAAGGAGTTTATTACGTTGGTCATGATGATTGAATTTAGGGTTTATTTGATGAGCGTCAATCTTCACAACAACGTTGAATCATGTATAAAACGTCAAGCTAAACTTGTCAGCTTCGACGACGACGACGATTCAGATGTATCTGAAATCTATCATTGCGACGGTTTATTCTTATGCCTCACCAAAGATAGCAGTAGACTCGTGGTTTGGAACCCGTATTGGGGGCAAATCAGGCGGGTTCGGCCCACACAGTTTTGACATATCGCAGTTGTATTTATATGCTCTTGGACACGACAAGTGCAACCAATCCTACAAAATCTTGAGATTCGTTGATTGTAGTGATGGCTTTCATAATTATGTTGAATACAAAATCTACGATTGTAACTCTGACTCATGGAGGGTTCTCGATGTCAGTTCAGACTGTTTCATACATTGTTTTGACCGTGGCGTCTCTCTCAAGGGAAATACCTACTGGCATGGTAGAGAGAAAATTTCACAAACAGAAGAAGGAGACGATACTTTCTTAATCTGTTTTGATTTCACGAGAGAGAGATTTGGGCCGCCTTTGCCTCTGCCGTTTGAGTGGGGTGATCGAGACACTCTGAGTCTATCTAGTGTCAGAGAAGAGCAGCTTGCTGTTTTTTATCAGCGCTGGGATACATTACAGATCGAGATCTGGGTTACAAAAGAAGATTGAGCCCAATGCGGTGTCTTGGAACAGCAAGGTGTTCTTAGCAGTGGATATCAGACCACTCCATGACATTCCCTACCATTTTCCGGTTGAAGCTGCAAGTTTCTTCATTGACGAGGAGAAAAAAGTCGCCGTGGTTTTCGATAAAAACATGGAAGTGTCAGCTGACCCCACTCGCAACATAGCTTACATCATTGGAGTGGATGGGTCCTTGAAAGAAGCAGAGCTCGGAGAATCTACAGACAAACATTGTTACCCACTTGTGTGCCCTTATGTTCCAAGTTTAGTGCAACTTAACTAGTCCATCTTACAATACCTCTAAATCAATTTCTTTCTTATTATCTTGTTTTTTTTCTCTTTTGTTATCTTCTTTGTACAAACTTCACCATACCACATGTGTTTTTACATACACACATTGATATGCCTAAATAAAACCTCTAATATATATGGCCGCAACGTGACCAGCCTAACGACCCAACCAAACCTACTTGTTTCTTCTTCTTCTCACCCTCTAAAACCCCCAATTCAATTGAAAGAAAATATGAGTCACCAAATAGCTTTGTTGGTGATATATATAGGAAGTAACTGATGATATAAATTTGCACGAAATGATATGATAGCTCCATCATAGTCCATAGATAGTTAAACCACTAAAAAAAAGCTGTGTGGTAATCTTTTTAAGTTAAAAAGTAAAACAATCATGGTGATGTCTATGTTTACTAATGGCAAAACAGAGATGGCTCACAGTTGAAGCCTATTATGGGAAATCAAACCGAATTTGAGAAAGCATGGCTAATTACAATGCAAATGTGGCAAGTACGAGTGCAATTAGAACGCACTACAAGAGCAAGATCGAGAGGAGAATAAAAGGATTCTGAGCCTAACGAACAAAACTAAACATCTCAGAGAGTTTCAAACATTTCCATAGCTGTCGGTAAAGACAGATAGGTGGTGTTGTTTGGAGCTTTTGTTGCAGAGTTCCTTCACAATGATCTTAAATGAGGTTGTAGTGGTGATGTGATAGTAATGGCGTTAACGACTTATAAGTTCGGTAATGATACGAAAAAAAGAATCGGTAACCACCACAAAGAGAGTACCTATGAAAATCATGTGTGTTCTCTCCAGTGTCATTGCATGCGGAAACTGTTAATCAGCATTGCTGTAGCAGTTCTACTTGGATATGGTAAGCTTGTAGTAGTCCACTTTTAAATATAAGGCTCAAGAGATCAAACAATAGTGATCATCAAATCTAGAATAGCTACAGTTTCTGTTTTGAATAAATCTATCACACAAATAAGATTATCCACATTGTGACTTAAGAGATAGTTAAGAAACCCGTTGATTCTTACAGATACCAAATACTACAAAAATCAGCATAACATTTGAATGGTCAAAACATTCAAAACAGCAACACACAAGACTGACACAGGACCATTCATATGGTACTTCTTCCTGTTTTAAGTTTATCCACAAGATTTACATTTGATACTCATAATGAATAAAGAAACATCAACACACATGAAACAAAAACTAAACATAATCAAAACAGAAGATTACTATTTACCCAATTTCAAGCAGAGTAACGTTTGTTTCACTCTACTACACACAAGATTGGCATATAACAAATTAGGCAAAATATCATTCTCATTTACCGCAATAGGAAAGGCAGAAAACATCACGGTTTCACTCTACTACACACAAGATTGACACAAGACTGACACAGGACCAGTCATATGATGCTCTTCCTGTTTTAAGTTTATCCACAAGATTAACATTTGATACTCATAATGAATAAAGAAACAGCAATACACATGAAACTAAACTAAACATAATCAAATCAGAAGATTACAATTCACCCAGTTTCAAGCAAAGTAACGGTTGTTTCACTCTACTACACACAAAGATTGGCACATAATAAATAGGCAATTACCGCAATAGGCAAGGCCGAAAACATCACGGTATAAAGGGTTTCCCTAATGAAACCAGATAAATTTTAGAAGTGTGTGGTATAAATTTGATTGTGTTAGTTTGTCTAGTAAAAACAAGATTTTTTTTTTTCTTTTAGAGAAGAGTTTTTAGTCTTAAAAGTTTGGGTAGTAAATTATTATGGTCGTTCTTACGTGGTATAGATCACTAAGTTATTGAGGAAAAGAGTCCACAAAACGAGTTAGTCCAATTTTGATCGGTTTAAGGTTAACCGAACTGGAACCATAGCCAAAACAAATCTAAAAACCGAGCTACCTAATGGGTTTTCACAGAAGAGTAAGGATTTTGAGCCTGTGCCAAGACAAGATCTCAGAAAGTTTCATAACATTTCCATAAAAATAAGATAAGAAAGATTGATGAAGTTGAAGCAAACCTTGAATTGTTAGCCCTGCCATGGAAATAGGCAAGTGGATCAAGATCAACACTGATGCAGAGCGTTTAATCAAGGAAACGACTACTACAGAACACATCACCTTTGAACTATATGGTTCCTCTTTGGTTTTTGATTTTCAACACCAATAAGTGCAAACCCTGAAACAAGGAAAACGATTTAGAGAGTTATAACATAGATGGATCAATAATCCAAAACATAAACTTATAAGAAAGTGAAACATTCCTCTCTTAAGCTATACATGAAAACAAAGAGTTAACAGTGTTCATCATCAGCATCAAACTAATAGCCAATCTTTACTACCAAACTACCAAATTCAGGCCCGGTTAGTCCGGATCACTATGTTTGCATCAGTATAAAACAGAGAACCTTAAAACAAACAATTGGTTATATCATCTTTTACAGTCATCTACTTTTAGCAGTTCTTTAACAAAAGCAGAAAGCACATATCAAGAATAAAAGAAAACTAAACTTAAAGAGAAGCAATTGATTGAAGAATTAAGAACAAAGAAAGTTCATAGACCAATAAAAGCAAAAATCACTTCAAGAATACAAACAATACCTTTCTTTTTTTGTCTTCACAACGCTTAGCATCTAAACCAATTCCTCTCCTTAGCCACAAAGAAACCTATGACTCTAACATAAAACATTACAACCTTCTTCATTCTCAGTTTTATCTTCCATTTTCATCTGCAAAAAAAAACAAGGACCTGTGTAAGATATGAGGTTAAACAAACAAAAAAAGGGTTTAAAGCCCCTGGTTTTAGATTATCAATTAGGCAAATCCCATCGGGCAGTTCTAATTATAGAGCTCTCAGCGTGATAGTGTGTTTATCCACTTTATTTTCGAACCCAGAAATCTTAGTCCAAGGGTTATTTCCAGTTTCAGGACAATTCTTTAAGAACGCAGCAATAATGCGTCTATCTAATCTTTTGGGTTTGAAAAACACAATCCAAAGAAATGTGAAATAGCAACCACAATTTAGAGATTTTGCTTATAAAAGTCATGGATTTAGAGAAATTCCCTATCCACAATTTAGAGATTTTACCTATAAAAGGTTATATTTTAGAGATTTTACCTAGAAAAGGTTATGTTTTTAGAGATTTTACATGTCAAAAGGTTATGGTTTCAGAGAAATTCCATATCCACAATTTAGAGATTTTACCTATAAAAGGTTATATTTTAGAGATTTTACCTATAAAAAGGTTGTGTATTTAGAGATTTTACCTATAAAAGGTTATGGTTTTAGAGAAATTCCCTATCCACAATTTAGAGATTTTACCTATAAAAGGTTATACTTTAGAGATTTTACCCGTAAAGGTTATGTTTTTAGAGATTTTACATGTCCTCTTTGTAACCAAAGAATCAGCTTCAAGACTTTAGTTTGTGTTATCAACTAAGGAACCTCCCATAATGATTGCACATAGTAGAGTCTTTGTGATCTCAATCTGTATAAGCTAGCTTGAGCCTTTTGCAATTATCTTAATAGCTCACACATGCAGACATGTTACTGTGTATTTAAGCTTCAAAGCTCACACATTGCTGCTGGTTTATGTTAGGCAACTCCCATGGGACTGTTTCTAATGAAACAGCTCTTAAAATCAGACGAGTTAGTGTGTATGATGAACCTTTTAAGGCTTTTTGCTATTTCTCCTTGCTAGACCACGCAGCCACTGCTTTGTGTTATCAGTGGGCGGCAACTCTTAAGAGACTATTTTAATTTTACAGCTCACATTCAGACCAAGCAGCCACTGGTTTGTGTTAAGCTTGAATCTTTTCAATCCGTTGGTTTGTAAGCCAGTTGTTTTTGTTTATCTGCACAAACAGCCGCTGGCTTTAGAGGCTTTTCAATTCGTTGTAAGCCATTGGTTTGTGATGTCATTAGGCAACTCCAATAGGACAGTATTATAACTTTAGAGATTTAGGGGTTTCTGCAATTCCATACCCTCTTTTGTTTTCAAGCCGACAGTATTTGATATTATTAGACAACTCCAATGAGATTGTTCTAATGTTAGAGCTTTAGAAGCTTTTAGAGATTTAGGGATTTCTGTAATTCAATACCTCTCTTTATGATATTATTAGGCAACACCAATTAGGACTGTTACCATTTTAGAGCTTTAGGGGCTTTAGTAATTCTCATACCCTCTGTTTATGCATAGTCATTAGGCAACACCAATTAGAGATTTTGTAATTCCCATACCCTCTTTGTTTTTGAACCAAAAAATGGTTTGTGATGTCATTAGGCAACTCCAATAGGACTTTAGAGATTTAGGGGTTTCTGCAATTATATACCCTCTTTGTTTTCAAGCCGACAGTTTTTGATACTATTAGACAACTCCAATGAGTTTGTTCTAATTTTAGAGCTTTAGAAGCTTTTAGAGATTTAGGGGGTTTCTGTAATTCAATACCCTCTTTGTTTTCAAGCCACCAATGGGTTTATGATGTATCATTAGGCAACACCAACCAATGGGACTGTTATCATTTTAGAGCTTTAGGGGATTTTGTAATTCTCATTCCCCTTTTTTGTGTTATCAATAAAGGCAACTCCCAACTCCCACAAGACAGTTCTAGAGATTAAGCAGACTATGATACTGTGTTTAATCCGTTGGTATCTCTTTCCAAACTGTTTCTGATATTACCATCTTTAAGATCACCAAAGAGGGACAAATTTTCCCAAGTCAGATTCGAACAGAACACAACAACAATGCATCTTTCTCATCTTATGGGTTTCTTTAAAATTTAGAGATTTTACCTGAATAATAGAGTCTGTAGAAGTCATGGAAGGATCCATCAGCAATAATATGTGATCACATCCAAGAATGCTTTCTCTGTTTTTTATTATCCATATACGACCTTCAATTACAGAAAAAACGGATTGTTAATAAAAAGATGATTAATTGTACTCAAAAATGTTAAGTAAATAAAAAAAAAGAAACGAGAGAAAGTTCTTAAAAGAGGAAACGATTGTATAGATTGAAACCCTAACTAGTGAATTCGAAGATACAAGCATAAAAATTTCGATTAATTTTATTGAAATCGACTAATTCAAACCAATAAAAACGAGAAAGAACTAATAAGAAAGAAACCGATTCCATAAATTTTGAAACCCAAAGAAATTTCGAACAACACCACAAAATCTTCGATTAAATTTACTAAAATCGAGTAATTCAAAGCAGAAATGAGAGGGAAAAAACTTATAAGAAAACCTAATTTCAGAAATTTTGAAACCCTAATCGGTTAACTGGAGGAAACAAACTAATTCAAAACCAAAAATTGAACGAGAGGAAGAACAAAACGAAATCAGATAGAAGTAAAATCGATTTCAGGAACTTACAATTTCCAAATCGCCGACGAACAAAAGGAATCGCAGAGGAGAACTGAAACCTCTCTTATAGATGATGATGATGATGATACGCTACGCCCGCTTATATAAATGGGTTATCACAACGGCTATATCAACGCTCCGTTTTAAAAAAAAAAACGTTTTGGGCCTAAGCTTCACGGGCCGAGTCCATAAAACGAGTTTGGCCCAATTTTGACGATTACTATTCTAATTTGCTCGGTTATGTTAAAAGTCCAACCTCCAAAACCGAACTGTCTCCAATGAGACTCTTCAGGGGAGAGAACAAGGATTCAGAGTCTATTGATTCAAGACTAATGAATTCATGTAGCTTCAGTAACCTTTGAATCTTGCCAACAGAAGCCGATATATATAGAGAAGTGGATCAAGATCAATACTGATGTTGAGCGTTTCAATATGAACTATACAGCCCTTTGGTTCTTGATTTTCAACACCAACAAGTGCAATCCCTGAAACGTGGAAAAGGGAGTTAAACTTTGGAAAAGGCTAAAGAGTCAAAACGTAGAAACCAATCTTTAATACCAAACTACCAAATTCAGTCCCGGTTAGTCCTAATCAGTTGGTTTACATCAGTAGACAATATAATACCAAGAAAAAAAAGCTAAATCCAAACCTATGAAGAAAACTATCAAAGTAGATATCCTTACAAAGAAACAACAACTGGTGATATAATCTTTTACACAGTCATCTACACTTTTTAACATTTATTTAAACAAAAGCAAAAAAAACACATACCAAGAACGATCTGTAAAGCAGTTGTAGAAAATAGAAAACAGAAACTTAAAGAGAAGCAATTGATTGATGAATTAAGAATAAAGAAAGTTCAAAGACCAATAAAAGCAAAAACCCACTTCAAGAATACAATACCTTTCTTTTCTAGTCTTCACAAAGCTTAGCATCTAAACCAATTCCTCTCCTTAGCCACCAAGAAACCTATAACTCTACATAAAACAATACAGACTTCTCCATTCTCAGTTTCACCTTCCATTTTCATCTGCCAAAATAAAAAACAAGAACCTGTTACACACAAACACATTTTAGAGTTACAGATTTTATTGAGATATGAGTGCAGATTGGGGACCTGTGATTGTAGCAGTGGCTCTGTTCATCCTACTCTCACCAGGATTGCTCTTTCAGCTACCGGCAAGGACAAGAGTGATGGAGTTTGGGAACATGAGCACAAGCGGGATTTCGATTTTGGTCCACGCCATTATTTACTTCTGTATTCTCACTATCTTGATCATTGCCATACAAATTCACATCCATTTCTGATCTTGTAGTGTAACAAAGGCAACTTCTTTGGATTCAAAGTTGGCCTTTATCTATTTTTTTTTCTCTTTTTGTTGCTAATCTCTGATTCTTGGCTCATAGGGGTCTCAAGCAGGGTGATTAAAAAAAGGATGTATACAAATAAATAATCTGTAATTTTGTTTTTCCACAATTCAATTTCTAAAACCTCTCTATAAGTAGCTCCAATCACACATCAAATGAGATAACAATATCTCTGATCTCTCATGGCTTCATCAACATGTAATAATGCAATATAAAGTATCTTCCTTTTTTTGCTACGAAAATCGATTGTTTTCACATTTCTTCTCTAGTCCTGATTCTTGGCTAATATGGCTTTTAAGTTTCAAATCTGTAATTTTGTATTCCACAACTCAGTTTGACAACTTTGAATAGTTATGGAAAATATCGAATCAAAACATCAAATGATATAAAGAAAAAAAGTTTAAATTTTTCCCTTTTAACTTAATTGTAACAATACAAGCTTAATGATTAATACATTTTCAAGTAAAGCTTAATGCAACAAAATACGACTAAAACAACAAAGTATACAAATCCCTAAAAACAGAGTTCCAAATCTCAGAAGATTCCTTCCAACTCCAGATCTAGAGAAAAAAAGGGGTTACCTTTATTTCGCCGGAAAACAAAAAAAAACACTGAATTAGCCGGTGGTGATGTGGAGATTGACAGCGAGGATCAAGATCGTGTAAGCAGCGAAGAAGATGAGAGTGTGAACGGCGATTGCTTTTCCGTTGGTTTTCATGCCGCCGAAATCGAGCGTCCGGTGATGTCCCGGTAAGGAGAAGAGGAGTCCTGGAGAAAGGAGCACGAACAATACAACTCCGACGAGAACTGGAGCCCAATCCGCCATTGCAGTGAAGCTGAAAATGCAAAAAGCCGATGCCTTTTTTTTTCCGATAAAGCGGTGGTGAGAGAGAAGAAAAAAGAGTCAAAAGACAGAGTTGAAAGCTGATGTAATAAGGCCTATAATTTTCATTTTAAGTTTTTAAAATATTTTCAGCTTTGTTTTTGCGAAAATTTAAAATAATCTCGTATATATATATATATGTGGTAGAACTTTGAAGAAAAATATTATTGCCAAAATGAAAATGGTTTATTGTCAAATGTATACTTTGAAAATTATCAAAGGTAATTAAAATGGTTTATTGCCAAAATGAACAATTTTGAAAATTATTCAAGGAAATGAATATTTTATTTTATAACTAATAAAAATTGCCGACAAAGGTAATATAAAATTACTAAATTAGAGTCAAAGATTAGTGGAAATATAAGATTGCCACTTGGTAAAGCACATCTCCAAGTGTAAACGCGTCTCTCCATGCACTAAATTTTGAATTACTAAAGGTTGCTTTAATTACTTTTGTACAAGTTTTTTCGTAAAGACCATCTCTTTAACCATTTTTTTGTTTGTTTATTTTGTTTTTTTTTACCAATTTGGTATGTGCCTAAAAGAGTAATAGGTTATTTTAAAATACACAAATATTAAGATGAATTTTACACGTTTCGTTTTATACCAATATAAGGAATTATTTTAAAATGAATACACCAAATACTTTGAGTATTGTCCAAATTTAAAAAGAATATATACGTCAAAGCGAAAAAGGCAGACAAATATAAATCCCTTTTTGGCGGAATATATTGATCGCTAAGCAAGTGGTGGACCCGTTACTTGTAATCTACTTATATTTGTAACTCAAGTCAGATAAACTTCAGTAATCAAGTTCACATGGAAAATCATAAATAACAAAATTCCTCCAAATAGATTTCGAAAACTGGCTTTGATCATTTATTGTCTTATTATCACCGAAAGACGTCGCTATTCATGTGATTTACATAGGGAGACTTGAAACGTGACATAGATACCCACTTAAGCCTACTTAATTACATCATTAATTTACGTTTTTGTCTTGTCTTCTTTTTTTTTTTTTTTATTAATGGGGATGATCTTTAACTTATATATCTCTGCAATATATTACTAACTACAAGAAAATATAATGTTTATGTTTTACATAATTAAACGTTAACAATGATTAGAGGTCGAATAATCAAAAAAGTCATATGATTGATTAACAATTGATATGGATAAATATTAAAAATTGGACCGAGGCTGTGACTACGAAATACAGTAAAACTTCTATAAATTGATAATATTGTGATCAATGTATCTTACAAATTTTATTAATTTATTATGTTTATTAATTTATAAAAATGATATTTAGATGAAATTATAAATTTAGGATTAGAAAAAATAATTAATTTAACGAGGGATTAACCGATCAAACCGCATATATACTACATGAACCAATTTATATACCAATGCAAACCGCTCAAAACGCCATTATATCGCTTAACTATATCGCTTAAACCGTTATTTCTATAATCAATTTCGATTAAATTAAGACACTCAGCTAAAGCAAAATTCCTCAAACTCTCTCTCTTCCTTTAATATTGAAAAGACTAAGACTTTATTTAGATTCTCATTATCTCAATTCTATCATCTATTTCTTCCACCAACCATACCAATCTTCCACTTTCTTCTCTGCTTTTCTCCTTCTTTTTATTCTTCTTGTTGTTCTTATTCTTGTCGTTGTAAGAAGATCATGCACGATTGGGCTTCACCGTTGATAGCTTCGGCTCTGTTCGCGTTTCTATCACCTGGACTGATACTACAGTTTCCAGGGAAAGAATCTCCGGTGGGATGCATGAACATGAAGACGACGGTGGCTTCTATTTTTGTTCACACTATTCTCTACGGTCTCTTTCTCATCCTCTTTCTAGTCGTTCTCAACGTTCATGTCTATGCATAGCTCAAATATTACACTTATGTGTTTTGCCTCTGTTTGTTCCAGAGGTTTTATTAGTAAACACTTTGTTTTAAGATTTGTTTTTTTTTTTTTTTTTTTCCATCAATAACCATTTCTGCTCTAGTGTTATCCAATATATATTGGTCCAAGGACTAAGTGTAACACAAAGGATCTGCATGCTCTAAGTTTTACTTTGATTTAAGAATAGTTTGAAAACATCTTTTAACTCATTTTGGTATGGTTTCATCATGTTTGATTCTTAAATAATCAAGAAATGCCTTATGTAAGCTTTGAGTAGTTTATCTTATCAATGATTCAGAATTGTTTGCTTGGAACTTTAATAATCTAAAATCCGAACATTTATCTCGGTTTGCCCCATTTAATCACACTCGTGGCTAGGGTTGGGTAAAATCCGCAGGCCTGGACTTGATTTAACAAAAGTGAGGTTAGGATTGGACCCATACAACTCTTGGAACTCTGAAACAAAGCTTCTTAGCAAATTTTCATAAACAAAGAACTAAACAGAAAGAGACAAGGAAAACTTCACATTTGATTTCTAGCAATCGGGATTGGTTTCAGCCTCATCGATTGACACAGACGCAAGAACAAGTTCAGGTGTAGGAATTGTGTAAGTGTAATTCTCGCGTCTCGCCTTCTTCTTCTCCCTTTGCAATCTAAAGTTTTCTCTCTTTCTTGCTCTGTAACTGTTTGGATTCTCTGGCACAATTTCTCTTGGATACACACTTATCTGCAAAAGACAAATCTCACTTCTTTCAAAATAATCCAAGAAGATTAAGAAAGCTAATGAACTTTATTGGTATGTAATCAAAGATTTACCTTCTTCCTGTCAGGACCAAACTTCTCAAACTTCACTAATCCATCGATCAAAGAGAAGATGGTATGATCTTTACCAATCCCAACATTTTTCCCAGCATGAAACTGCATAAAAACATCATTCATGATTCAATCTTAGTTTCATCCTATACACAAGCATAACCTAGAAATAACAGAGCTCGAGAGCTTCTAAGTTCGACGATTTCGTGTTTTCGAACATTGTTCATGAATCAGACTCCTCAAATAAAACAGTTGCATCCTAATCACAAGTATAAACTATAAGTCTATAACTAATAGAGAATGGAATCTGAAATGAGAGCTTCTAAATTCGAAAGTTTCGTGTTTTACAACATCATTGATAATCAATCTCTTCAAACAAAACACTTTCATCCTAAACCACAGAAATATTCGAAAATGGAATTTAAAAACCAGAGCTTGAGAGCTAAATCCATAGAAACCTTACCAAATCCTAGAATTGAGGTGAGGAATTTGAAACAAGAGCTTAAGAGCTACTAAAATTTCAACACTTTCGAGTTCGTAGAGTTTACCTTAGTGCCACGTTGACGAACGATAATGGCGCCAGGTTTAGCGACTTGGTCACCGTAGATCTTAACACCGAGTCGCTGACCAGGAGAGTCACGACCGTTCTTAGTACTACCAGCTCCTTTCTTATGCGCAGATTCGATCGTCAATGGAACCGGAGCTTGGAGATTTTGCATAGGTAGAGTCACAGTGAAGGAGGTTTTAGGGCATAAATTCAAATCGCCTCTGAGGAAAGACGAGGTTGAAGATAGAGATAAGCCTTTGAATGCTCCAATTAGATTCAAACTCATCGATGTTGCAATCGCCATTGCTACAATTACCTAAAATTCAAACCCAGGATCAATCTGTGGATTTTTTAAATGGAGAGATTTTAGGGTTTTGTGAGGTTGAAGAAGAAGTGACTTTACCTTATCGTTTCGTCTCACTTGATTAGTGACCACTAAAATTCCACGTCATCAAACCGTATGGTCCTACTCTGTATAAATGGAGACGATAAGGTGAGTACACGTCAGCAAGTAAAAAGTTAGAAAATAAAAAAAAGAGATTGTTGACAGTGGGCTTTGAACCCACGCCCTTTCGGACAGGAACCTTAATCCTGCGCCTTAGACCAACTCGGCCATATCAACTTGTTGTCCAGTATATTCCACAGTTTATATTTAAACGAAACAATTTAGGATCTGATTATGACAAATGTATGAAAGTTTTTTTAGCGGGAACAAAAACAGTAATTATCAAAGGATTGACAAACAATATCAAAAGTGATTGATAATTACTGAAACAGTAAATCTCGTAACAATTCAAGTCCAAAGCAAAGAAAAATAAAACATGAACCAACATATTATCAACTCAAAATATTATAATTAAAGTTTCATGTTTCTTTTTGTTTTCTATGGGTTGGACTTACTTCAAATATATTACACGATTAATAAAAAAACGCAACCCGCATTTTCATTTCATTATTTTTGAATAATTTTGATTTTGTTTGATTTTACGGAGTCAAAACTTACGAATAAACGAATGACAAATGCCTTCTCCAAATGAGTGTAAACAACATTTTATCAATTACTATCATTAAGTAAAAAAAGAATAAAAATTTCTAAAAATCCTCGTCAAGCTTGAAGACATGATCATTTAACGCACCGTTCCCATTAACACTCGTCATAACAGAAGCTTTCTGATACTCACCAACTCTCTTCTCAAAGAAGTTAGTTTTACCTTGAAGCGAAATCAACTCCATCCAATCAAACGGATTACTCACACCGTACACCTTACCGTACCCAAGCGCACCCAATAACCGATCCGCTACAAACTCAATATATTGACTCATCAAATCACGGTTCATCCCAACCAACGCGCAAGGAAGCGCGTCGCATACAAACTCTCTCTCAATCTCAACCGCATCACGAACAATTGATTTCACACGATCTTCACTAAGCTTGAATCGAAGAAGACTATAAATCAAACAAGCGAAATCACAATGAAGACCTTCGTCTCTTGAGATCAATTCGTTGGAGAAAGTAAGTCCAGGCATTAAACCTCGTTTCTTCAACCAGAATATAGAACAAAAGCTACCGGAGAAGAAGATACCTTCAACGCAAGCAAAAGCCACGATTCGTTCAGCGAAGCTTTGAGATCCGTCGATCCATTTCATCGCCCATTGTGCTTTCTTCGTTACACAAGGAATGGTTTCAATTGCGCGGAAGAGATGATCTCTCTCTTTGTTATCTTTAATGTAAGTATCGAGAAGGAGACTATACATCTCGGAGTGAATATTCTCAATCGCAATTTGAAATCAGTAAAAGGCACGAGCCTCGGAGATCTGAACATCGGACATGAATCGGGTTGATAGATTCTCTAAAACGATGCCGTCTGATGCGGCTAAGAAGGCGACTACGTGTTTGATGAAGTGTCGTTCGTCGTCTTTTAAGGAATTCTCCCAGTCGCGATTATCTTGAGATAGATCGACTTCTTCGGCGGTCCAGAATGAAGCTTCGGCTTTTTTGTACATCTCCCATATCTGAGGGTATTGGATTGGGAACATACAGAATCGATCTGGAGTTGGTGTTAGACTCGGTTCCTCTGGCATTGAAGGCATTTTTTTTTTGCGGATGAAGTAATTGTTTAAATGATTTGAAGAATTAATCTATGATTTTGTGTGGATTATGGATTGGTTATTGGATATTTATGAGAAAAATTGGGAATTTTGGGTTTTGAGTATTCGGAGAGGGAAATTTTGATAAGGAGGGAGAATTTGAAAAGGTTCGAAATTTTCTTTTTCAGTAAGGGTATTATTGTAAATATACGGAAACTTTTGGTTTACTTGCACGGTTAGTATGTAATTTAAGCGGGAGATTACGAAAGTTTCACTAATTTTGGCGCATAATCCTAATGGCAATTAGCAAAAACCGAACTTATAGGGGTGTGATGGTCAATATTGGCTTTGGTATTTACTTAGGCAAATGTTAAATATGGCATGTTATATCAATAATTATCATATGGTAAGAATATATTTAGAGTAATAAATCGAAAAGATACATAAATGTTATAAATCATATGTGGATTTGCCACACTCTAGTTCTGTCCGCCTGGCCTATGGAGGTTCCGGCCCAAGACTTAAGTTAGGCGGTTTGTACTTTTCATATTCCTATTAGGTTTTCCTTTTATCTCTTATGTACTCATCCTTATATAAAGGAACCGATGTAACCTCATTCATTATCAGATCAGAACAATACAATACAATACGAATTCCCCTTATTCTTCTCTCTAGTTTACAACACGTTATCAGCACGATTGTTCTAAAACCCTAGCTAGAAACCGGCGAACCTAAAACCCTAATCTCGCCGCCTGAAAAAGTTCATACAGCCTACCAAGGTTACGGCGAACTAGAAGAAGACAAGCAAAGTTCATACAGCCTACCAAGGTTACGGCGAACTATATACCATTCATCAATCCGATTTCTAAAGGTAAGATCTATAAACCCTAAAACTCTAAAACCCTGAAAACGGTAAATCCTAGTCAAACTAGGAAACCCTAAAACCTTGAAATCGGTAAATCCTAGTCAAACTAGGAAACTCTAAAATCTAAATATATGTTCTAAATATTATTGCATGTTTGCTGGAGTGTCGCAAGACACGGATATTCATTGCTGGAGGGTCATGAGACCCGAATATTCTTGATTGAAATTTGATTGATATTTGTTTGATGTTTTCAAAATAAAATCTTAAATCTGGTTAAATAATTATGAAACCCTAACCTGGAAATTGCGCATAAACCCTAACCCTAATTCTGCATGAAATTTTGATTTCATTTATTGATGTTTTATTATGCATAAATATTGAATCCGAGCATGCACATAGGTTGATAGAATCCGCATGAGAAAATATTACCGATTGAAATTTGATAGTATGAGAATTGTCACCCAAACTAAAATCCGATCAGCATATATATATTTAGGTTGCATAATAACCTATCATTGATCATGTAACTCGATTTTGCTAAGTTGCTAGAAATATTTTATGATCGCATAAATCGTTTTACACCATGCATGAACATTGAAGTTTTTGTGATTATTAAGAGAATATGATGAATAAATTTCAGATGTCGAACATCCAAAGTTTGGAATATGCTGCCCTCACTCTTTCGAGAGATAATTACTTACAGTGGGTGTTGGATACCAAGATAACCCTAAAATCTAAGGGACTTGGCGATTGTATCATTGATGATAACAATGAAGATGAGAAAAATAAATACAAGGCAATTTCTATAATTCGCCATCATCTTGCTGAGGGTCTCAAGGATCAGTACTTGACTATCGAAAATCCTCTAGCACTTTGGAATGAATTAAAAACGAGCTATTGCTGAGAAATAGTGAATTGAGACCTCCCGGATCAACCCCATTACCTGAAGTCCATGTGGCCGCTGAGGAAAAGAAAGAAACACACCACGTCCAACAAGGTTTTAATGGCCGAGGTAGAGGCCGAGGCCGTGGACGTGGGAGATGGCAAGGAGGACGTGGTCGCAGCTACAGTCCATACGGCCGAGGACAAGGTAGGGGCCGTGGGTATCAACCCGAATCTAACCAAGGCCGAGAAAGAGGCCGTGGCAATTATTCACAGCCACAAAATTCAAACAATAAATCTGGATGCCATCGATGTGGAATGGGGAACCATTGGGCAAAGACGTGTAGAACGCCCAAGTAATTATGTGATCTCTATCAAGAGAGCCTTAAGGGAAAGAATCCGGAAGCTAACTTAGTCCATCAGGACCATGACGATGACTTCGATCACGAGCAAGATGACTTAATGGAATACGAGACTTCTGATTGTCTCAAAGAATAGAATGATTTCGACATTTGATTTTTTATGTTTTGATTTGGTGTTTTATTTTCTTTATGTTTTACGGATTGCATGTTATCTTTGGATTTATGTTTTGAATTTATGTTTTGAAAATGCCAATATATGTACCATAGCCGGTGTGGCAAATCTAATAGAAGGATATGGTCAAGCAAATATATTATTACCTAAGGGTACACATCTAGAAATTTCTGATGCACTATACTCACCGAGCTCAAAGAGGAGTCTATTGAGTTTTAAAGACATTCGTATGAATGGTCTACATATTGAGACAAAAGGCGATGAGAATAGAGAATTCCTAATGATATAT
This sequence comes from Barbarea vulgaris, assembly GCA_963667165.1. Lineage (NCBI taxonomy): Eukaryota > Viridiplantae > Streptophyta > Magnoliopsida > Brassicales > Brassicaceae > Barbarea > Barbarea vulgaris. Next base: position 27,920,119 of record OY763890.1, on the reverse strand, counting down.
GAACTCGCCAATGAACATAAGAAAATCCTTGAAACCATACCGGCCATATTTACAGGCATTTACTGTGCTAAGATTAATATGATAGAAGCAAATGCCTCGGTAAACAAGGAGTTTTCCGAAAATTTCACTTTATGCCATAACCGGCTTGGCCATCCCGGTACAAACATGATGCGAAAATTATTACTAAATACTTATGGGCACACATTGAAAGAAAGAAGAGTTATCCCAAAGAATCTCACGTGTGAAGCATGTTCACTAGGGAAACTCATAGTAAGGCCATCACCAGCAAAAATAAACAAAGAAACTTTGAACTTTCTGGAAAGAATACAAGGTGACATCTGTGGACCAATTCACCCACCATGTGGGACATTCAGATATTTTATGGTACTTATTGATGCATCCACGAGATGGTCACACGTTTGTTTATTATCCACACGGAATTTAGCATTCGCAAGATTGCTTGCACAAATAATCCGTCTAAAGGCACACTTTCCAGATTTTCCACTAAAGACTATACGTCTAGATAATGCTGGTGAATTCACGTCCCAAGCTTTTAATGATTACTGTATGTCCATGGGGATAAGTGTTGAACATTCTGTGGCACATGTACATACACAAAACGGTCTAGCAGAATCATTTATAAAACGTATTCGGCTAATAGGTAGACCATTACTAATGAGATCAAAACTCCCGATCTCAGCTTGGGGACATGCAGTTTTACATGCAGCAGAACTAATTCGCATCAGGCCATCTAGTGAACACAAATATTCCCCATCACAATTACTAACGGGTCATGAGCCAGACATATCCCATCTCAAAACATTTGGATGTGCCGTTTATATACCAATTGCACCACCACAGAGAACAAAGATGGGACCTCAAAGGAGGATGGGGATATATATGTTGGATATGATTCTCCCACAATAATTAAGTACCTCGAGCCAACCACGGGTGATCTATTTAAGGCCAGGTATGCAGATTGTCATTTTGACGAATGTAACTATCCAACATTAGGGGAGAACCGGCTGGTAAAAGAAAATGCATGGAACCAAAAAGAAATTATATGGAATCAAACATCCTCAACATGGCAAGATCCTCGGACCAGAGAATGTGATATTGAAGTCCAAGAGATTACACATTTACAAAAGCTAGCTAATCAATTGCCAGATTCCTTTGCTGACCCGAAAAGAGTGACTAAGTCATATATACCAGCCGCTAATGCACCTATAAGAATCGATGTTCACGAGGGACACGATCAAGTTGCTACAGAATCTAAAACGCGTTTAAAGAGAGGTAGACCAGTAGGTTCCAAAGATAAAAACCCTCGAAAATCAAAGAAAGGTGCGTTAGATGAACCCGTGGTACCAGACATGAGCGAACCAAAGGAGCCAAACAATGATGCTCGGGACGCCGAGCCTCATGGTCCTGAAGTTCTTGACAATAATGAGATCTCAACGAATTATGTCATGTCTGGAAAACAATGGAACAGAAAAGATGTCGACATCAATGAAATATTTGCATATAAGGTAGCACTTGAAATAATGGACACATGCGAGGATCTAGAACCCACGTCAATATATGAGTGCACTCAAAGAGAAAATTGGCCTAAATGGAAAGAAGCTATAAACGTGGAGTTAAACTCTTTAAAGAAGAGGAATGTGTTTGGTCCGATCATAAGGACACCATTCGATATTAAACCAGTTGGACACAAATGGGTCTTTGTGAGGAAAAGAAATGAACATAATGAAATCGTGAGACACAAAGCACGGCTTGTAGCACAAGGATTCACGCAAAGACCAGGAATAGATTATGAGGAGACATACTCCCCTGTGGTGGATGCAACGACTTTTAGATTCCTAATAAGTCTGGCTATAAAAGAAAATTTGGATATGCGGTTAATGGATGTTGTAACCGCATACTTATATGGTCCACTGGATAATGAGATTTATATGAAAATTCCAGAAGGTATTGAGCTCAAAGACAAAGAAGGTTCTCGAGAACAACATTGTATAAAGTTGAACAAAAGTCTTTATGGATTGAAACAATCAGGTCGTATGTGGTATAATAGACTGAGTGAATATCTCGTCAAAGAGGGCTATAAGAACAACCTCATAAATCCGTGTGTATTCATAAAGAAATGGCAAAAGGGGTTTGTAATCATCGCGGTGTATGTAGACGACCTGAATATGATAGGAACATCTGGAGAGATTACCCAAACAGTCGAATATCTAAAGAAAGAATTCGAGATGAAAGACTTAGGACAAACAAAATTCTGTTTGGGATTACAGCTTGAGTACATGTCTAATGGAATCCTTGTGCATCAAATGTCATATACAGAAAAGGTACTCAAGAGATTTAATATGGACCAATCTCACCCGTTATCTAGCCCCATGGTTGTGAGATCATTAGATTTGGATAAAGATCCATTTGGTCCAAAGAAGGACGATGAAGAAGTCCTTGGTCCCGAAATGCCATATCTAAGTACCATAGGAGCTTTAATGTATCTAGCGAGCCACACTAGACCAGACATATGGTTTGCCGTGAACTTACTGTCAAGATTTAGCTCATGTCCAACCCAAAGGCACTGGAACGGGATAAAGCATATACTTCGTTACCTACAAGGAACGAAAGATTTAGGTTTATTTTATACTAACCAAAACAAAGATAGTTTGATTGGTTTTGCTGATGCAGGTTATCTTTCAGATCCACATAATGCTAAATCACAGACAGGTTATGTTTTTACACATGGTGGCACGGCTATATCTTGGCGATCAATGAAGCAAACTCTTGTTGCTACATCGTCCAATCATGCATAGATTTTGGCAATACATGAAGCCAGCCGTGAATGTGTTTGGTTGAGGTCGATGACCCAACACATTAGAACAGATTGTGGATTAACCGAAGGCAAAGAGGAACCAACCATATTATACGAGGACAATGCCGCATGCATCGCTCAACTCAAAGACGGTTATATAAAAGGAGACAGGACGAAACACATTTTACCAAAGTTCTTTTTCACGCATGACTTACAGAAAGATGGAGAAGTGCAAGTCCAACAAGTCCGTTCAAGTGAGAATTCCGCGGACTTATTTACCAAGTCTCTACCGACCTCGACATTCAAGAAGCTCATACATCAGATTGGAATGCGAAGATTGAAAGACATTCAGTGAGGTTCAGAACAGGGGGAGTAATGCGTGTTGTACTCTTTTTCCTTATCCCGGGTTTTGTCCCATTGGGTTTTTCTCGGGAAAGGTTTTAACGATGCAACATCCAAAGCGCATTACGAGCTCTTAGAGTTGTGGCATCCAAGGGGGAGTGTTATAAATCATATGTGGATTTGCCACACTCTAGTTCTGTCCGCCTGGCCCATGGAGGTTCCGGCCCAAGACTTAAGTTAGGCGGTTTGTACTTTTCCTATTCCTATTAGGTTTTCCTTTTATCTCTTATGTACTCATCCTTATATAAAGGAACCGATGTAACCTCATTTATTATCAGATCAGAATAATACAATACAATACGAATTCCCTTTATTCTTCTCTCTAGTTTACAACAATAAACACTTTGTATGTAATTTCATAGAAGTAAATAAATAAATGAACTGGGCCTTTTAACCAAATAGAAGAAAACTTATAAAATGGGCCTCAGAGTAAAAGCCCAGTAACTATTTTCCCGCCTGGACTGATATTGTAACTTCCTACAACGGCTTTTCTCCTGGGGAACCAAAAAGATAACAATTCTTCAACCAGAGAGAGAAAGAGAAAAAGCTCGAAGAACGCATCAATGGCGTCGAAGCTTCTCAATATCTTCTTCCTCCTAATTTTCATTCTCGATCTGATCTCACCTTCCGATGCTTCTCCGACACCTATTTCTTCCGCCGTGGAAGTCGTCTCCGATTCAGGCTACTTCTCCATGGGACTCACTCTAAAGCTCGCGAACAAAGATCTAAGCCTCGAAGAATGGCAAGAACTCACAATCTTCGCACCTTCTGATCAAGCTTTCTCCAAATTCGGCCAACCTTCGCTTCTCGATATCAAATACCAGCTCTCTCCGGCGAGTTTCTCCGGAGAAACCTTACGAAACCTTCCAATTGGCGCGAAAATCCCTACTCTGAGATCTGATTCATCTCTAACCGTCACCAATTCTTCACGATCTGGTGGTAAAACTTCGATCAACAACGTCGTAGTCCAAGATTCTCCAGTTTTTGACGACGGTTACGTCGTGATTTACGGCGCCGATGATTTTTTCACATCGCCGATGAAAATCTCCGAAGATTCGAGTCTTAATTCATCGTCTTCTTCAATCCCAATCCCAAAAACTATCTCATCTCCTGATTCGATCCCTATCCCTAGCTCAGCGACTCGATCTGCTCCAAGTCCAAATTACGCTTCGGGATCTTCAAGAAATCTCCCAAATAGATCTAAACCAGTAAATTGCTTCAACATCTTTGAATCAGCTTCGAGATTGTTAATGTCAAGAGGTTTCGTGATAATGGCTACGTTTCTCGCTCTGCAACTAGAAACTTCAGGAGGAAACGACACGAAGAAGATCACAGTCTTCGCTCCAATCGACGAAGCAATTCCAAATTCCATTACCAAATTCTCCGATTACGCTACTATTTTCAGAGGACATGTAATCATCAATCGTCTTCTTTCTTGGAAAGATCTTCAGAAAATGGCATGGGATGGATCGATTCTGCAAACTGTTCTTAAAGGTTATGAAATTGAGGTTTCTTGGTCTGGTGATATACTTCTTCTCAATGGAGTTCCACTCATTTATCCAGATTTGTATGTCAACGAGTGGGTTAGTGTTCATGGCTTTAAACAGATGATCGAACCAAAAGCGAATCAGACTAAATTGGGAGAGTCTATCTCAGTGCTAAACGATGGAGAAGAAGATGGAGAAGAAGGTGTTCATGAAGAGTACTCTTCTGAGTTAGCTGACTATGGTCTTCACTGAAAATGTATACGTTTTATGAGTCTCTGTTACATAAATGTCGATATCTTTTTTTTATAACAATGAGAAACTCTTTAGATTGAAAATGAATAAAAAGTTCTGATCTTTAGATTATTTTCTGGTGAATGGTACTGCCTCGAGATACTTAAGATCACCGTTCTTGTTTTTCTTCATAGTCTGAGAAAGACATGAATCTTTTGGATTTCATTAGACCAATTTTGTATTTTTGAACTAAAGAAATAACATTTGAACTGGTTGATGATGGAATGATGCGCTGAATTCATCTTCTATTAATTATTTACTAGAGTAATAACCCGCGCGTTGCGCGGGATTCTAATAAATATTATTAAATTTTTTAAACTATTTATAAATATAAATAAATCATTAATTATAAATAGAATTATAAAGCCAATTCATTATTTTCCACAAAAATTAACATATTTTAAGATTAAAATCATTCGATTCAAAAATATCCTCAAACATGTAATTTTTTATCACAACATAGACAAAACTACATTTTCACTCATGATAAACTACAAAGATTATGTATCACCCCTAATTGGATGATTTATTGTGCAACATTTGAGTTTGTATTTACCTATTCTATACTTGTAATTTTTAGTGTAAAATTTTGGAATCTTTTACATAAAATATGAAGACTATAACACTTTTAATTTTTGTAAAAAGTTTAGATGTTTCAAATAATCCAACTCTAACTTTTATGTTTATATACAATATTCCAAAAAATATTGGTGTAGATATTTATATTGTTTGGAGAAAGTTAACTATCATTGCTCTATAGTTTTTTTCACACTCAATTTGCTAAATCCTTTCAACACTTTGATTACTACCATTATATTTTTAAGTTTTTTAAAAAAATTCTTACCCATTTTATTTAATTATTTTTATAAATATTTTTAGATTTATTCAATAAAACAAAATAAACATGTATTTAATGAAAATTTTAAATTATCTTTAATTCAAAGAAAAAATTTGCTTACATATATTATAAGTTTATTACATTTTTGTTATTATTGTTTTAATTTACATTATATATTGAATCATTTACTTGTAGTGGTTGTGACTTGTGCCTATCTATATTTTTTAATTATTTGGTCTTTCATTTTTTTTTTATTCCAATATCGTTTAAATAAATTTTAATTTATTTTATCTTATCTTTGTGTTCATTTCTTCCTCCTATTAATAAAAAATATAATTACAAAGTATTTTTTTTATTATCATTTTAATACTCTTTTTTTACTTTCACTTCTTTTATTATTAAATATCTTAATACTCATTAACTACTATATTTAAATAATGCTAATGATTTTTTTTAAATGTAATTAATTCTTAATAAAAAACATAAAAATAAAAAATTTTATTTGATGACATGTTTTATTTTCATTGGATGATTAAGATGATGATGTGGATAGCCTCAATGGAGAGAAAACTCTCCCATTATATATATGATTTTAGTAAGAAAATGTACAGTATTAACAAAAATACATTAAACATAGATTCAATCAAATGACATCATCACCAAACTCTCAAATCTATCTGAGAAACGAAACCAATCCCGGTTTTATGTAGATGTATACAGAGGAAAATACCAAACCAGACCTACAAAACAGATCTGCATCGTCCGTTGAATCGCGTGAGCCATGTGTCTTCTTCTTTTGTAAGGGATGGATTAATGGGCCTTATGGGCTTTGTACAAAAGTCAATCTAGTAAACATAAAGAAAAACATAAACTTTTCTCACATACACAATTGAGATCTGCAGTGTTTTACATCTAATCCCAATATGTAAATAAATAAATAATATCTACAAGCAAACAGACATGTAAGCACAGATCAGTAGTACGTGCAAATGGAGAGGTCGAATAAGTCTGATGTAAAGAAAAATGAATTTTAAACATATAAACATGTATGTTTAAATCAAATGTTTTGGTATTAGCTTGTTCTAATCCCGACCACCAATGATGTGAAACTTGTCACTAATAATATCCAGAACAGAATTCCATCCGCTTATGCATTTCATGGATCAAAATCTACATTTTACTCTAACATTATATTTCTCCATTATGCTTACAAGAATATGAATCCCTTTTTCGCCAATCTCAATTCCACTTGCAAAAAAAAAAGCATCGGTTTTGCTAGTCGTGAAACCGATGTTTTTTTTTTATGGGCAAAACTAAAATAAACAAAAATGGGATCCATAAGATTGTAAACATAACAGAAAAAATATGCCCAAACCAAGACATAAATAATGATTCATCAAATGCATAAAAATAAAAAATTTAGTTCATATTTGTCATGAATTCTTAAAGAATCAATATATTAAGAAAATGAAAGAGAAGAAAAACTAAAGTTTTTTTATACGAATACCCTTTACCTATAAAATTTCTTTATAGTTCAAGAATAATGTTACGAACCCTTGGATTCTTTTATATAGGCCTCAAACCTGATTCAATCCTAATAAAACTTTTTGTATTGTACCGCGGGCGGCACCTCGCACTCCGCATGAAATAATCTAATCGTCTTTTATTCATTGCTATCATATTGGGCATGTGACATTCAATCTTCTTATTTTAATTTGGGCTTAAAAAAGTCCAATATGATTTTAAGTCACTTAGACCATCGGCATTCGTCACCCCCTTTGGGGTGTCTTAACTTTTTTTAATATTTTTTTTTTTGTTGGACAGGTGTCGCTGTATGATTCGGCGCGCTGGAGACACTGGGTCTTGCGCAACACCCCGTGTCTTGCACTGTGCGGACACGTGTCGCGCCGCGATTCGTCCCTGCAATAAAATATTAATATATTTAATATTTTAAAAAAAAAAAAACGAAAAAAAAAAAAAAAAAAATTGGAAGACACTCACCCCGCGGGGTGAGCAATGTGGATGCTCTTAGATTAACAAAGTTTCTTGTTAATATGTTTTTTATACATAACTTGTAGAGAAATTGATGATAAAACGGCAAATATTTGGAAGTTGATTCCGGACATGCTTAAAAATGTGACTGACGTAACGTTCATGCCTTCTCAATCGTCGCTCCTCACTGCAACAATCTCTATTCATTAAATATATTTTTAGGCGAGTTTCGAATTTATAATATAAAGCTTTAAATAAAATTTAACAACTTATTTTTTTTATAAAAGACTGCCAATAGTTAGTCAAAAGGTGCAAAAAATTAATTAATTAATATATTATGGTAGATGTTTAATTTTATGCACCGTTTAACTGATTTTTGGTGTCTTTCACAAAAAAAAGTTGTTACAAAATGAGTTGATAGAAAAGGTTTTGACTATTGTTTCAGTTTTAAATTAAGTTACTTATATTTGAGTTGTTTTCATGTTTAGAAGAGAATTATATACATGAATATATTATCAGAGAATTTATAAATAAACTAATTACATTCATATTTTTTTAGATCATGACAATGATATATTTAAATTTGGAAGTCTATTGGTATATCTAAAAGAAGAAGAAAGAAGAGTACTTATCTGAGTTAAGTGACTATATGGTCTTCTTCACTAATTTGTATGTTAATTTCCAAAAAGACTGAGTTTTTATACATTTTCTGAGTCTCTGATTCATAACTTCAAAAACTGTTCTGAGAGTTGTAACAATGAGAAACTCTGTAGTTTGAAAATGAACACAAAAAAAAGTCTTAGTCTTTAGTCTCGTTTGGTGAGTGTTACTGCCTTGATACCGGCATCTGAGATTTGGCAAAACCGATCCACGTAACAATGCCAACGGCTAAGATGACCCATCCAAGCACATCATACTTGAAATCACTGTTCTTCTTTTGCTTCATCGTCTGTGAGAAAGAACACAAGTGTTAGATTTTCTGATAAGATGATGAAGCTGTAAACTCCAATTACAAGACTACTAACACCGACAACAAGGAACAAGTAATCTTGATCTCATAGAGATCACAATCTTGAAGGCTCCAGTCATGATCTCATAGCAATCACAATCCAAAGAGACTCAACACATCTTAAACAACATAACAATCAAGCATGAAGACTCCCCAAACAATCTACTCTCCTATTTATACTAGTCTTTGCTTCAGCTTGGCAGCTAATCAACCAAGTCACCAACTTTCTTTGACTTTCTCTAATCAGCCACTAGATCCTTCTAAAGTAGACTATTGATCTTATCATTTTCATCAAACCAATTTGGAGTTTTAAAATAAAAAGAAAACAACCTTTGCACTGGTAGACGATGGACCAGCGACGCCGCCTAATGGTTGTGGGCCTAAACCATGTTTGTGAACCTCTGTATGCAGTTCTGGAGCCTGCAGTTTAGCACAGAGAGAAGAAGAATTAGTCTACAGAATAAATAAATCAGAGATTCATAATCATTGCTTCACTGTTTTTCCTACACTATAACTTCATCTAAAGAAAACAAATGATTCAGATTCAGTATTCTCTTTTACGAGTCAATAAACTCAAACCACCTCGTAGTTCCTGACAACTTGATGAACCAATTACAACATGTAGATCTCAGTTCCTTGAAACAGGACAAACTTGAGGAACATTCACAATAAAGATTTACCTTAGAAGTCAATTCCAATGATCTACGATAGTGTTCATTCTCCGGTTGCTGCAACAATCAAACATTATGTACATCTCACGTTACAAAACACCACACACAAAAAAAACATATAAAAGTCACATTGATAAGGTCAGGATTATGAAAGAAAGAGACTTTACTTCCTCCACAGCTAGTTGAAAAAAGTGAGTAGCTTTATCAAAGTGATCTCTAGCCTCAGTTTGATCAGGAGTCAAAAAACCATATGAAGTATGAGCATTCCCAATACACCAAAGCGCATCGTGCTTCGTTGGATTGATTGACAACGCCTCTCCCAGCTTCGAAATTGCATCTACACAAAATTCAATCTTTTATTAATTGAAATTCTGACATAAGAAATTCATTTTTCCAGGCAGATTCAATCAAAAGAATATGAAAACTAACATCAAAGCTAAATCAGAATTATAAATGGAGAAGGAAAAAAGCAAACACCTTGAAGCATTTGCTTTGACTCTGACATATTCGTCTGAAACTGTGATATTTCCAATAAAGCTCCTCCCCATCTCGTCAAATTCTACAAAATTTCAATTAAAATCTCAGAAACCCTATTCGATTTTCTCCATGAAATCACAAGAAAAGCTTTAAAAAAAATGAAATTTTAGGAATCCAATTTTGTGAATTCGAAAAACTAACATCGGCATCTAAAGGGTTTTTGATGTAGATAGCTTCTGCTGCTTGTCGAGCATGATCGAAGAACATCAATCTCTCGATCTCAGTTTGCATATCCATGGCTTCTGAAGCTTCTCAAGAAATCGATTCTTCTGTCACAACGAAAGTTTATGGACGATGAGCACAAATCATAACGCCGTTTTACTCTTCTCGTTTGTCTGTGAATGTTAGACAAAAGGCTTAATGGGCCTTAAGTTTTTTTTTAATTGGGCTTCTTGCTAAACTCAGTCCATAAAATACAGAAATTTCCTAGTATTGGAAATTGAGTATTGTAGTAGGACTTGTTGATTGGATCTATAGATCACACTACAATAACTTTTCTTGTGTTTTTCTTCACTCACATAATAATAAGATCATTTTCAAGTTTCGAGTATGTCATACATTTTGAAATCGCTAAATTCAAGCATGTTTAACTATGTCGTTCTCTTAAAACAAATTATACAACATATATTTGCATTTTAGTGATATAGATTAGATAATCAAATCAACATTTTTAAAGTCTTCAATTCTTTATATGCAACGCACCTCCTTTTTTTTTCCATACATTGGGATATTATATACTTCCTTCACATTCGGTGTCACGGTAACCTATTTTCATTCTTCTGTTTTTCTATTTTCCTAATTTTCCAAAGATTACATCATTATGGTTTATGGAGACTAAAAATCCGAGTTTAATATTTTTTTTTATGTAAGTTGTGAATGTTTTGCTGCAAATAACTTGCTTTAGGCAAATAACTTTTCATTCTTTTTTTTTTTTTTTTTAACTTTGATAAAGAAAATTATTCATTCTTTCATGTTATACAAAATGTTCTACATATGTTAAAAATATTTATAATGAAGATAATCATCTACATTGGCTCGGAATTATCCATCGAGAATTCATATTTTTGCGGTCTTGGATAAGTAGCTTTAGGTGATCAACCTTACTTTTTGTATTATTACAACAACTTGCATGGACGGTTGTTATCTTGCTTTGATCATGTGGATTTGATTGACAAAACCTCCCAAAGTAAGCATCATCCAAATAGGCTACATGCAAATCAATCCCTTGAAACACATCTTTGCGCTTGACAATGTCGCAGAAGGATTGGTTTTTAGTTGCAGGATACACAATCCTCTCTACGTTCAAGTTCTTAAACAAGTCTATGGTTACATCATTTGACTGGACATAGAAGATACCTCCTGTGTTTTCCATTGTTAAATGTTGTTGTTGATGATGATCACTTGATGAGAACCCACAAGCCACTGAGATTGAATATCCTGGCTGGCAATGCGATAGTGGATTCTTTAGCCACATTACATCTGCTTCCTGCAACCAAATTCATATTTGTGTTAAACGCTAAATGGACGGCGATCTACCACAGTACCACCTAATACGTTTTTTAGTAGTATTCAAATAATGTAGATGACATGATATATAAATACTACGGACATGGACGGATCTAAAAATAATATTTATCCGGGACATTACAAATATATATTAATAGAGGGGCATGATCATAAATTACAAAAGAATTAAGCTAAATTTAAAAAAATTATAAGGGGCAAGTGCCCTTCCCAAAACCTATGTGGCTCCGCCACTGACTTCAGTAACATAAATAAAATAAAATATATAAAGACTAGCAATAAATATATAAAAAAGTTAGAAAAACCAATATTCAGAGTTGGATTCCTTTTTTTGAAGATATCAAATTTGTATGGAGTTCACGACAGTCAAACATCCCCGCCGATATTTTAGCCAAATCCAATATAGAAAATTTCGATAGCTACAAAACCTTTGAAACTATCCCACAATGTATTTTCCATGCTTTTCATGTTGACATTGTATCGACTGTTTGAGTAATATAAGTTTATATGTGTTAAAAAAAAAAAAAAAAAAAGTTAGAAAAACCAATATTTACATTTTGTAAAATAAAACAAAAAAAAATTAGATAAAAAATAGTTTTGTAATATCAGAAGGTTCTAGTTAGTTCACTATCATTAATCCAAAATCCTCTAGAGTAGTTAAAAATATATTTTTTAAAGAATTAAATAAACAAAAAAAAAATTAATTTAAATAAAAATATATGTTTTAGGTGGACAAAACACCTAAACAGTCTCCTAATAAAATCCATCACCTATGCGGATGTCTAATTAGGTTCTTGAATATAAATTCATGCTTGTTCTACTTTCTACAACATGAATTGATGATTATAAAATATGGTTGTAGAAATGATAACTTTCGCATTAAGAGAACTCACGGTGAACATTATGTGGTAACCGAGTTCTAGAATCTCTTTAACCAAAGACTTTTTGCTCCAACCGGTAACAAGAGCATCCGGGTTTAAAGATTCTGATTTTCTTCTAGAATATCTATGAAGGTAACAATGAGAATGCACACGATGACAATATCGAAGAGCTTGATCATCTAAAGCCACAACGATCAAATGGTTCAACAAATGTTTGGTTGTTTCTCCAATCCGAAAACTCTCAAGGAACAGATCAAGAAGAGACCCGGGTTTTGCCCATTCTTGATCCACCATTGTAATAATCACTATCCTGTCTTCTGTAGATGTTTTCTTTAGTAGACTCGATAAGCTTGAAATTTCCTACGAACAGAAATACCAAAATTATCAATAATGTTACACATGAAAGCATCATAATTAATGAGATCATAATCTCGATCTTACTGGTCGAATATGCGAGATTTGTGTTCCTTTGATAACACGAGAGCATGATATATGATCATGATCATGATGAGACAACAACCAGAGAATGATCAAGAGAAGGCAACATATGAAAAGGAAAGGTGACTTCACTATTTTTACAATATTCATTTTTGTTATTCTCATGAGTTTTGAAACTCTTCAAAATCTTAGAATATTAAATTAAAATCTTGAAAGTCCAACATACATTTTCTTTTGTTATAATTCACATTAATGGTAATTACTATAAACAGTAAATTGAATAGAGAAGAATGGGTTCATGTAAATCGGGATTCTCTCTCTTTTATGGCAAAATTTTCCGTTTTACACCTTTGACAGAAGATTATTACCCAAATCAAGTTTCCTTTTGACTCCTAGAGTTTGATTCTCTGAATTTTACTTCCACATTTAGTGGGTTTTTGCTGATTACAGATTTCTTATTAAATTATTTGCTAAGTTAAAATGCGCTGACTTGTCCGACCCTACAGTAATTTCGTGTTCAACCGGCCACCATTTAGTAATTATTTCATGGGTGTATAGATTTTTTTACCTTTGGTAATTAATTAAAAGATGGGTCAGATAAATAAAATGGCAAAATTATGGGCTGAACAGATTGATCCATATATTTTTTTTAATAGAAAAAGATTATAACATAAACACGATAAAAATTATATTGTAACATGTAAATATAATTCCATTTTGCAATATATAAAAGAGCAAGTGACTTATTAGCAATCCACGGAGAGCCTAGCCAATAGGGACACAAAACCAATCATTCGTACTCAAACCGAAAATACATAAAACCGGTAATGATGTCTAATTAATAAGTAGCCAATGCTTTGATTATTGAATATTGAATTGGTTTCCTGGATAAGCAATGTAGAATAAGTTGATGAGATTTGACACGTTAGACAAATATATCCGATGTAAGGGGATAATAAATTAATAATATATCATGTTGAACGTATTAATTTTCTTTCAAAATGTTTTAAGAAATAATGTTTGATGTTCGACCTTTTGTTTATTTATATCCATCCAACTTGAGTTTGGATATTCTAGACGCTCACTTACATAGACGTTACTGATATATATATACTCTAAAATTATTTCATTTCTTGTATCGTCGTATATACTTATCGCACCATTGTAAAAAGTTATTCAGTTGATTAATATAATTCTGCTTTTTTATATTTCCAACATTCTTTTAAAATAATTAACAAAAAAAAACATTCTTTTAAAATAAATACGTATTAAAAGTTAAATAACATTTTTTAAAGATACTAAATAACCATATACAGTATATGACTATGAGAGGATTCTTTGAAAAATATGAAGAAGTGGTAAAATCGCAAACAAATGGGTGTGATATCAAATAGATTTTAAACAGAGCCGGGAATTTGTGCATATTTTAAATATATAATAAACTATTTTCTATGATCTTACGCTTCAAAAAAAAAAAACACTACTTGTAAAATTGCATCTCACTTTTTTATTTTTTATAATCATCCAACTAATTTCCTAAAATAAATGTAGCAGTGAATTGTTTACTCATCAATTTTTGCAATAAATTAAAACATGATACCATTTCGAACCAAATAGAAGTGATTAAACAATTTTATTATCTACGGTTAAGAGTAATTGCTCTCATACTTAAACATCGATGCTGGAAAACTTCTCTATAAGTGGGAATGATCAGTAGACCATTATCATTTGATATGTTCATTTTACCGTATTATCTCCACTATGTGGTTATTTAAAAAATCCATCCACGCTTTTCATGTCACATTCTGATTGTAATATTTTTGCAATATTTTATTTTCATCGCAAAATGAATATTAATAGTTTTTAAATCGATCGAGCATTTGAAAATAAATATCGAGTATTGATTCGAAGAATAAGAAAATGGTCACTCTCTTGCAGATTCTGATCAACTAAACTACCTAATCTTCCCTGTGATTTTCTAGGTTTTCTTTTGTTGAAAAATATTATTAATGTGTTTTAAAAAAAATTAGGTCACTGTCAGCCTCATCCCCAACCTCGAGGAATTACATAACAAAACATTTCAAGAGTGTACGTATGTGGTCGGCCATAGGCGGTGAGTCGACGCCGTGTTCGTCATTACCATCTTATTGTTTTTTTTTCGTCTGAAAATTAGAATAATATAATTGGCAATGTCTTTGTCTAACTTTATACTCAAAGGAGATATGACGATCTTGATAATCTGATTATTTAAATACCTCAATATTCAAATTTATCGTGAAAATACTATACAAAATTAATAAGTATTGTAAACTTCATAAATTTAGAAGTGTGTAGTTGTTTGCTCCTTCGCATTAATTAAAATAACTTATAGATATTTATCACGTTTCTAACAATCTCACATAGTATTTTCAAATCTACAAAATAGAACTTAATCAAACTCATGATCAAATCAGATTTGAGCAAATATTTAAATAGTGTTTTCTTCAATTAGATGAGCAAGAATCGTGATTTACGGGTAATCATTAGACAAAAATTGATCTTCAAGGAAAAAACCAATCCTCATAACATGAAAAAATAATTATAAAAAGTTACTTAAAAGTTAAAACACTGGCCCGTTTGATATTTTTCAAAGGCATTATGTGGTTTAAGTCAATATTAAACTTTTTAACCGTATAATACAAGGTAGAAGAAGCTTGAGACTTTATTAACTGTTCACTTAACAATTTTCCTCTCTTTTCTCGTTTCGATATAAAAAGTAGGGAATTTACATATATTTCTTGGGATACTCCAATAGACCTGGGCAAAAGTAACTGAACCCGAAGATCCGATCTGAACCGACCCGAAAAATCCGAATCCGAATCCGAACCGAAATATAAAAATACCCGAACAGTACCTAAATTTCTATACCCAAAAAATCGAACCCGAACCCGAACCCGAACCGAACCGAAAACCAAATGGGTACCCGAAATACTCAAAATATAATATATATATATATACAAATATTAATTATATTTAGATTTGATATAACATAATTATCTAAAATTACATATATAAATCTAACTATATCAATTATTTTAAGTTTAAAATAATTGAACCTAACTATCTAAAATTATTTAAAATTACATATATAAACCTAACTATATCAATTATTTTAAGTTTAAAAAATTATAAAAAAAATTTTAATTATATTTTTAAAAATTAACCAAACTTTATTCAAATTTAATCTTTTTTAAAAAATTCTTTCTTAATATTTCGGGTACCCGAACCCAAACCGAACCCGGATAAACCCGAACCGAATCCGATCCCGAAAATAAGAAATACCCGAAAAGTACTTCTAGCCATAAACCCGAAAACCCGAAGACCGAAGACCCGACCCGAACCCGAATGGGTACCCGAACGCCCATGCCTACTCCAGTGTTTGGATCATGGGTCAAATGTCATCGTTGAGATAATCCTCGGGTGGTTGGTAGGATTTAATAATGTGAATCACATGATCCATCACCCACTAGAGAAAACCTAGTTCATGCGATAGAAACGTACACCATTTGAAAGGAGCGCAACGATCAGATTTTCAACAACAACAAAATCCCGATCGACTGAGGTACTCTTTCGCTTTGTTGACAAAGAAATTTGTAATGCTTGCTATGTAATAAGGGACCATCCTCACTTAGAGGGTGCGTTTTCTATGTGGTTCCAAGAAACTTTCTCATTGTGCTTGTTTATATATATATATGTAACCTTATCTCCACCCGCACGAAGTTTTGTAACACAGTTCTTGTTAGTGAAATACAATCAAAAATTTTAACTAAAAAAAACATGCATATTAGTTAAACCGACGGAAAAATCCATACAATCGGAAAATATTAAATCGGCGCGCGTGATGATGAATTTATCATATATGTAATATGTCTTTAATAATCACACCGTTTGGTTCATACCACATCGATCACAAATGGTGGCTTCTTTGGTTGACGGTGGCACGAACGACACTCTCGTGTAAACTTCTAATTACATATACTCCAACTTGCATGTGTCACCGTCTAGTTCGTAAATTTATTCTCAATATTCTTTTGCTATTTTGTTCCAAACAACAAAACCAAAACTTTGTGTTTATGTTCGCTAGCTCCCTTTTGATATATAACTGTTTTTTCAGTAAAGTATATATAACTGTTTTTCCAATAAAGTATATATAACTGTTTTTTTTTTCTTTTCACAGTATATAACTTCTGTTAGTAAATATAATTGTATGTTGTCAATATATCTATCAACATCGCAATCATCAGCGAAGGAAAAGAGAGTAAAAAAAAAAAAAAAAAAAATCACATGAACCAAGTCGGGATACGTGTCCAATTCATGAGACCAGACAGTTGGTTTTAGATCTGATCTCCGCTAACACTGTGATCACTTGTGGGCCCCAATATCATAAAATCGTCGTCAAATAGGGACTATACAAATGGATCACATGGTCTTCGCAGATGCCACGTGTAGACTCATCTGGATGGGCCCCATTTCTTGCCAAAATTGTGTAAACAAATTATTTTTTATATCTTTTTTTTTTGTTGGTTAATCGATTATTTATTTTTATTTATGTATTAATCTCGTAACTTTTAAAGTTTCTTTAATTTATTTGATGGAGTACATTTATTTAGTTTACTTTTGAAATTACCAAAAATATTGGGTCTTTCATCCATAATTTTTTGGGTCTGAAAGCAAACCTGTAAACATTACATTTTTCATTTCTTCTTCATGGCTTGTAGTATATTTATATATTTGTTGCCAATTCAAAATTCCTATATATAACTGTATATTTTACATTATAACTCGAATAATTCAGATTAATACCCAATAATTTTAAAGTGTGAAAATTTATTAGCTAATAGGTACAAACATACAATGTGAAACATCCAGATTAAAATCTGGAAAAAGAGTTTACGTCTTGTTTCCGTTAAAATACCAATTGAACACTATTATTTTATTTTATATCTTTTTGTGTCTAAATTTTCTAGAATTTAAATTTCATCTATCACGTATTGATTTACAAATATAGGATATGAAAACTATTGTTTTTCTTGTAAAACTATTTTTTCTTGTAGAACACTTGTCAAGTAGTATAATCTTAACGTTAATTAATTATATATCTGTTTATTTGGTCAAATATTATTTTCAACTTTGGGGACCAGAATATATATATATCATCACGTGTATGAAGAATAAATGATTCGAAATAAAATATTCGTAGCAGACTGATTAATATAGTATATAAAAAAGAGGCTGTTCGATCACCTCAAGGGTCGGAATTGTACTGAACGTTAGATCTTGAGATGATTAACGGGTGACAACGATTTCACGTGTCATTATCTTATTGGTTAAGAAGGTTTTGACTGATCTGTCAGAACTCAGAAGTAATGGCTGAGTTGTCGATTAACACGAGTCACTAGTTCACTTGATCAGTACGCAACCAAATGGCTGATCAATGGAGAATTAAGTCTATATGCAATCGAAGAATTATTACAAAATCTTCTTGTAATTTTATTTTCTGGTTTTAAAAAGTGATTGAAAAGTGTTTGTTTGATTTTTATATTAAAACGGAGGAAATGATTCGAAAAAGGTACAATGGACAGAAAAAATTAAAAAGCTACTCATTTAGGTAATGCGTGATTTATAGATTTGCTGAACAAATATTTTTGATGAAAAAAGGAAGAAAATTAAAAGAAAACTGTCGACTTTTTATTTATAAAGTTGTCGACTTCTTTTTGTGATATACCATGTGTACACAAGCAACCCAGACAAATCATTTAATTTTTTTTAATAGTCTTTTAGTGCAAATTGTAGAGTATTCTATGAAATTTTATGGAAAACATTTGAAACTCATGAAATTAACTTATACATAAAAACAGAATACATTTGTCAATGATGCCATGGGGATCCACATGCAACAGTCTTTATCGATCCTAAACGGAAAAGTATGGAGCGTTGGCCTGTGCAAGAAACTCATGAAATTAATTATAACGTTTACTTTCTACTTATAAATTTTATATTTTATAATTTAATAACTTTTATAATGTTATTTGTTAGTATTACTTTTTTTTTTTTAAGAAGGTTAAAAGTAAAAAACTGTAAACGAGAAAACCTTTTATGAAACCTTTTTATACCCACTTCCAGTCATAAAGAGTTGTCACCACCCGCCCAAATATTTTGGAACTATCGACGTAACACATTTTATGTTTGCCACAAAAATTCTTAAGAGCTCCAGCTCAATAGTGGACAAGAATAGTTTAGTTTAATATATACAGTTAAACCTTTATAAATTAATATACTCTATAAATTAATACTTCGCTAAATTAATAATTTTTTTGGTTCCAAATTTATAATTTCATCCAAATATCACATCTATAAATTAATAAATATGATAAATTAATAAAATTTCGTAAAATTCATAGGTTCCAATATTATTAATTTATAGAAGTTTATATATATAAATATTAAAATTATCATGATTTTCTCTTCAACTTTACGTCAAAATCACATATTGATTGGTAATTTTTTTTAGCATTGAAATAAATAGAAAAAGCTGAGTACAAAACTACAAATTAATAGCTAGATAATAGTCAATTTCCACACACACAAAATGGATTATTTCCCATACTGGATAAGAATAATATAATTGAAATCTAAAAACTTATGACATGCATCCTTCTTCAGCATATGTCAAAATCAAAAATTGATTTGTTTTTTAAACAAAATATACTGTAACAAGAGGAAAAACAAAGTAGATCTCTTTCCACACAACAAAATGGACTATATTTGAATAAAAAAACTAATATAGGTATGAAAATTTATAATATTATTTCGTCTCGTCAAAATCAATCATTTGATTTTAAAATTATTTACTGTATTCAGGTTGAAAGTTGAAACATAGCTAGAGAATAGTAGATTCCTACACACAAACCAAAAAAAAAAAAAAAAAAAAAAAAAAAAAAAAAAAAAAAAAAATTCTTTAATTAATCCCAACATATGCCGTCGTAATTTGCCTTTCTTTTTTGTTGGTTATACTATATTATATACGCCAATGATTGTCTTATCTTTAGTGAGAACCGCATATGGAACCCATCCACCCACTGTGTGACTCCTCAAAACATATAAAAATTTAAATTATACGTCTACATATGTATAAACATTTACATATAATGTGTACATATATGCATGCATGGATGCTTCTATATGTATAGAGAGATCTATAAAGCTTTATAAAAAGAACTTCCTCAAGAAGAAACGACAAAATTCACAGAGAAATCTAAACCAAAAGTGGTTTTGTGTACAGAGAAAAAGCTCTTCAAGATCCAACCAAAACCTTCCTTCTCTTTCTTTCTTCTTCTCCTATTTTTTCTGAGTGGTCCTATTTTGTTTCTTGGATCATTAGAGAGAAAGAGAGTTAACAATGGATGAAGATGGAAACTTGCAGATTGGTAATAGTAATTACAATGGAGAAGAAGAAGGAGATCCAGAGAATAACACTTTGAATCAACCTCTTCTTAAGAGACATAGAACTCTTTCTTCAACTCCTCTTGCTTTGGTTGGAGCCAAGGTTTCTCACATCGAGAGCTTAGATTATGAGTATGTCTTCTTTATCTTCTTGATTTCAGTTCTTGGTCTCAATTTGTTTCTATTACGTTTTCACTTGAATTGTTCACTTAAGTTTTTTGATCGATTTGTATATAACGTTTTGATCTTTACTCTGTTTTCAGATAAAAGAATAGCGTTTAAGAATAAAAGTTGATGGATTCTTGCTCTCAATCTTATTCTATAAAGTTTCAAGTTTTACTCTGTTTTCATATAAATTTCTATTTCTTAAAAATATTTGAATTGATTCTTGATTTTCAAATCTCTTTATATAAAGTTTCCAATCATATTTTGTTTTCAGATTATCTTCATTTAGAAAAAAAGGGAAAGAAAATGGAATGGATTCTGGGCCTCAATCTCTTTCTATAAAGTTTTAATCTTTATATGATTTATTAAGAAAATTTTCAAAAAATATATATATTAGTGGTGGAGATATATGAACTGTTGCAATACTTCAATATTCTCTCACATTTTCAATATTCCGCAAACAATTATATCAGCCAAATCTTTTGCTTAGTTGTATGATAAGTCTTGGTCTCAATCTCTATCTATAAAGTTTTAATCTTTACTCTGTTTTCAGATAATCTTCATTTTTTAATAAAGAAACCTAGAGGAAAATATTCAGTGATGGAGACATATGCATCAGTTGTAATAATTCTGTAGACGTTTTTTGTTTTAATATAAATTTTTGACTTATGCAGAATAAACGAGAATGATATGTTCAAGCATGACTGGAGAAGCAGATCAAAGACACAAGTGTTTCAATACATATTCCTAAAATGGACATTAGCTTGTCTTGTTGGTCTCTTCACTGGTCTAATCGCTACTTTCATCAACCTCGCCGTCGAAAACATCGCCGGTTATAAACTTCTCGCCGTCGGCTACTACATCGCTCAAGATAGGTATTAACTCATAAGCCAAATCTTGAAAAAAAAAACACTAAAGATCAAGAAAAATTGAGTTACCTTGTATGATAAGTCTATGTTTGAAATAGGTATATGACAGGTCTGATAAACTTTACGGGAGCAAATTTGGGTCTAACTTTGGTGGCGACAGTACTTGTTGTTGTCTTTGCTCCTACCGCGGCTGGTCCCGGGATTCCTGAGATTAAAGCTTATCTTAATGGCATTGACACTCCCAATATGTTTGGTTTTACCACCATGATGGTTAAGGTTTGTTTCTTGAACCTTCACAATGAGTAAATTAGATTCTTAACAATGTGAGGTCTTTTGTTTGACTGACGGTTTTTGGATTAGATTGTTGGAAGTATTGGAGCGGTTGCAGCTGGACTTGATCTTGGTAAAGAAGGGCCTTTGGTTCATATTGGAAGCTGCATAGCTTCTTTGCTTGGTCAAGGTGGTCCAGATAATCACAGAATCAAATGGAGATGGCTTCGTTACTTCAACAACGATAGAGATCGAAGAGATCTTATCACATGTGGTTCTGCCTCTGGAGTATGTGCAGCTTTCAGGTCACCAGTAGGAGGAGTGCTTTTCGCGCTCGAGGAAGTCGCTACGTGGTGGAGAAGTGCTCTCTTGTGGAGGACATTCTTCAGTACAGCCGTTGTGGTGGTTGTATTGAGAGCGTTCATCGAGATTTGCAATTCAGGGAAATGCGGGCTTTTCGGTAAAGGAGGACTCATTATGTTTGATGTAAGTCATGTAGAGGTTAGGTACCACGCAGCGGATATAATCCCAGTCACATTGATTGGTGTCTTTGGTGGCATTCTTGGAAGCTTGTACAATCATCTTCTTCATAAAGTTCTCAGGCTTTACAATCTTATCAATCAGTAAGTGCGAGCTTATGAGTAAAAAGAACATAAAGAACACAAAGAGTTTTACTTTACTTAACATTGTTAGATCATCTTTTTGTGCAGGAAGGGTAAGATTCATAAGGTGCTTCTGAGTCTTGCGGTATCTCTATTCACCTCGGTTTGCTTGTTCGGTCTTCCTTTCTTAGCGGAATGCAAACCGTGTAATCCTTCGATAGACGAGGCCTGTCCAACAAATGGAAGATCAGGAAACTTCAAGCAATTCAATTGTCCAAATGGTTATTACAATGATCTAGCTACTCTGCTTCTCACAACCAATGATGATGCAGTAAGAAACATTTTCTCTTCAAACACTCCTAATGAGTTTGGTATGGTTTCTCTTTGGATATTCTTTGGCCTCTACTGCATTCTGGGGCTTTTCACATTCGGTATAGCGACACCATCGGGTCTCTTCCTACCGATTATCCTCATGGGTTCTGCTTACGGTAGGATGCTAGGCACTGCAATGGGATCTTACACAAGCATAGATCAAGGGCTTTACGCGGTTCTTGGTGCAGCTTCACTCATGGCTGGTTCAATGAGAATGACAGTTTCACTTTGTGTTATATTCTTGGAACTTACCAACAACCTTCTTTTGTTACCCATTACAATGTTTGTGCTTCTGATAGCTAAAACAGTTGGAGACAGCTTCAATCTGAGTATCTATGAGATCATTCTCCACCTAAAGGGCTTACCTTTCTTAGAAGCAAATCCAGAGCCATGGATGAGGAATCTCACTGTAGGTGAGCTTGGTGATGCTAAGCCTCCGGTTGTAACACTTAACGGAGTAGAAAAAGTCGCGAATATAGTCGATGTACTAAGGAACACAACGCATAACGCCTTCCCGGTATTAGATGGAGCGGATGAAGGCACTGGTGCTGGTACAGAGCTTCATGGTCTGATCTTAAGAGCTCACCTTGTTAAAGTTCTGAAAAAGAGATGGTTCTTGAATGAGAAAAGGATAACAGAAGAGTGGGAAGTTAGAGAAAAGTTCACACCTGTTGAATTAGCTGAAAGAGAAGATAACTTCGACGACGTGGCAATCACAAGCTCAGAGATGCAATTGTATGTTGATCTTCATCCTCTAACCAATACAACACCTTACACAGTGGTTCAGAGTATGTCAGTGGCTAAGGCTTTGGTGTTGTTCCGGTCAGTTGGTCTCAGACATTTGTTGGTTGTTCCCAAGATTCAAGCTTCAGGGGTAAGTTTGCTTTTTTTTTTACTCTCTTGAATGTAATAACATTTCAAGAACACTACTAAAATTGTTTCTTGTTGTTGCAGATGTCTCCTGTGATAGGGATCTTAACAAGGCAAGATCTAAGGGCATATAATATTCTACAAGCGTTTCCTGATTTGGATAAACACAAAAGTGGAAAGGCTCGATGAAGAAGCTTTCACTATTATTGGTTTGTCTTTTTGTGATTGAATCAGGTTTGGATTTGTGTTTCTTCCCCCCCCCCCCCATTCTTGGTTTATATTTATTCTGTCCAGTTTTGCTTGCATTATTTCTTCAAGACCAAAGAAAAGAAAATATTATACTATTTCGTAAATTTGTATTTTTTTTTTGTTACTTGTAAATCTCTATTTTTTTTCCCCACATTTTCATGATCAAATAAAAACAATTTCAATACAGAACAAAACTTTGAAGCTTCTACGGAATCGTGTTTAGAGTTCGGTTTAAATTTGAAGATAAGTATTACCTTTTTTTTTTGTCTTGACAACGTTTAAAGATGTTACATTAATGGAAAGATTTTGAAATTAAATTTAGTAAAATTTAATCTCCGAGTCATTACAAAAGAATACTCTCTTAACTCTGTACAAAATTAAATCAAAATTCTTTTTTAGTCGAAAAACGACTAAACTTTGGTGCCAGCAAAGCTCCAAACACGCAGGTTCCCACTCTTGTCTCCACTAAATAATAATCCTTCAGGACCAATTGTGAATGTGCCGATCGTGTGCGTAGAAAACATCTTTCCTCTTTCTCCAAAACTGTGTTTAAACCCAAAAAGAAAAAAGAATTAGTGAATCATTGATTAAAGATTAAGAGTATAATCAGAGATTAAAGCTTCACTTACGATGGTAGGTCATAGATACCAACTGTTCCATTTTGGTAAGAGCAGAATATGATCGGTTTAGCCTCTGCATCATGCATCCCACAAAGAGCATGAACACTCTGTTTCAAATCAGAAACGCCATTTTGTTAAAAACCCAAGTGTTATTATTCTTATTAAGAATGTCAAATGTGTAAACAAAACAAAACTTAACCTGTTCTTGTCTGCGTGTATGAGCAACTTTCAAGCTTCCATTTTCAGAACAAACCCAAACTTTTAGGGTCCCATCTAAGGAAGACGATATCAGACACTTGTCCCAACATAAGAGTGACGTGACAGTGTTGGTATGTTGTCTCAGGGTCATTGTACATTGCAAGGTGTTGAGATCCCACACCTGGAGAATCACAGCAAACAGAATTGGTTGGAACGCATTCGAAATACGATTAAAGATGAAATCAATTTAGTAGCGGTCAGTTCTTACCTTAATTGTTTTATCCACAGAACCAGAGTATAGTAATTGACCTCCAACAACAAAACAAGTAACTTCACCACTATGATGGCCTTCGAGAGATGTGAGGTATTTGAAAGGATCAGACTCAGAGTCGGTAGCTTTCCAGACTGATATACTACCAGACTGCAATTCCAAAACGACCAAAATTAGTCCAACAAAGAAGCAGACAACTAATTCATGATAGAAGTTTCTTGTCTAACACTTGGTCTGATAGTTGTTTCTGTCAAACACTCGGCCTGGTAGTTGTTTCTGCGATTGTTCGATCAGAAACAACTCTCAGGCCGATTGTTCGACAAGAAACAACTTACAGGCCGAGTATTCAACAAGAAAAAACTATCAACTCATGTATAGAAAGATAGATAGCAAGTTAAAATACTTACACTTGTTCCAGCAAAAAGCATACCGTTTGCAACAGTCATTGCATGCACCTGACCAACCACCCCGTCAAGATGCAAATCTTTACTGGTTTGAACATTAAAAGTCTGCAGGGTTGAATAAACAAAAACTTTGAGATCAGAACCAAGACGACTTATGTCATTAAGATAATAGAAAATGTATTCGAGTTAAGAGACGCCTTAAACTAACCTTCACAGCATTTGACAAGCCAAGGAAAACCCATGGACCTTCACTGATTAGAGACCCTGCTTCTGCCATGAGGTTGATCGTATGTACACACTGACCAGTGTGGCAGTCCCAAATATTTAATGCACCATCGCTACTGACTGAAAAGAGTTTATCTGAACCCTCAGGTAGTGCAATCCCCTTTAGATCCTATGGACAAATAAAACTATATTAAGCCAACAGCCAAGAGTAGAACACTAACGTAAATCACTATAACAAAATACTGTAAACATTGTAACATACCTTCTTGTGTCCTTCAAGAGAAGCTACCATTGCCAGTCCAGGGAAAGAAGACCAAGAGTGTAAGAACTGGCATTTCTCTCCATTCTTGCAATTTCCAGCTTTCCAATACTTACATACACATTTTTTCAAATTAGGATTGCTGTAATCTCTCGACCCTTGATGACCTCTGGTGTCTGAAACAGATGAGCTTCTTGCTCCATACGCAGCATTCTTCCTTGGCTGGTTTGACACACAATAATCTGTGCCTAAAACTGGTGGTTTCATCGACCCATTAGCTTCATTCTTCCTTGGCCTGTTGCCTTCTGCTGGTTTGTAATCTTTTGACGTCCAAACCAAATTCCTTGAAAAACTATTTGGACCTTTCTTCATTCTATTGTCATAAGGTCTTCTCGTAACTACATCTGCCGCAAAATCTTGCTGTCTTTCAACTCCAAAGTTCCTTCCGTGTGAGTATCTCCTTGGCGCCTTATGATTCATACTAAAAATTGAGAAAAACACTAACTTTAGAAGACTAAACCACAGAGTCGATCATTGTTGCTTCATCCATGATGTAACAAATCCAGAAGTAAGGAGTTTATGAATTCCTCCAATCGCTAGAAGTAAAGAAGAGAACCAAAAGCACCAATCCTCTGTCTGTAACCCCCAACTTCACGTTGAAAATCCAGGTATCGTAGAGCACCACGTCCACAGACAAACCTAGCAAATCTAACCTAATTCAGAACCCTAACCTAAATGCCACTAAAAACTGATAGATTCCTTTAATTCCTAACAAGCCATAGTCGACGATTGATCATCTGAGTTTCCAATAGCAATAGGAAAATCATCACAAATAACATCAACAGACGACTTGGATGATTTCATAATATCAAAACCCTAAATACAACAAAAATAGCTCCGACGAATCCATCATCCTTATCGATGGAAACCCTAGATTTCTGGGTATCGATGCGAATAGGGGGAACGAGGAATCGAAACGTAGCAGAAGCCGAAAGTGAAAGCATGAAGACATCATCATAATCGCGTAGTCGAAGTAGAAGCAAACCTGAGAGATCAAACGTATGAAAGATCTAGATCTTCGATTTGGGAACGCTCTTCAATTCGATCGGAAACACAGAAACTCCAGAGAAGGAAAAAAAAAACGGAAATTTTGATGCGGAGGAGAAAAAAGGAATCGAGTCGAATGAAGAATCTCAAACCTTGCTGAAGGAAGGTATATATAGGAGTTATAGATGAGCGTGGAGGTTTAAGCTACTATGATTGGGCTTAATTTAGGCCCATCTTTACACGTGTCAAATAAAAAATGTTTTTCCTTTTTCTTTTGGTCAAAGTCAAACTATAAAATGTTTTTCCTTTTTTTTTTGTCAAACTATAATATGTTTTTCCTTTTTATTGGTCAAAGTCAAACTATAAAATGTTTTTCCATTTTTTTTCCTAACAACGGAGCCGATTGGTAAAGACTTTTAGGATAGACTGTAAAAATTTTGGTTGTTATTTAAGTCTGATTAGCAACAAAAAGTTGTAAAAACTGTGACTTTAAATATATATATATTTTTGAATTTTCTCCATTGTTTTTGAATGATTCTTGATCGATTATTAAGTGCTAATAATAAATTAGTTAGTCATAATTTTATTATTTATTTTGAATAATTAATAATAAATTATTTTGAATAATTTTATTTTTTATGTGTGACTTTGTTGTTAATTTTTTGTATGTGAGATTTTTTGTTTATTTTTTTACATGAATTTATCAATTGGCTATAATTTTTTATTTATTTTTAAATTATTTAATTAATTAACAAAACAAAAAAACTCATTCAATATATTGACATAACTATTTAACTAGTAAAAATCTCATTTTTGATACTTAAAAAAATTAAAGTACAATTTTAGACATTTTAAAAAAAAAATTTAAATTGATATTAGATCTTAAAAGAACCGAAAAAATAAAATAAGCGTCAATCAATTAAAATTATTTAAAGATAATATATACTTAAGTTTTAAAATTCTTTGGGGAGAAAAAAAAAAAAATTTCTCTTCTTATTATACAATTTTTTTAAAGTCACAAAATTGTGACTTTAAGAAAAACAGTGAACTGTAGGAAAAATTGAAAGACAAAACAGAAAAAATGGAATTCTTTACATTGCCAAAACCATATGTAAAGGTATTAAATTATCTCAACTCAAATTTTTGAAAACTTTATATTAAATTCTTAAATGATTAACCAATTGAAACTACTTTTTCTATAAATTTAGTAAACAAATCCCTCTATAAATATTAACTTCTCGTCACTTTCTTTTAAACCCTTAACTTGTCGTCTTCTCGAATCACTTGGCTATAAAACACTGAATTTGGTTGCTCCAATGTTGTCAAACTTCAACCGTACGGTGGTCTTTTCTTTGATATAACAAGTAAGTTTTCCCTATTTTATTCTTATGATCTCACTGCTCATGAGTGTATTAATTTTATCTCCAATGATTTGGTTTTGTAGGTACATGCTATTTCTTAGCCTCTTTTTGTTCTTTGTTGGATATCTTAATGAAACTATTTGATCATTTGATGTGGTTTAGTGTACATTGTGTTCTAATAAAAACCACGAAGACTTTGTTTGAAACTTGGAATCATGTTGTTTCGAATTTCTTACCCTAGTATCATGTCTTTGTTCAAGTCGTACGTTTGTCACAAAATGAAATCGAAAGAAAAGGATTTTCGTGGTTCTAGAGATGTAATCAGTGATTTACCAGACGCATTGATTTGTCACATCTTATTATCATTCCTTCCCACTAAAGAAGCTGCTTCAACTTTTGTTCTTGCCAAAAGATGGAAGCATTTGCTTGCATTTGTACCCAATCTTGAGCTTGATGATTCTTTCCATTTCCATCCTGCAACGACTTACCTAAAAAGGAGAAAGAAATCTAGAAATTTCATGCGTTTCGTGGATAAGAGTATTGGATTTGCAAGCGAAAGCGAATTACTCCGTTGAAGAGTTTCCATGTTAAGTGTAAACATGTTGTTGTTGATCAATATTGGGTATATTGATCTAGACGTGCTGACGCATTCAACTGTTTGTGATTTTTCCAAGAGTTATAATCCTCTCTGCCTTCTAAGATCTTTGTGAGCAAGACATTGGTTAGGCTCATGAAGATTAAGTTTAAGAATGGCTTCATCATTGATGTGGAAGGTGATGTTTGTCTTCCAAACCTTAAGACTCTCCATCTTGAGCTTTTGGAAATAACCACCAGTCGTATGTTTAACAAGCTTCATGATTTTGTTCTGGATCGGAACGTTGCCCTTTGACGGTGTCTATTCCAACCCTCAAGAGACTAAAGTTTTGTCGCTGTGATGAGGAATCTGAGGATGACTATGTGCTACTGTCTATGGATAGTCCAAATTTGGTCTTCCTAGAATGTTCTGACACAATTGCACAAGTGTGATTCAACAAAATGAGTTTTTAACTCGCTTGTTGAAGGTAGACTCAAACTTGCAAGGACAACTGGTCAGAATGATAGTAACAAGAATAATGTAACAAAACTTATAATGGTGGGAGTACACATTGTGAAGATTCTCTACTTGTCTGATTTATCTCTTGAGGTTAGTCTCATGTTTCTTCTCCTAATCTTTTTTATTTCTGCTCTAAAAAATAGAATATATATGAAAAGAGATAAAAATAGATTATTGACTACTTTTGTTTTTGTTAAAAGTGCAATGGTTGATTTGGTTTTGTTTCAGGTACTTGCTTTGTTCCCTGAAATAATACCGGTATTCGATAACCTGATTCAGCTAACTATTAAGACTAATCCAGAAGGAAATTGAGATCCATTGCCAACTCTACTCAAGAATTGTCCAAATCAAGAAACCCTCATCTTCGAGGTACCATACACATCTTTTAGATCAATCTCTGACACGCTGTTACATTTTGAAACTGTTTCCTTAATGTTTCAGGGACTGCATCACGAACATACAAATAGATGTGAAGACGAAGACGGGTGCTTGTGCAAATATCATGATGTTCGTACTTGCCCATCATCAAGTTCAGTGAAGGTTCTAAAGATTTTGAAGTTTGGTGAAATTCATGATGATTATGAAGAAGCAGATGATGATGATGCTGATGAAGAAATAGAGAAGCAGATATAGCTGGTCAAGCACTTCCCAGAGACAATGCCGGATCTTGAACAAGTGATATTGCACTACAATACACCACATGATGAAAATGTGATGAAAGTATTCAAGAAACTTCAGGAGCTTCCTACATTTGCTTCAGCCAAGTGCAGTGTCCAACTAATATCATTTAACCTCAGCTTAGCATTGCCTAAATGAGGTACTCCTCTTTAGATCATCCTTTTTTTGGGTTTTCTCAGCTGTGGATCTTCTTGTTTCTCTTTTGTTGCCTTTTTGTTTAATGCTTTCTCCTTTGGCTGAGAATTCTGTTAATGTTTTGTCTGTTGAAGCCATTTGAAGAATTATGATTGGATCTCAGTTTCTTGATAATAATATCACTATTTATTAGAAACGGTAATGCCGATAAAGAGTATTGTTCTGTTATTTTCTTGATGATAATATCCACTATTCATTACGCACGTTAGTTTAATTCCCATATGGTGTGAGATGAACATTCTAAGAAAATTGACTCATTCATGAACCAGAAATTGAAACTATGAAATCATGATTTTCTTTGAACATAGATCTCATCTTGAAAATGGTTTAAATAACAAAACCCAAAAATTCATAATGAGAGTTTATTTTTGTCTCGTAATAGCCAAGCTCTCGGATCGGAAATTAACTTAATTGTTACAAAGTGAAGATTCGTGTGGGTTTGTGATGCCAACATATTTTAGTCTCAACTGTTTCAATCAACGCTCAGAGATGTTGGAAATTTAAGTGTATCATAAAAGAATTTAAAAAAAATATTTAAGGCACAAGCTTTGTGTATGTATGTTCTTTAGAACAAAGACATACAAGTTTCCTCTAGTGTCTAGTCATAAATTTAGGCTGTTAGGGCCACACTAATGCGTCTGTTTTTGCTAGTTGAGTGGTGACTACTGATTTTACTCGTCGGTGCCGAAGTAACGATCACCAAACTCACCCAAGCCAGGTATAACACGGAACTCTTGGTTCAGACACTGGTCTATTTCAGACGTCACTATCTTCAACGCCGGAAAACGTTTACAAACACAATGGATTCCCTCCGGCGCCTGTCAGAAAACAAGTTTATGATTACACAGAGAGAGAGAGAACCAGAGAAAAAGAGAGATCTTAAGCTTTTAATACTAACCGAGATAAGGTTGAGGAATATAATGTGAGATTCAGGAACTCCTTTCTGTATGAGTAGTTCAATGGCTTGATTAGCAGAGTTACCTTCAAGAACAAGCAAATATCACAGTGAGATAAATTTAGAGAAACCAAAATCCATCTAGAAATCGATATATGCAGAGTTACCTTCAAGAACAAGCAAATATCACAGTGAGATAAATTTAGAGAAACCAAAATCCATCTAGAAATCGATATATGCAACGTAAAGAGACCCAGTACCTGTGGCTAAGACAGGGTCTAGAAGCAGGACATGGCGTTCAGATATGTCGTGAGGAAGCTTCTCATATATAAGCTGATTCACAAAAGAAGAGAAACCTCAAAATTCTTGTTTATAAAAAGAGATTAATACTTTGAGAAAGAGCAAAATATATGAATAGGCAGACCTGTTTTCCATTGTCGCCATCACGATGGATGAGAATCTTCCCTATTTTAATTCCTTTGCAGCAAGCGCGTAATGCATTTTCCATGCTTTCACCACTAAGAAAACATACAAAACAGAAAGCATAAATTAATCACAAAAATGTAATATATGTGTTCCAAGATGTAAAATAGTTGGAAGTATTAACATCTTATCAAATCAAACTTAACCCAACAGAATACCTTTCAAGGCTCACCTTCGAATAATTGAGACCCCACAAAGTTTCTTGCAGAAATCAACACCGGTATACACAGCTCCTGGTGTGGAAAAGATAAGAAATTTAAAACAGTTGAATAAGCCAACTCTAACTAATCTGTATGGTATTGATATAGGCTACACTAATTGTCTCACGGGGCGAGAGGTTTATTTTTATTTCCACAAGGCACAAACAATTTTTCTAGCTCCATGTGAAGGAGACAGAAAGAAAGTGTAAAAAGTATTGTTACAGCTTACGGATTCTCCTCTCATACCTGTTGGAGTAACTACTTGTTTCTCAGTGAACGGCAAATGACCAAGACCATGCTCCACGACCTGAAAACAAAACCGATATTAGTTAAAATAAGGAAGCCTGAAAGCTGAGTGATGTTGAAGGAGAGTACACGAGGCAGGGAAATACCAGACGAATGAGTCGATCTGAATAAAACACAAAGTCATGCTTTGATATGTCCTTCTCCCGAATAAGTGTATGCATGCCTCTTATCTGCAATCATGATCCTATAGTGAGACCATTGATACAAACACTTACTGTCTAATTCAAGCATCATAGAGGGCAAGAGAGGGAAAGTACCTGAAATGTTGATTGGATGACATAAACATTTGGGTAGATTTTGCAGAGATCATGCTGCCCAAGTTTTGTGTGGATATGTTGCGTAATCAAATCAACTGCAACGTGATTATCACCTCCTCGAGGAATGATCACGTCAGCATATTTCTTCGAGGGGAGCACAAAGTCATCGAATGCCGGCTTCACAAACTTTGCATACTGTAAATAAACATAATATCCTTAAGACAACAAAGTTGAGCACATGGGAAACTCAGAGGAGTATCTCAAAGGATGGGACAAGAACATATAGAGTTATCTAGAAAAATAACAACGGTATGAAGCAGAAAAATAAGAAGAAACCACAGTAGAGACACTAGAGCAGAATTTCCATATGTTGTTACTTGGGTCTCGTACTTACAGACAATATAAAGCCACCTAACTAGTAACTAGGATAGATGAACCTATGCTGACCAATCCTACAGTATAAATCGAAAAGAGGACTAACCTGTTCAAGCACAGAATTGACATCCCTACTCCTCTCAACTGTGTCACGCCTGATTCTGCGAGCAAGCCTTACATCAGCATCTGAAACCATTTATTAGCTTAAGATGAGGACTATAGAAATGTGAAATAGATTCCAATTTGACTAATTATATAGCTTCAAAAGCATTCATTCTATCTTCAGTTGTTAACAGATGATATTAATGGTAAAAGTGAAAGAACCCATCAAGGCTTCAGCTACAGAACAGGAGATGGACAACTTTGATTACAATAACATTTCCAGGTATACAGAACTAATAAAGGTCATCCTAAGAGTGAAAGACGATGAGTAGAGCAAGACATATACATGCTTTGGAGAAACGAAAAGACATAGCAGTTGATAATATGGTCATTACCCGTGTCAACAAAGACCTTCATATTCATCAGATTCCGAACTCGTGAGTCATGGAAAACTAGAATCCCTTCCAGAATTATAACATCAGAAGCATTGACCTGACAGAAGGTCCCAACAGATATTAATTCAATAAATTAATTAATTATCATGAACTGGAAGACAGGAATAAACTCGAAGAGATGCTAATAAGCACATTAAGTAAACAGAGGAACAGATCAAAAGCCAGAATTAAGGAGATTCAGATCAAATGGGCATAGTAATGGGAGACGTGGCTTTAGGCAATAGCCACAATAATGTTCTTGGACAGAAGAGTAAGCACCTGACGAAAAGCATCAGATCTACGTTGATGGGTCTTAAAGTCGTAAATCGGAACTTGATAGGGTTGCCCACTCTTGAGAGTTTCAGCACAATGTAAAAGCTGCTCAGTGTCAAAGGCATCTGCAAAAGAAACAACAAAAACAGAAGCTGATAGATCAAACCAAATGCTAGAGTGAGCTGAACCAGAATGTACTACTTTAAACCAAAATATGCAAGGGGAACTCATTTGAGATAGTTTACCAGGATGATCAAAGTTGTACTCTTGCACACGCTCCAACTCCTCAGATGTCAAACCACGGTAAAATGAATCCTAACTCAACCAAAAAAAAAACCATCAATTCAAACTATATATGATGTGAAATCTCAGCCAATCAATACAAGATTTAAGCAATAGAATCAAACCTGATTAACAAGAACAACACGATGATCATGAAGTTGCTGGATTATCATGTCACAGACTGTTGTCTTACCAGAAGCCGTACCACCAGAAACTCCTATTCAAAAAAATGCAAAATCAAACAAACAAAAAAAACTGAAATTTATGCAGAAATTGATAATCTTATACAACTGAAACAAATTGAGTTCAATCATCAAAACCCTAGGATTAAACGAAAATCAACAGATAAAACACAATTTGAAAAAACCTAAATGGGGATTGAGAATTCACCGATAATGAAGGGCTGCTTGGGAGCGTCGGGGTCGGAAAGAGAAGAAGAAGAAGAAATAGCAGATCGGAGGTGAGAAATTGAAGAGACGACGGAGGAATTGGGTGGAGAAGAAGAGAGAAGACCGTCGAAGCGAAGACCGGAGAAGTGAGGCCCTGATGCCTTCTCCATCGCGTAGTCTATTGAAGAAGAACTCTCCGGCATTGAGAATTTGAAGGAATTGATGGTTTTAGAGTTTTTTCCCGGCGAAGAAACAAAGCGTCGTCGAATCGGAGAAAAAGCTCCGTAGTGAAGACTGACTGATATAAGTGACAACGATTCTGTTCAACGCGAATATACCAAAATAATAATATATTTATATTTTATTTAATAAATATATTATTATTTTTGATATATTCTTTTATTATGATAAATCTTGTTATTTTATTTTTGTGTTAATTTAAGGCTCATAAATTACATCTAACAAATCGTGCTGATGATAATTAAATAAACAAATAAATGTAGATTTACATTTAGTAGAAACTATTTTAAAAAACAAATAAGAAGGAAATAAATGGACATAGGAGAGGTAAAAAAAAGATAGTCATAATTAGCACATATTTTTATTTAGGACACAAATAGCATTTTTATTAAAGGATAATCATAACCTTATATTTTTAGGGTTTAGGATTTAGGCTTTAGGGTTTAGAGTTTTCTAAACCCTAAGTCTTTAACCCTAAATTTTACCCCTTACTCACTAAAAACTAAATTCTAAATACTAATATAGTTAACCCAAATAAAAAAAATTAAATTATGAACTTTATAAAATGCTAATTTTGTCCTAAATAAAAATGTGTGCTAATTATGGAACAAAAATATCATTTGGTGCTATTTGAGGGAATTTCTCCAGATTAAATTAGAAACATGCTTAATGAATTAATAAAGTTAAGTGTGTTATAAACCCAAAAAAAAAACATGTTTAAGGAGAGGCCCAACCGCCAAAGTCTTCTTCAACTGCTCTAAAACCCTAAGTCATTGTCGGTCTCTGTTTTCTTCCTTGCAGCAGCTTTGATTAAATTTAAACCTAAGGGTTTACACATATAGGTGTAAGAAGTCATTTTACACAACTCATGTCTGGATCGGGTGATCAAGACTTGGCTCCTATGAGTTTGGGTTTGTCACACAGATACAAGATGAAGTGTAGTTCTGATCACAAGGTATATTTCATTCCTAGCTAACAAGTTATTTGTGAATGTACTTTGTGGTAAATTATATATTCAAATTCTGAATTGAACTAACAATTAGTCGTCTGACCCTAAACATGTGTGTCAGGTGGAAACCATGATTATCGAAGCTATTGGTAAACTCGATAATCTTGACAAAGAACTGAACATGTATGCGATGATTCTTAGAGAATGTTACGGACGCCATTTTCCCGAGCTTACTAAGATCATATCAGACAATATCCAATATGCCAAATCTGTTAAATTGATGGGAAACCGAATTAGTGCCTCAAAGCTAGACTTCTCTGAGGTAACAGCCTTCATATTCAAAAACATACATTAACAAGAAAAGAAAACTTTGTTTAATAATCAGTTTCATTGCAGATCTTAGCAGAGGAAGTTGAGGCGGAATTGAAGGAAGCAGCTGTGATTTCTATGGGAACACAAGTCAATGAGATGCACATCCAGGAACTCTGTGACAATGTTCTTTCTCTTGCTGAGTCCAGAGCTGAGCTTTACGATTACTTGAAGAGTAAAATGAACACTGTTGCTCCCAATCTCACTGCCTTAGTTGGTGAGCTAGTTGGTGCTCGTTTAATTTCTCATGGAGGTAGTTTATTAAACCTCTCCAAGGAACCTGCGAGTAGGATTCAGATTCTTGGAAACACAAAGCATGGCACAGTACGCCAAGTTGGGTTGATTTACCATGCATCTGTGGTTGGTCAAGCAGCAACTAAACACAAGCAAAATATGGGTCGGTCATTAGCTGCTAAAATAGCACTTGCTATTAGGTGTGATGTTTATGGTGATGGCCAAGATAACACTATGGGACTTGAAAGCCTTGCTAAGGTAACACTCTTCAATAGCTTTCCTCTTGCTGGTCTCTCTTTGAACAGTCCTAAGTAGTAGTATTTTGCCTTACCTGATGATGTTTTCTGCTTCTGTTGATATCTCACAGCTTGAAGCTAGGTTGATAAATCTTGAAAATCCTGAAAGATCTGGTTTAGCTAAAGGCAAACCTAAGATTGACGTCAGGCCCGGACTGTGGCAACAATTGTTTGGACTATGGAGATTTAGCTTTTTTTCTCTTTTAGTTATGATTTTTTTTTTTTTTTTTTTTTTTTTACTAAAAACTGATATATTTTCCTCATATGGATTTGCATCATACATCAATAAAGATATATTAAGTTTATGAATGAAACTTATTGATAAAGACTTATGTATTTTTTTCATCTGTGTATCTATATCTTAATAAACAAATTTGTTTGGTTTTGATGTTTCTTGTTTCGTTATTTCATTTTTAGAGTAGAACCTCTATGTGAGGAAAAAAATTAATCTTGCTTAAGGTTTCCAAGGATCTCTTAAAATTTTCATATTTTGATAACAAAATATCCAAACTATCAAGTCTCATTTCACATGAATTTTCTTCTTCTTCTTTGTCTTCTCCATTAAACTTCCTTTAAAAGGCAAAAATCTAAGAAGACAACGATGATGGTAATTCAAAGATTTAGGACTCTTTATGTATGATATTGTTTATGAAAACCCTATACCTTTGATTTGATATTTTAAATCGTTTAAATTAAATAGTATGTGTTGAATAAAAATTAAAAAAAATATATCGTCTATAAATTACTTGGTTGAAAACAAAAAGAAACAGAAGTAGATGAATTTTGATTAGAATTGACATGTGAGTATGTGACATTAATCTAAACAGAGACCCTTTTGACCATTACTAATGTACGAACTTAAAAACATGTTTCAAATTTCATCACCAAATGACACAAAAACTAA
The DNA here is from genome assembly GCA_963667165.1 of Barbarea vulgaris. Taxonomy (NCBI): domain Eukaryota; kingdom Viridiplantae; phylum Streptophyta; class Magnoliopsida; order Brassicales; family Brassicaceae; genus Barbarea; species Barbarea vulgaris. Next base: position 27,883,016 of record OY763890.1, on the reverse strand, counting down.
CTTTTAAGTTTTAACGTACGAAAAGGCTCTCTAATTACTCTAAATCATTGTCTGTTTTATTCATCACAGTATCAGCAAATAACATGTAAAATTGCCATAGCTAAAATTTTTCAGATATTCATAATAAAATATCAAATCTCATTTCACGTGATCAGTTTTCTTCTTCTTCCTCTTTCTCTTCTCCATTAAACTTCCTTTAAAAGCCGAGAATCTAGGAAGACAACGGCGATGGTGATTCAAAGATTTAAGACTCTTCTTCTGTTTTACAGAATCTTCAGTGACCTTGAACTCACCAGAGTTATCACCTGAAGATTGTTTACTTTTTTCACTTTGGTTTTCCGATGAGTACTCTTCCAAAATTTCCACTCGTTCTTCTCTTACACTGTCTCTAAAAAGTTCGGCTAGCTTCTTCCTCCGCGGTGCTGGAGAATGCGAAAACGTTACTGGAGGCTTCTCTTCTTCGAATAAAGGGTTGTGAAAACGAGGAACCTTCTCTGAGAAGCTACATTTTGGAGTGTTTCCAAGTGATGGTGTGAAATCTACATAAAACAAGATCTCAAATCTTGAGTTTACATTAAGGTATTAACCAAAGTTAAATAATTGAGTGCAATTAAATGAAACAAACCTCCATTAACGCTGTAGAAATCGTCTTCAGAATCGGATTGTAGCCATTGATTTGAATCAAAAAAGGTTTCATCTTTACTACTTCCTGTCACATTGTAACAATTTACACATTTCAAGACTTTTAAAAAAGAAAAAAGAAAAAAAAACACACACACACACACACACACAATTCAAGACTTCAAATATAATAAACGACTCTTTAAAATCTCTAATCTCGAAACACAAATCTTACTTCACTATGAATTCTCCAATTCACTGGACAATAAAATTCAAATTTTCTAGATTCCATAGAACCAAAACAAATTAAAAACTTTTTTAAAAAAAAAGAGAGAGAGTAAATCTCACTGTTTATCGATGGAGTCTGCATGAGACCCTTTGATGGACCCTTGGAATAATTAATATTTAATCTCTCCTTAAAATTCACTATTTAAGCAGCTGTTTTGTGAAAAAAATATATCTAATTAGGAAAGCTAAATCTGTCTTTCTTGATGGAGACAAAAGCCAATGATTGAATGAATCCAATTAAGAAGATGATTTACTTATGATCTTTATTAAAAAAAATAAAATAAATTCGTTAATTCTAATCTATTAATGGAAACAAAATCAATTAGCGACTCTAAATGCTAAAGAATTTAGGGAATTATTTACTACAAAGAGCTCGATTATGATATTTTTCATACCATAATAAACGGTAACAATTACAAAGAGGCAAAGTGATAATAATCATTAGAGAGAAAATTAAATGTAGTTCTGTAATCAATCATATCAAATTAAAAAGATTCTGAAAACAAGTACCGAAGCTTCTTTTTGAAGAAGTAAACGACCACCGAGCTTTCACTTTAGTTAAACCGTTATCCACCGTCTTCCTCGGAGTAATCACCGGAGCTAAATTCTCATTTATCGGCGATTCTAGAAATACATTATGAATTAACACATACGTATTATACGGAATTTTCTATATGTAAATAATTTACACGTAACTTATTTAATTTAGATGTATTTTCTAAGAAATTCTACATGCATGATTCCTTCATAATATAAATGAATAAAACCCACCGTTCTCCACCGTCGTCGCCGGCAAATTCTTTACCGGAACTGAGTCGTTGATTACCATATTGAGCGAATCCACGAGCTTCTCCGATGGACTAGTTCTGAGTTTTACTCACAGATGTGCACGTTTCTAAGTCGAAGGCAGTTATTAAAAACGTAAACTTTTAAAAGATTTTTTTTTTATAATTAACTTTTTAAAGATTTGATTTGCGATATTGACGTTGACATGTAATGCCTGGCACGCAGTTGAAAAAAATTGGCCGGCCGGCATATTTTTTTCTAAAACTTATTTAGTCGGAGAGACGTTGTGGGTCCCACCGAAGGATTATGGAGCCCACTCACTGACTTCAGCTTTCCTCAGTTGGTTTCAGTTGGGTTAAACTTAACGAGCAAATTAGAATAGTCGAAGCCTGCAATATCAAAATTGGGCAAAATTAATTTTATGGACTCGGCCCATGAAGTTTAAGCCCACACAACTAAAAACTGTACACAACACACATTTCTTAAAACGCAGCGTTGATTTAGCCGTTATAGGTTTGTGATAACAGTTCCAATTTAGGCGAGAAAAAAAAAAAAAAAAAAAAAAGCGTATCAAGTTGAGGAGAGCGATCCTCTGCAACTCCTTTAGTTCGTCGGTGATTTGAAAATTGTAAGTTCCAGATATCGATTTTACTTTCATCTGATTGATCTTTACTTCGTTTTGTTTTTGTTCTGTGAAAAATCGATGTTAGAAATTTTTCGAATTCGCTCTTTTAGGATTTCAAATTTTTAGATTCGCGTTTGAGATATTCATTCTATTTGGTAGTGTTCATCGAATTAAACATCTTACGGTTTCAAAATCCCTATTTTCGTTTTTTTTTCTTGAAAGTTCTTTCCGTCGATTTATCAGGAAAATTAATTGAAGATTGTATGGTTTGTTTCTTCGAATTAACTGCTTAGGGTTTCAAGATTTATGAAATCGCTTTTTGTTTCTATCGTTACTACTTTGAATTAACTGTTCTTCTCCGTTCTTCACTTGTTTGGGTTTCAAAATATCTTTATAATCGTTTTTCTCTTGTTTCTGTTTTGATTTACTTAAATTTTGAGTACAATTAATCAAAGATATTTATGATTTTATTAACAATCTTTGTTTTTGTTTTTGTTTTGGTTTTCCTGTAATAGAAGGTCTAATTTGGATAAGAAGAACGGATAAAGCATTGGTCAATGTGATCACAGAATGTTTGCAGAGGATCCTTCCATGACTTGTACAGACTCTTATTCAGGTAACATCTCTAAATTTTTAAAGAAACCAAAAAGATGAGACAGATGCATTGTTGTTGTGTTCTGTTCGAATCTGACTTGGGAAAATTAGAAAGAGATACCAACAGTATCATAGTCTGCTCTATATTGACAATACAGTCTTGTGGGAGTTGAGAGTTGCCTTAGTTGATAATACAAAGAGGGTATGAGAATTACGAAAGCCTCTTAAAGCTCTAACAGTCCCATTGGTTGGCTTAAAAACAAAGGGGGTATAGAATTGCAGAAACCCCTAAATCTCTAAAAGCTTCTAAAGCTCTAAAATTATAACAAAACTCATTGGAGTTGTCAAAAACTGTCGGCTTGAAATCAAAGAGGGTATAGAATTGCAGAAACCCCTAAATCTCTAAAGTCCTATTGGAGTTGCCTAATGACATCACAAACCATTTTTTGGTTCAAAAACAAAGAGGGTATGGGAATTACAAAATCTCTAATTGGTGTTGCCTAATGACTATGCATAAACAGAGAGGGTATGAGAATTTCAAAATCCCCTAAAGCTCTAAAGTTATAATACTCTTATTGGTGTTTACCTATAGCTATCATAAAGCCATTGGTGGCTTGAAAACAAAGAGGGTATGGAATTGCAGAAACCCCTAAATCTCTAAAAGCTCTCTAAAATTTTTAACAGCCTCATTGGCTTAAAACCATTTTTTGGGTTAAAACAGTCCCAAATGATAACACAGGGAGATGAGAATAGCAAAGCCCCTCAAAGTAGAATTGAAAAGCCTCTAAAGGTTAACACAACCTGCAGCTAGTGGATATGAATAAACACAACGATTGTTCAGTTAGTGGGCTTTGTCTGCACTGTAACACAAGAAGCTTGTCCTCAATTAATACACACTAACAAAACCTGCACAGCTTGAACTAATTTCTCCGGTAGTCCTTACTAAAGGGAAAATTAGAACTTCAAAAGGCTAAAGCTAGCTTATACACTTTGATTGAGATTACGAAGACTCTAATAAAAGCAGGTCATTATGGGATGTCCCTTAGTTGATAACACAAACTAAAGACTTACAGCTCATTCTCTGGATACAAAGAGGATTAAAATCTCTAAAAACATTACCTTTGACAGGTAAAATCTCTAAATTGTGGATAGGGAACAAGTAAAATCTCAAAAAACAAACCAGCTACTTAAAGCTGATTCTTTCGGTTTAAAAACAAAGAAGATATAAGAATTACAGAAACCTCTAAAAGGCTTGAGTGTTAGAGCTCATAGACACAAACATGCTTAATGTGTGAGCTCTTTTGATAAGAATAACCAATGGGAGAGTTGCCTAGATTGACAAAGCAAACCAACGGCTTTTAACAGATTCCTTGGATTCAAAAACAATGGGGGAAATGGGAAATGTAAAAACCAACGGCTTACACTTTAATGCAACAAGAACAGAGTTGAATGTGTGAAGTCTTTTGTCAGAACAGAGTTGCCCAATGATAAATATAAACCAACCATTTAAAGTTGATGAGGAAATGGGAATTACAAAGACCTGAAACCAGGATCATAAAACCTCTAATATAAAAGCAGTTCCATAAGATGTTCTGCAATTAATAACACAGCCATAAGTCTTTTGCTTCAGAAACAAAGAGGAAATGAAGACTACTAAAGCCTTCAAAAAGCTTCAATGCATAACAACACGCATGTTATGGGAGTTTCGTAAACTAATAACACAGAACAGAGGCTTAGAAGTTGAATCTTTGGTTTCAATACAGGGAGGATATGATAATTACAGAAGACTCTAAAATCCTTGAGCTCATTATACACAAACCAACGGCTTAAAACTGATTTTTCGATATCAAAACAATGGGATAAATGGAATTACAAAATCCCTAAAAGCTTACAGTTTAAGAGCTCATAAACACTTGTCGTTGGAATGTTGCCTAAACGGATTACACAAACCAGTGGGGTTTAAATCTCTTTCTCAGTTTGAAAACAGAGCGAATACACACTGAAAGTTCTATAACAGTTGTGTAATGATAACACAAACCAACGGCTTAAAATATGAAAGCAAAAAGGGGTTATAGTAGAGCTTTAAAGCCCCTAAAACTCTAAGAAAATAACAGTCCTATCAGAGTTCACATATGATATCAGAAAACATCAGCTCAAAATCGTTTTTGGGTTCGAAAACAAAGAGGGTATGTGAGTAGTAAAAGTCCCTAAACCTCTAAAAATTATAACAGTCCGAGCAGAGTTACCTAATCCAAAAGTAGCAGCTCAAAACCGTTTTTTGGGTTAGAAAACAAAGAGAATATTGGAATTGCAAAAAAAACCCTAAAGCTCTAAAATGATAACAGTCCCATTGGTGTTTCCTAATGGTACACAAACCATCAGCTTAGAACTGTTGTTCGGTTCGAAAAAATAGTTGGGGTATGAAAAGTGCAAATGCCCTTAAAACTCTAAAAGTTATAACAGTACCATTGAAGTTACCTCCTAATGATATCACAAGCCATTGGCCTAAACGAAAAAATTCGGGTCAATAATAAAGAGAATATGAGAATTGCAAAAGCTTCCTAACGTTTAACTAAGATCTTTGCCTGAATGGGTGAGACTATGAGCTTTAAAGTCAAAACAGTTCATATGAGCTGTCAAGCGATAGAATGAAAATAACAGAAGCCCTTAAAAGTTCAACTTTTAGAGCTCAGACACACAAATACGACTGAATGTGTGCTTTAAATAAAAGAAATTAAATGGCAATTTCCTAAATTGCTAACACAAACCAGCTACTTAAAGCTGATTCTTTGGTTTCAAACAGAGAGGATATAAGAATTACAGAAACCTCTAAAAGCCCTTAGTGTTAGAGCTCATTAGACACAAACATGCATGCTCAATGTATGAGCTCTTTTGATTAGAATAACCAATGGGAGAGTTGCCTAAATTGACAAAGCAAACCAACGACTTGATTCATGTATATGGGAGTGTGGGAATTGTGAAATCCCCAGAAGCTTATTTAAAACTCATAAACACTACCATTGACTTGATTCATGGGAACTCATATTTTACAAGTGAACTGAAGAAGTTTTTTTTTCTTTTTCTTTTCAGATATATGCATGAAAAGTTATTCCAACTCCGAAGATAGGTATGTGTTTCTCCTAAATTTGTATCTAAATAGCTTATATTGTTTACAAACTTAAAATATGGCAGAGCATGTGGCAGATGCTAAAAACATCTACAACAAGATCTATAACGAAACCTTATTGAAAATGGACTTATGTATATCAACCTCAGGTATGCAATCAACTTAGATATAAATTTTATCATTAAAAAGTTTGCTTTTCTTGGTGGTGTTTAGAACAAATTTGATGGTTTGAATCTTTTGATTGTTGCATAAGCATATATGCTTTGATTTAAACATTGTTCTTGAATCTATTGTTTGGAGATTGGATATATGATTAGCGCATGTTTAAGATTTAAACCTATGACTTAAATTCTTTTGATTGTTTAAATCTATTGGTTGTTATGTGGTCTATACTTCTAAACTATAGCTTGAATCTGTTGAGTGTTCTGTTATTTTTTGCTTACTTGAATCTGTGTATTGTGTGGTAAAGTGTTAACTTGAATATGTTGGTTGCTTGCATGGTCGATGTATTGAAGTTATGGCTTAAATCTTTTGCTTGTTGTGTGGTCTTTGCTTATGTGAATATTTTGGTTGTGTGGCCTAATGCTAACTTGAATTTGTTGGTTGCTTGTGTGGTATATGGTTTGAATATGTTGGTTTATGTGTGATATATACTTTAGTTGAACGCAATGCTTAAATTATGGGTTGGTACATGCTTTTAATGATTTGATTGACTTATACACATATATATTGGTTGCTTGATTGATTAAGTAACTATCCCATTACTAATCCACTACTTAAAATTTATGGTGAATTCAAAGAGATAAGGTTATTGATCGTCCTTAAAGATTATTTTACTTGTTTAGTGATGCTTAGTAAAGGTATGATATGAGATCGTTATTATGGTCTATGCGGAGATGTTAGAACAAATTGCTATTGCTCAAAATTTTTATTGGTCATTTCTACACGTATAATACACACATATACACGTACAATTACACATAATATTTTGGTAAAATTGACAAAAACATCAACTTCGATTTTTCTCAAAAAATACTAAACTGTCACAAATGTAACATTTCACACAAATGTCAACAATGTACGCAAAATATTATTTCATGTGGAGCCCACTGTAACTATGCACGCATAGTAATTTACTTTTCTACTTCTATATATATGAACAAATTCATTTGTTCGAAACACAACAACTCAATACAACAAGTAAGAGTTATAAAACCCCCCTCTCTCTATTCTCTTTTCAGTATCCCGCTATTATATCGGGTATAAAATTTTCGTCTTTATTTATATTTATTTTCGTGATTAATTCACATTCTTTTTATAACACGTTATCAGCACGATCACTCTATGATTATGCCAAATATTTATAAATATATTTTATACTATATAATTTAATACAGTGGACGGTTTGTCGCTTCTATAATTAATACATTATATTTCAGTGGTTTAATACACCATTATTCATTTAATTTTGCTGTATGTGGTTTTTCGCCTCGGTATTATTTTACTGTAGGTGGTTCTCGCCTTGATATTATTTTATTACTCTTATGTCATGGCTGTTTAATACACCATAACTATATATTTACTGGACGGCTAAGCTGCCACATATTTTATTTATTATTCTCATGTGGATGACTACGTCACCATAATATCGCTGTTAAATATTTTTATGCTATTATCATTATACAAGGAGGTTCAGTCACCTGTATATAAATATATTCTCTGAAATTGATATATTTTAACTCATTGATTATTAAAATTTTCAGATTGATTTTACTTAAATTTGCCTAGAATGATACTACTTTTAACATTAATTACTAGACTAACACTCCATAATTTTTTTTACTAGACTAATACTAATCTTTTGTCAAAATTACAATTAAACCAAGGATAATTAAACTATTAACGTAAATGCCATTATGATTTATAATTACAGAAAAATTAAAACTAAAATAAAATAAAAAAATAAAAAATAAATCAGATGAAATTAAACTACTAACCCGATTTCCCCCAAAAAAACACAAATCCATTCTTCTTCGAAACCCTAACCCTTAGATTCAGAAAACCACTCCCTCGCCGTGACTCTTCTCAGCTGTCTCTCTTTCCTTCTCCGGTCGCCGACGCCGGCACTCTCTTTCTTCTCCGGTCGGCGACGCCGCCGTGCCCTAGAACCACTACAGCCTCTTCGCCTTCCCTGATTTTTGATTCCCCTTTTGAAGGAGAGAAACACAAGAAGGGATGAGATAGATGAGAAGCAAATAGAGAAAGAATAAGATGAAATATCATGGAAAGGAATAACTTGGAGATTACGGTTGAAAACTGAAAGAATGATTGAGGAAGAAGAAGGAGGCTGTAAAAACCCTAATTATTTCGTGGGTATGCATTTTTTAGAAATTTTTTCCAATTTTCGTCATTAGTAAAATATAAAAATCTGCGATGTCAGTAAAACAAATCTACGGTTAAAACTCTGCGGTAACATTGATGCAATAAGTCTACCACAATAACTCTGCAGTCACTAAATATACTATTCTAGTAATAATAATATATGCGGTAAAGGGAATTGCGTCTAATCTTTGACGTTTTCAGGAACAATAACTCTGCGATAACGCAAAAAAAATCTGCGGTAACTAAAAGGTTAATCTAGCAATTAAACTTTGGTCATAAAATCTGCGGGCACTAGTATGTGAAACAAATCTCTGCTATAACTAAATTTTAAAATCTACGATGAAAATAAAAGTCTGCAAAATAAATCTACAGTAAAAAAATAAATCTGCCGTATAAATTCTAACAACTTTGGAAAATAGGAAAATCTACTGCCTCTTTATGAGTTTCAGAAAATAAATCTACGGAGGCTAAAATATCTACGATGAATTCAAAAATCTACTACAACTAAGACATATAAATCTACGGTACAAATTAAATCTTCGAAGCAAATCTACGGAATAAAATAAATCTACAAAGTAAATCTGCTGTAAAATTTTAAATCTACCATTCTAAAAAATCTGCGACAACGTCGAATCGTAGATTTATGCTGTAGATTTTTATGTCAGCGAAAAAAATGCTGATGTGGAATTAATTCCTAATGGCATTTTCGTAAAGCCTTTTTTTTTTTACTCATGGTCTTAAGGGTATTTTGGTAATCAAAATAACTCATTTAACACTAATTTTTTGTATGTTAAGTTAGCAATTAAAGTAAAAATTAGTATTATTCTAGTAATTCTCCCTTGATTTTATGATTAAATTATTTTCACCAACGGTCACAAAGAAAAAAAATTCAAAATTTTTCACTTTTCAAACGGCTAATGAACAGTATTTTCAATCTATAAATACACTCATTTTTCACTCATTCATTTCATCAAAACATTTCATCTCTCTTCAAATCTTTCTACGAAAAAAATCGGTTCGGTTTCCATTTTGAAGAATGTTTCGTTTGCTTTTAATTCTTTGTTTATTTGTAATTCTTGCTTGTATTTATGGTCTATTCGTTGGGGAATTTACTCACGGAGAGTTCACCATAAATATCGGTTTACTCTTTTATGCAATCATGTTTTTTGTAATCGCTTGTATCATTCATATAAATGGTACATTTTAATTATGTAATATCATCCTATTAATAAAACGTTTATTACTTTTTTTTTTTACTAAAATGACAATCATCGAGAAACTCAAGTTTCCGGCGTTACAAATAACTGGAGTAAACTATATAGTATGGACAACCAATGCAGAACTCTATCTAGAAATGGAGAAAATATCGGAGACGATAAAAGATAAAAATACTTCGTCTCCTCATGAAAAAGCGAAGTCAATAATGTTTCTCAGAAAACATCTAGATGAGAATCTGACGCATGATTATGCGCATTCAAAAGATCATGCAGAGCTGTGGAAAGCACTAAAAGAAAGGTTTGACAATCAAAAGGAAATAACGCTTCCACATGCTATAGATGAATGGAATAATCTAAGATTACAAGATTTCGAAAAGGTTGAGCTTTACAATTCCGCAATGCTGAGAATAGTGGCTCAATTGGAATATTGTGGAAAGCCTATTAGCGAAGCAGAAATGCTCAATAAAACTTTCCTCACTTTCCACAAAAACCACTATGTGCTGCAAGAGCAATACCGCAATTGCTGATACAAAAGATTTTCTGAGCTAATTGTGACGCTCATGCTTGCGGAAAAGAATAATGAGCTCGTGATCAAGAATCATAATGCTCGACCTACGGGAGCCAAAGCATTTCCTGAAGTGAATACAACAAATGCATCGGATGTGAAATACCCAGAGCGAGGAAATCAGATCTATAGAGGTCGTGGTCGTGGTCGCGGCCGCCGATTTAATCGGGGACGTGGTAAACCATATAGCCTTCAAGGCAGACAGCCCTATACTTGGGTTCGACCTGAACAAGATCCGAAAGGGAAAGAATCCCAAGGAAGTACCAGCCAAAAGCGTGACAACATCTGTTATAGATGTGGGTCAAAAGGGCATTGGGCCCATGTTTGTCGTACCCCTGAGCATCTTTGTAAACTATACAAAGAATCCATAAAAGGCAAAGGGAAAGAAGTGAATCTCACAGAACACTTCGAGGGCACGACACACATTGACGCTTCCGACTTTCTTGATGATTTTGATGAGACCGCTTTTACTGGAAAGTGAAATGCTAATAGTGATATTATTAATGTCTCCAAGTTATGTCATGTATAATTATTATGTTATAAAAAGAATGTGAATTAATCATGAAAATCAATATAAATAAAGACGAAAATTTTATACCCGATAGAATAGCGGGATACTGAAGAGAGAATAGAGAGAGAGAGGTTTTATAACTCGTACTTGTTGTATTGAGTTATTGTGTTTCGAACGAATGAATTCGTTCATATATATAGAGGTAGAAAAGTAAATTACTATGCGTGTATAGTGACAGTGGGCTCCACATGAAATAATATTTTGTGTACATTGTTGACATTTGTGTGAAATGTTGACATTTGTAACACTCCCCCTTGGAGACCAGTGTCACTATGTATCTCGCTATAGGCACGTACACCGCGCAACCAAAAATTCTTAGATGAGATATATTTGGTTACAAATGTCAACATTTCACACAAATGTCAACAATGTACGCAAAATATTATTTCATGTGGAGTCCACTATCGCTATGCACACATAGTAATTTACTTTTCTACCTCTATATATATAAACGAATTCATTCGTTCGAAACAGAATAACTCAATATAACAAGTACGAGTTATAAAACCTCTCTCTCTCTATTCTCTCTTCAGTATCCCGCTATTCTATCGGATATAAAATTTTCGTCTTTATTTATATTTATTTTCGTGATTAATTTACATTCTTTTTATAACATAATAATTATACATGGCATAACTTGGAGACATTAATAATATCACTATTAGCATTTCACTTTCCAGTAAAAGCGGTCTCATCAAAATCATCAAGAAAGTCGGAAGCGTCAAGGTGTGTCGTGCCCTCGAAGTGTTCTGTGAGATTTACTTCTTTCCCTTTGCCTTTTATGGATTCTTTGTATAATTTACAAAGATGCTCAGGGGTACGACAAACATGGATCCAATGCCCTTTTGACCCACATCTATAACAGATGTTGTCACGCTTTTGGCTGGTACTTCCGTAGGATTCTTTCCCTTTCGGATCTTGTTCAGGTCGAACCCAAGTATAGGACTGCCTGCCTTGAAGGCTATATGGTTTACCACGTCCTCGATTAAATCGGCGACCGCGACCGCGACCACGACCTATATAGATCTGATTTCCTCGCTCTAGATATTTCACATCCGATGCATTTGTTGCATTCACTTCAGGAAATGCTTTGGCTCCCGTAGGTCGAGCATTATGATTCCTTATCAGGAGCTCATTATTCTTTTCCGCAAGCATGAGCGTCACAATTAGCTCAGAAAATCTTTTGTATCCGCAATTGCGGTATTGCTCTTGCACATAGTGGTTTTTGTGGAAAGTGAGGAAAGTTTTATTGAGCATTTCTGCTTCGCTAATAGGCTTTCCACAATATTCCAATTGAGCCACTATTCTCAGCATTGCGGAATTGTAAAGCTCAACCTTTTCAAAATCTTGGAATCTTAGATTATTCCATTCATCAATAGCATGTGGAAGCGTTATTGCCTTTTGGTTGTCAAACCTTTCTTTTAGTGCTTTCCACATCTCTGCAGGATCTTTTGAATGCGCATAATCATGCGTCAGATTCTCATCTAGATGTTTTCTGAGAAAAATTATTGACTTCGCTTCTTCATGAGGAGACGAAATATTTTTATCTTTTATCGTCTCCGATATTTTCTCCATTTCTAGATAGAGTTCTGCATTGGTTGTCCATGCTATATAGTTTGCTCCAGTTATTTGTAACGCCGGAAACTTGAGTTTCTCGATGTTTGCCATTTTACTAAAAAAAAAAGAGTAATAAACGTTTTATTAATAGGATGATATTACATAATTAAAATGTACCATTTATATGAATGATACAAGCGATTACAAAAAACATGATTGCATAAAAGAGTAAACCGATATTTATGGTGAACTCTCCGTGAGTAAATTTCACAACGAAGAGAGCATAAATACAAGCAAGAATTACAAATAAACAAAGAATTAAAAGCAAACGAAACATTCTTCAAATTGGAAACCGAACCGATTTTTATTCTTAGAAAGATTTGAAGAGAGATGAAATGTGTTGATGAAATGAATGAGTGAAAAATGAGTGTATTTATAGATTGAAAATACTGTTCATTAGCCGTTTGAAAAGTGAAAAATTTTGAATTTCTTTTCTTTGTGACCGTTGGTGAAAATAATTTAATCATAAAATCAATCTGAAAATTTTAATAATCAATGAGTTAAAATATATCAATTTTAGATAATATATTTATATACAGGTGACTGAACCTCCTTGTATAATGATAATAGCTTAAAAATATTTAACAGCGATATTATGGTGACGTAGTCATCCACATGAAAATAATAAATAAAATATGTGGCGGCTTAGCCGTCCAGTAAATATATAGTTATGGTGTATTAAACAGCCATGACATAAGAGTAGTAAAATAATACCGAGGCGAGAACCGCCTACAGTGAAATAATACCGAGGCGAAAAACCACCTACAGTAAAATTAAATGAATAATGGTGTATTAAACAACCAATGAAATATAATGTATTATTATAGAAGCGACATACCGCCCACTGTAATAAATTATATAGTATAAAATATATTTATAAATATTTAGCATAATCATAGAGTGATCTAGCTGATAACGTGTTATAAAAAGAATGTGAATTAATCACGAAAATAAATATAAATAAAGAAGAAAATTTTATACCCGATAGAATAGCGGGATACTGAAGAGAAAATAGAGAGAGGTTTTATAACTCGTACTTGTTGTATTGAGTTATTGTGTTTCGAACGAATGAATTCGTTCATATATATAGAGGTAGAAAAGTAAAACTATGCGTGCATAGTGACAGTGGGCTCCACATGAAATAATATTTTGCGTACATTGTTGACATTTGTGTGAAATGTTGACATTTGTAACATATTACTTATTTTCATTTGTTTTCAAAGTACTTTGTTTTCAAAATAAGAGATTGTATAACTATTGAATATTTTCTATTTATGAATAAAATTTACTATCTTATTATTGATGTTTATGTTGATTACAGAAATAGAAAAAGATACAAGTGGAAAAATCTCCAAAATAAATGCGAGAGAAGTTTGTATACCAGATAGTGGAACAACCCACACTATTCTGAGGCACAAGATTTACTTTTCTCATTTAAAACCGACAAACATGATTGCCAATACAATATCAGGTCCTACAGACTTGATCAAAGGAAGTGGCAAGGCAAATTTTATATTGCCTAATGGAACAAAATTTTCCATAGATAATGCCTTATATTCTCCAACTTCAAAGAGAAATTTGTTGAGTTTCAAAGATATATATCTTCAAAGATGTGACACTTAGTCCGCAACTGAAAATGGAAAGAAGTATATATATATATAACTTCTGATAAATCTGGGAAATGACATATATTAGAAAAATTCCCAGAACTTCCTTCTGGTTTGCATCATACTTATATAGATGTCATAGAATCACATCTTGTGATCAAAAGAAATCCAGAAGACCTTACATTATGGCATGATCGCCTTGGTCACCCAGACACTACAATGATGCGAAAAATTATAGAGAACGCACATGGTCATTCTTTGAAAATCAATGAAATATATCATGGGAATAAAATGACATGTGCTGCATGTTCTCTTGGAAAATTAATCATAAGACCATCACCAACCAAAATTGATAAAGAATCACCAAAATTTCTTGAAAGAATTCAAGGTGATATTTGTGGACCAATACATCCACCATGTGGACCATTCTACTATTTTATGGTATTAATTGATGCATCCAGCAGATGGTCACATGTATGTTTATCATCATCTCGGAATGTGGCATTCGCGAGATTTCTAACTTAAATAATCAAACTCAAAGCTCAGTTTTCTGATTATCCTATTAAAAGAGTTTGATTAGACAATGCTGGTGAATTCACTTCCCAAGCATTCAATGATTATTGTATGGTATCAGGAATTGAAGTTGAACATCCTGTAGCTCATGTCCATACACAAAATGGTTTGGCTGAATCATTAATTAAACGTCTGCAGCTAATTGCAAGACCATTAATCATGAGAACAAAACTTCCACCTTCTATATGGGGACATGCAATTTTGCATGCTGGAGCACTAATTCGGGTAAGACCAAGTGCATATCATAAGTATTCCCCTTTACAATTAGCATTTGGTCGAGAACCAAATATATCTCATCTAAGAATTTTTGGTTGTGCGGTGTATGTGCCTATAGCACCACCGCAACGTACAAAGATGGGACCACAAAGAAGGTTGGGAATATATATTGGTTGTGATTCTCCATCAATTATACGATACTTAGAACCGCAGACTGGAGACGTCTTTACGGCACGCTTTGCCGATAGTCATTTTGATGAGAAATTATTCCCGGTTCTAGGGGAGAAAAGAAACACGTAGAAAGAGACATTAAATGGTGTGTACCATCTATGTTACATCTTGATCCTCCTACCAAACAGTCAGAACAAGAAGTTCGACGGATTATGCATTTGCAGAGTATAGCAAATCAGCTACCTGATGCATTTGCATATACCAAAACGGTAACCAAATCACATATACCAGCTGCAAATGTTCCTGCACGAATTGAGATTCCAAAAGAGATTGGAAGTGCAGATGATACACGTGAGTCTAGAACACGCTTGAAGCGTGGTAGATCTGTTGGATCTAAGGATAAAAATCCTAGAAAGCGAAAGGAAGTTGAAAAGCCCAACACTCTCAAAATAGCAGAAAGTATTTTGGAGGAGACAAATAATGAGGCTAATGATGATGTAGAACATCATGAACTTGAAGAGAATCCTGAAATTTCTATCAATTATCTCCATAATGGAAAGATATGGAAACAAAATGAAATTGATATTGATGATGAAGTTTTCGCATACCTTGTGTCAAAGGAAATATCTGAGGAAAACGAAGATCCTTAACCACAGTCTGTATATGAATGTGAAAACAGATATGACTGGATAAAATGGAAAGATGCAATACAAGTTGAACTTGATTCGCTTAATAAAAGAGATGTATTTGGTCCTATTACACTCACACCCAAAGATGTGAAACCTGTTAGATACAAGTGGGTATTCGTTAGAAAACGAAATGAGAAAAACGAGATTATGAGATATAAAGCTCGACTTGTGGCTCAAGGATTTTCTTAGAGACCAGGGATTGATTATGAGGAAACATATTCTCCCGTTATGGATGCAATCACATTTAGATTTTTAATGAGTCTAGCGGCTAATGAAAATCTAGAGATGCGTCTCATTGATGTTGTTACAGCATATTTATATGGAACATTAGATACTGATATTTATATGAGAGTTCCCGATGGGTTTAAGATGCCATAAGCATTAAAATCTAAACCCAAAGAGTTATGTGCAATTAAATTGCAGAGATCATTATATGGGCTAAAGCAATCTGGACGTATGTGGTACAACCGTCTCAGTGAGCATTTAACAAAAGAAGGATATGTAAATGATCCTCTATGCCCATGTGTTTTCATCAAGAAAACAACATTTGGATTTGTGATTATCGCAGTATATGTTGATGATCTAAACATAATAGGATCTCAAGGGGAAATACAAAAAGCCGCAGAATATTTGAAAGGAGAATTTGAGATGAAAGATCTCGGACAAACAAAGTATTGCCTTGGTTTGCAAATTAAACATTCCCAAAAGGGTATATTTGTGCATCAATCCACATATACCAAAAGAGTGTTAAAACGCTTTAAAATGGATAAGGCAACTCCTCTCAGTACCCCAATGGTCGTTAGATCGCTTAAGGTTGAAAATGATCCCTTTCGACCAGCGGAGGAGAATGAGGAGATACTCGGTCCTGAAGTACCATATCTAAGTGCAATCGGAGCCCTTATGTATCTTACAAATTGCACTAGACCTGATATCTCATTTTCTGTAAATCTCTTGGTCAGATTTAGTTCCTCTCCCACACGAAGACATTGGAATGGAATTAAACATATCTTTCGCTACCTTCAAGGAACTACTGATTTAGGATTGTTATATTCTAAAAATTCAAATGGTCAAATGGTTGGCTTTGCAGATGCAGGATATTTATCAGACCCACACAAGGCTCGATCACAAACAGGATACGTATTCACGATCGGAGGCACTGCAATATCTTGGCGTTCTCAGAAGCAGACGCTGGTAGCAACTTCTTCAAATCATGCTGAACTCATTGCGCTCCTTGAGGCAAGTAGAGAATGTGTATGGTTAAGGTCGATAAACCAACACATCCGATCAAGCAGTGGGATCCACGTTAACACGGAGCCAACGATCTTATATGAAGACAATGCTGCATGTGTCGCTCAAACAAAGGAAGGATATATCAAAAGTGATAGAACCAAACATATCCCTCCAAAGTTATTTTCATACACTAAGGAACTTGAGAAGGCTAAAGCTATTGAAGTTAAACATGTTCGATCATGTGACAATGCCGCAGATCTCTTTACGAAGTCATTACCTACCACTATGTTCAAGAAACATGTCCATAACATTGGAATGCGTCATCAACGAGATTTAAAAGGTGACACGTGATCATTCGAGGGGGAGCTTGTGTAGTTGTACTCTTTTTACCTTACTATGGTTTTTTCCACTGGGTTTTCCTGAAAAGGTTTTTAACGAGGCAACATAAGATGTTGGCTCTGATTGGTAACAACGCATAACTGCGTAATTGTATATTTGCATAATAAAAATTTGCAGATTAAAAAGCTGTAGAATAAAAATTTGCATAATCAAAATTTTGTGTGATTGGATATCATGCATAATGAAATAAACCACTAAATGCATGCTTATTTGCATAATGACTTTTTACTTGTATTTTTTTAGGCAAAAAACAAATCTTGCGTTTTTGCCTAATTGTCTATTATTAGACAATTTTTTGTGATTGGTAAAATACTTGCATAATCGCATTAGAAAACGCAATTAGGCGATTATGCATGTTACCAATCAGAGCCATTATGCGAGACACATAGTGACACTGGTCTCCAAGGGGGAGTGTTACAAATGTCAACATTTCACACAAATGTCAACAATGTACGCAAAATATTATTTCATGTGGAGCCCACTGTCACTATGCACGCGTAGTAATTTACTTTTCTACCTCTATATATATGAACGAATTCATTCGTTCGAAACACAACAACTCAATACAACAAGTACGAGTTATAAAACATCTCTCTCTTTATTCTCTCTTCAGTATCCCGCTATTCTATCGGGTATAAAATTTTCGTCTTTATTTATATTTATTTTCGTGATTAATTCACATTCTTTTTATAACATAAACTTTTTTATTAAAAATTTTAAACACATATTCTCGTACAATTGCACATAATATATTGGTTAAAATGACAAAAATATCAACTTCGATTTTTCTCAAAACAATTACCAAATTTTTGTGAAAAAGTTTTAAACGTATTTTAGAAACCAAACATTAAAAAAAATTACCATAATACTACTGTTTAACCTGACTTTATCTATGTTTATTAATAATGGAGTTATGATTCTGTTGTAAATAAAAATTGTCCAAATTCTAAACCTTAACGTCCCTAACTTATTTTACCAAGTACCAACCCCAGATTATGTCTAATTCTCCTACAGCTTTCAAACATTACTGGGGATTATTCCACCCGTAAATCAAGATTAGATTTTGTAGTTATTTTGAATTGTAAGACTACATCATATGTCTGACAAGAAAAAAAAAGACATGCTATATTAGTGCATATAATATTTAAAATATATTTGATACATGTGTACCAATAGTATTACTACTGTACATAGGTAATCTCTTGTTACCAAAATGAACAACAAAATTACTTCACTTGCTAATTTGTCTTGTTTTCATTTTTTTCTAATTAAAAATTGTTTCGCTCACTCCATTAGCAAAACAATCTCCTTATTTTAACTATTTATGATGGTATAATATCTTTGCTTGTCTGTGTGCCGAATTTTCCTCTAAGATTTACTCTCCTTAGGCGAATGGAATCAACGTATAAATTAATGTAGAAACTTATAATGAGATTTGATGTAAGGTGACCATGGCCATAACAAAGAGGTGGATAAATTGGTTATCACCAACAACAAGAAAAGCACCGTGACCAATCCAATTTTGTAGGTTCGAGTTATAATGTTGATCAAGTGGTTATCACGGTCGATATGCTCGTCACTCGTATCCATTCATCGCAACCACACAAATCATCGATTTTTTTTTTTTTTGTGTTCTTTAATATCATGTATCTTATTTTTGCTTTTTTTTTTTTTTTTTCTCTTTTGCTTATAAGATCGATAAATAACAAAAAAAGACCATTAAGTGGCATCAAAATAAAGTTAAATGTTATTTTTTTTCTATATTTTTCCCAACTAATTTAGCCGAAAGCAAAATACTTTGAACCTTGTTTATTACATCAACATTGCCATTATTGACATTGTCACAAAAGAATCGAAAGGACTTTGGACATAAAGAAATTATCAACCTTCCTTTTGATTATTTCATCTCTCAACCTTCATAGCTCCATGTATATAGCTCCTAAACTTTCACTGTAATGTCGATGGAATATGTGAAAAACGAAAGATCTAACGGGTCTCTATAAGGCATGATGATGATTCTTTCGAGCAATGTGGCCATAGAGGCGAGAGCTCGACAACTTTCCCTATAATGATAAGCGTTGGTGACACTAATCCAGCTGACTGAATCTCAGTTGCAAAATCTTTAAGCTCAGCAAAAACCTACACAACATCCCAAAGCCTTAGAAACTCAAGTAACAGCCACAAGTACTGGAAATACCAGATAAGAGAGTATGGTTTGGTTGCTTACAGTACGCTGTAGAGGAGTGGTTCCACGTTCAACCGCAACAGCTGGTGTATCACAAGGAAGACCGTGGTCCATCAGTTTTTGTGCAAGAGAAGGTAAAGTTCCCAAACCCATATAAACAACAAGTGTTGTATCCGGGTCAGCTGCGTTCTCTGCAACAAACAAAGGATCGGTCCCTCCTTTTCTAGAGTGACCTGTGAGGAATCTCACACTAGTTGCAACGCCTCGATGCGTTAATGGAATCCCCAACTCTGCTGCTATCCCAGACGCTGCAGTAATCCCTGCAGTCATAATCACAAACTTTTCCGATAAGATAAAAGTCTTTCCAAAGAACCTCCATGAACTAATTCAGCAGCCACACTATCATATGAGTTCCCAAAGAAATGCAATATCCACATTGATCAGAAACAACTACGTGCCAACGATGTGCAACTTAAATGTTAAATATAACCGAAAATCAGAACCAAGTTGCTTGGAAACTTATCATCTGATATGGTAAATTGGAATGGAGTGATTAGAATAACAACATTACCTGGGATAACTTGAACTCGAATCCCTTGCTGCTGTAGAAAATCCATTTCTTCCCCGCCTCGACCAAAAACCTGAAACATCAAACAAAAGTTGCAAACACATTAAAAAAGGAGCCATATAAGAAAGGAGCAAGAGCTTAAGAAGCATAAAGAAGTTTACCAGAGGATCTCCACCTTTAAGCCTGACAACAGTAGCACCAGCTTCAGCAAAACTTAAGAGTAGTTCATGAATCTCCTCCTACAACAACAACAACAAAAGGTTTATTAGGGAACCAAATTCATAAACAATGATCTTATCCGTCACAATATGATCCAACTAAGCAACTAAGCAACACAATATGATCAAAAGGCTTATTAAGCAACCAAACAATGATCTTATCCGTCACATATATGATCAAGAACTACTTTGGGAGGTGTACCTGAGTTCTGCTATGATAACCAGCAGTTTTACCAACATAAAGAAGTCTAGCATCAGGAGCAACCAACTCCAAAACATCATTAGAGACAAGCCTATCGTAAAGCAAAAGATCTGCACTTTGAATAACTCTAACAGCTTTAAGAGTCAAAAGCTCAGGATCTCCTGGTCCTGTTCCTACAAGATACACATCTCCTGGTCCACAATCACCACCTTTACAACCTTTCACTCTCTTCTCTCTCAGCACTTCCAAGAGCTTCTTTAGCTCAGGTAGCTGCGATGCGATGTCGTTTTCCCTAACAAAGACTTCATCTTGTGGATTCGAAGGCGGCGTGGGTTCAACCGCTTTGTACAGCCATTGATCCCTTTGGTATCTTTCTGCAGAGTGCTTCTCTGTAAAGGGTGAAGAAGAAGAAGAAGAAGCAGTTGGAGTTTTGTAATGTAAACAAGAAATAGGAGTCAAATTGGTCTTGGCAGCTTGTTGCCAATTTCGAAAACTAGAGGATGAAATAGGAATCCTCTGGACAAGAGCCATTTAACAACCACCTCCTACACAAGATTCAGATCCATCATCAGCATCATCAATCATAACATAAAGATTTAAGAAATCATATGATTACTACAAGAGAAGAGTTGGTGAAGCAAGAGATTAAGACACCAATTTGACAAAAAAAAGTCACATATTCATTCAATTGGAATAAAGCCCAGATGTAATTGACAGACAACAACTATGATCTGGGTCGGGGAAAAAAATAAATAAACAGAAGTCGAAGTCTCGAACAGAACTCAACTGAACTCGAAATAATATGGGCTTGCAAAAGAAACAGAATTTTAAAGAGTGGAAGCAGAGAGCAAAACATTAGAAAAATAATCTCACCTGAGGTTTTGTGATTCCGAGCAGAAACAGAGAAGGAAACTATAAATTGAACTCAAAAGAGATTTGGAAAGCAGCTGAGGTTTTGTAATGAAGAGAACAAAACTGGCGGCTGGGTAAGAGTTTTGTCGAATTTGGATGAAAAAATAGGAAGATTCAACAACAATCAAACACACGCCTGCCTTTTAATGAGCGTTGTTGTCACCAAACAACTTGTAAAACGCTTTTGCAATATGCACATGTTTTGGTCACATTTTTATTTGTAGGAATATTTTCTACTTTTTTCTGACGACGAAAGGGCACTCTCGACCCAAAAGGGTTACTAACCCTTTGACCCTTCCAAGGGGACTCAGCAGTAGCACAACATACCTGAGGGCAAATCGGTCATTCTCATCTAATTGTTTTTTGTTTTTTTTTTCCGTTATCTGCTTCTTCACATACGAGTGATAAGAATCTTAAAGCTTGTTATATCTGATTACGTACCTCGAAGGTTAATACATAGTTTAAAGGCAAGGGTCATGACAACCAAATCCAAATCATTTATTGTAATGTTAAGTAGAGGAAGAAATATTGTGGCAGTTAACAAACAAACTCCAAATTGGTTGTAAGGTTTCAATTGCTTATGAAAATCATTTATTGGCTGATTAATAACAAATTTGTATCATATAAAATTACATGAGTGGACAATTCGGATAATCACCACTCACTGAAGCCTTGAGAAGACAACCATGAGGCAAACATTCTCCTAAAAATTGTGTATGATTTGTGTTCATTAACCAGAAAGAAAATCAGAAAACTACCAAGGATTTTGATTCCAATTATATATAAGTCTACACATCAGAATCATAAGTTTATTTGGGAGGTGGAAGACTAGAACTGCTTCTACCTTCAAACCTTCAAAGACCCTGCAAGATGCTACAGAAGATGGGAAACAACAAATATGTCGTTGATGACAAAACAAATATGGACACTCCCTGTTTCCACTCTTTGTCTCCGCATTTTCTTTTGTATTCTGTTTTGTTTCTCTGTCTTCCGCATATTATGCCCAACTCAATATTAAGAAAAGGAGACTATTGAGGGTTTTGGTGTCTTTGTTGTGCGTTCTGCAACATGTTGTTAGGCTGCTGATTCGTCTGCATATTTCCATAACCTCCTCCTTGTTGTTGTTGTTGTTGTTGTTGCTGCATCTGTTGTGACTGCTGCGGTTGTGTCTGTTGCGTTTGCATCATTCCGCTGCTGTTAAACACTGTAAGAAACGGCAGTTGGTGAATCAGAATTTATGTAAGAAAGCATGTTCCCGAGAGTTTACAAGACTTTCTTACTCTGGTCACCCAACATTTGAGAAGCGTGGCCTCGTTGGGGATTGGTACCCGAAACACCATATTGCTGCGAACAATAAAGTCCACAGATATATCAGATTAAGACAATGTTCATCGTTCCAAAATATTTTCGTTTTCAAATAGCTAACCTGCATTCTAGGAACAAGTGTCTGAGATTGCATAGATGACATGTTTGGTATCTAGAATTAAATATCGACAACACCAAAGCAAAAAAGTTGATTAGTAAGTTTTTTTTTAAATCAGCAGTTCAAGAGGTTTAAGGAGAGGTGACTGACCATCTGGCTACTTGGGGAGCCTTGTGCAGAAGTAAACATTGCACTATTGGCTCCACCTGAAAACTGATTTAAGTGACGGTTCATCGTTGGATTGATCTGTCCTTGAGACATGCTATGCTGAATATGTCCACCTGAGAGCTGTCTTGCTTGGAATTGTTGGTGGGCCATTGGCTGAGAATATTGCATTTGATGCTGCCCATGTAACTAGAAAACAATATACAACATAACTTCAAAGTGTATAAAGAAAACTACCAAGACAAAAGCTTGCGATTTTACTGTTGGAAACTCTCAACTGTCACGACCGCTTTATATAAGATTCTACCTAAATTTACGGTAATGTCTCCTGAATATGAAAGCCTTTCACTTGTAGTCATCTTCAATTAAGGCCACAACTACTGAAAAATGATTATTCGAATAGCTTGAAACGGAGAAGCTAGAATAGGGATTACCGTCTGAAACTTCTGCTGACCTTGCCCATGCAAATCGTGAAGTAAGGGCATCTGACTCTATACAAAGATGATGCGAATATAAGTTCAATATACAGTAAAACCTCTATAATTAATACTCGATAAATGAATAAACACTATACAATAAAATATCTGGTCATGAGTCGGACACAGTGTAAAAATCAGCAAAATTCGATAAAATAAGAAGCTAATAATTTTTTAGAAATTTCTATGTAAATATACCTTCATGATGATATCATAGTTTCCATATATTTGATTTTTTTACATTTTACTAATCTTTCTTACATTTTTTAACTTCTTTTTCTTATTGTATTACACATTTACTGGTTTTAAGTTTTCAGACTGCAAAAGAAATTGTAAATAATTTCAAACGCTATAACTACTTTTACAAGCATTATCGATTGTAAATCAACTATAACATCATCTTTAACTATATAATCTAACATTATAGATAGTAGCCAAAATTTTATTTTGATCGGTGGACATATATTATTCATTTTGGTACTCTAAAAAACTATTAACATCTATTTTTATGATCATTGATATCACTAATCAATATCTCGAATCAATGATTGTTATTTTCAATAATAAACTCATCTAAATTCGTTAGCTTTACATCAGCAAAACGAATTTTATTATGTCGAATTTAACCCGGCTATTTCTTTCTACCTAAAAATTATTTTTCCAAAACAAGATTTCAAGATTGATAATTTAAAAAATATTACTATTATGTGATTTATATTGTTTCAACATGTGTGATTTTCAAATTTCACGGTAAAATATTGTATCATAAATATTTTTAAAAAAATTTCACCTACTTAATTAACAAACATTAATATATGACGATAACAAATTTATAAAATATCAAAGTCTTAGACATTATTAATTTATAGAGATTTTACTAACACACACCGAATAAGAGTAAGGCAAGTGAAGAACTATCAATTGCAACCAATGTATCAAGTCAAGTATTAAAGCCTATCAATTGCAACCAATATATCAAAGTCAAGTATCAAAGCCTACCTGACCCAATCCTTGCATAGAAGATTGCCTGAGCTGTTGTTGTTGTTGTTGTGCAAGTAGTTGCTGTTGATGTTGAGGCAACTGCATTAGTTTTGACCTTTGTTGCTGTTGAAGCTGTTGTTGCTGGATTTGTTGCTGAGGGGAAGGCACATTAACCATACCGGCAGATCGAGGAGAATTCGAATATGGTAAGGGAGATGTTGTGTTGTCAAAGTTGGCACCAGATGGTGATGCAGCTGATCTTCCCATAAATTGTGTTCCAGAAACCTAAAAAACACTCAAAGACATGAACCTCCAGGGGACAAATGATTCTAACATAAGTAATAATCATCTAAACTAGTTGCATAATTCTTAACCTGTAACAGATTTCCTTGACTGTTGATTTGGTTTGATGCCACAGGTAATGCATTCTTGCCTAAGGAAAGAGAATTTCAGACCCATCAATAGTGCCAAAATGCAATTGGTAATAGAAAAAAAAAACGAAGAACAAAAGAACAAGCATTGAGTCTAGCTTCTGGGTCAATGAGATTGCTTACCTGCATCGTTGACGATAAGAACATCTGCTAGATGTGGTGGAAGTGCAGTGGTTATCTGTCTCTGGTCTGGAGGCAGTCTTGTTCCTTGAAACACACAATGGTAAAATACACGAGATGGAGTTTAGCAAAACCAAATCAAAAGATTTGATAAATGTTACGGAAAATTGAAGTCTATTACCAGCGCCGTCATTTACAGCTGCTCGTAGCATGTTCTCCTGCTCTTGAATCTTTGCAGCTTGACCTTTGTCCATAGTTGGAAGCATGGATGGTCCCTGACGAGCGCCAAATCCATAGGCTTTACGGGTATCAGCTAATACTTTCTCTGCATTTGCACAAGCTGCTGCAATCATATCTATCCTTGCCTGAAAAAAAAAGAAACAACAAAAGTGCTCTCTCAAAATCAGCAAAGCCTAAACAGAGAAATCACAAAACAAAACAAAAATTGCATACATACACTCACCTTTAGCCTCTCAATTTGCATGGGAATTGGCAAATTCTGAACGCCTTGAAGCAACTGCTCTCTTTTGGAGTTGTCATCAGTTTCCATCTCCGGAAGTAATTTGGAAGACAACATAACAGGTAAAACTGCAGATCACAAAATAAAGACTTAGCTAAACCAGTTCATCGCAGTCACGGTTCCACAACTCATCCAATAAAACAAAAAAAGACCATACTTCCAGCATTCTCAGCATTGACATTCTTCGGAAGCACCACAAACGCGTTAGAAACGTTCCTCACTTCTTCCACGATGTTAAAAAGCTCGAGATTCACCATCGAATATTGCCCTAAAATATCCTGCCTGTAAAGAATCCCGTTAGAAAAATTCATAGACACTTCAAAAACAAACAAAAACATCAGTTTATGGATTAGAGGATGAACCATTTAGGAGTAGTATTAGTTCGACCATAGGTGTCGAATTCTTCAAGGATCCGAGCAATGGCCTTGCATAAGCTAACGGCTCGTGTCTTCACAGACTCCAAATTCAATTGGTTCACCATTTCCTGATTCAGCTTCTCTGCCACCGGAGGTGGCTGCTGTGGCTGCGTCGTCATCAATCCAGCTCCACCCTCCATTGTTATCAAGAGTACCTGATAATTTCAGAGGAATCGGACGAAATGCCAATTTTTGGTTGGAGAAAATTGCATCAACTTTCACTATCGCAAGAGACAAAGGGGTTAAGGCTAGGCGGCATCGGTGGTGAAGCTTGGGAGCTTCGCCGGCCACAAGAGATCTCGCCGGAAATTGCAGAGGCTGGATGAAGCTCGCGTCGAGGACGAGACGCGGCTCAAGTTTTGGCTGAAGCTTTCCAACGGCGGCAAAGGAGGCGGTCAGTTTTATCGGAGAAATCGCCGGTGGATGCAAGGTTTGTGCATCAGGTTTCGTCGAGAAGAAAGAAACAAAAGAAAAATGATGGAAGTTTTGGGCTGAACTAACTAAAGCCCAAGGTGGAGTTTTATGAAGTTATGGGCTTTAGTCATTATCATTATTCAATCAGTTCTTGGGCCTAGCTAAAACGTGAAGAAACAAGCTGGTCCAAATTGTGGTCGGTGATACTTGTTATTAAAGGAAACGGAAGCAATACATAGAACCCTAACAGAATAAGAGAGAAGAGCCACAAGAGTAACAAACAAGGTGGAAGGAGAATCTCCGGGACGTTAGAAACGGAGGAGAGAGCGTGTGATAGAGAGGATTTGGGTTTCAGAACCTGAGAGGCCTTATTGGGCCTTTGTTGGGCTTTTTCTTTAAACCATAATCTGTCCAGCTCTATTTTTACCTGAACAAAAATCGGAGATCCATGAGAGGCCAGGTAGTGCCACGTTGGATCATTGGTCTATGATATGTCGATGTCATTTCAGTACCACGTAGACTTTTAACTGGACACGTGTTATACAAAATGACTAAGTGGTGAAAACCAACGTTTTAACTTTTAACGCGGTTTACGATGCAATGTGTGAGTAAAGAGTGACAGCTTTTCTTTAAAAAAACCTAGTCGTTATCCATTACTGTGAAACAGTATTATTTTCTTCTATATTTGAAAAAATGTATAAAAGGTAAATAAACAATACAATATTTAGTACTTAAATTACCATTTCACCGATAATCTTCCTTTTTCGTCAGCATTTCATATTTTAATTGCTTTTTATTAGTTAATTTCACAGCAACAGTTTCTTTCATTTCCTATACATAATAAACTTTTACTTTTGGTATATATATTTTCTTACCCCAAGATTAAGGAAATAAACTACAAATTATCTGTCAAAAAAAAAAAAAAAAAAACAAACTACAAATTATCTAATACCATCAGTCTATCCTATACATGGACCCAAAAAATAGTTTTCCTCTTATAAAAATTTAGGTAAAAGGCACAGTAAAAAGGAAAAGGAAATATTACTATATACAAAATGCAAAAAAAAAAAAAATGCATAATTAAGAAGGTTTGATTTTTTGACAGCACCAAATTAAGAAAATTTAAAACTACCCATATATAGCTTCGTTTCATACCACTACGGCACTACCACCTAATTAAAAATAATAATGTACATTTTCTAAAATAAAATTGTCATTTTTTATTCCAACTTTTTTTTTTGAAAAAATTACGCTTAAAACGAACTGAAAAAAAAAAAAAAAAAAAACAGATAAAGCGTGACTTAACAAGAAAATAAAAGAATTTGGTTGTTTTTTTCCTCGGATTTGAAGAAGCTTGTTCCGTACACCGATGACCGTTTTCGTCTCCCTCGCTTCAGTATTTACGAAGCTTTTACTCTCTCTCTGTACTCTTTAAAAATCAAACCTTTTGTTTTAAAACCCATAAAGAATCTGTAAGTGAAATCATACTGTAAGGACAAATGTTTTACTCACAATGTCTCGTATCGAGGAAAGGACCATTAGGAGCCATTTGGGTCGCTGCTTATTTCTTCAAAAAGCTTAAAAAAGCTCAAGTCAAAGATACTCATATTCCTTCTTCCGTTGGTTAGTTTCCTTTCTCCTTCTTCTTCTTCTTCTTTACATTGCTCTTCTTCTTCTTCTTCTTTTTTTGTTCTCAGAAGTGATTTTTCTGCGGCGTTTTTTTTTTAGGGTTTAAACTTGGGGAAATTGATTGAATCGGTGAGTGACAGTTTACCTGAAATGGAAATTTTAGGGTTTTATTTTCTTATCTAATCGTGATCACTGTTGATTTTGGGGGTTTATTTTATGTTGGTTTGTATTTGTTCATCAGTTGTTTGACAAAATGCCTCAGAGATTTTACAGATGCGTTTATGATTGAAAAGTTTCGAGCTTTCTATTGTACATTGATGGGCGTGGTTTAGTTAAAGTTTCGAAATTTTCTATTGTATATTGATGGTGATGGATTTAGAGTAACGAGTAAGTCTGTTCACTGTTTAGTTTGCTTGAGCTCTAAAGTTCTTGTATCAACGAGAAAGATGTATTTTTTCTACAACAATTGGCATTTTGAGAATTTTTTTACTTCAGTTCTGTTTATCATGTGTGCCTTTAATTGTTCTGGTTATCTTTTGGATGCACAGATCAGATCTTGCAAAAAGAGGTAGACGCGTTGACATACAGAGTTTTAGCTTATCTTCTTCTTGGTATTGTAAGGATATATGCCAAGAAGGTAGACTTTTTGTTCGATGATTGCAACAAAGTGTTGATCGGCGTTAAGGAGTTTGTGGCTAAGGAGAAGAACAGAGAAAAGACAAATGTGCCATTGCCTGCATCTACCGCGTGTTTTTCCATTGTGTTGCCTGAGAGCTTTGAACTAGATGCTTTTGATCTTGGGATTCTGGAAGATTTTCACGGGTATGGTTGTTCTTCTTATACAAAATGTATTTTGCAGAGGTCCTTTTCTAGTCTCACTTTTTGTTTCTTCTTCTCAGGGGCAATGTTAAGTCGCAGGAAGATATTACACTTAAAGGTACTTTACTAATTCAGTCTTTTGACGTTAATCTTATCACTGTTCATGTACTTATACCATTACATTTTGAAATAGATGGAGGTCGGGAAACAGATAGCATGGACCTGTACTCAACAGAAAGGGTATGGCTTCTCACTTTATAGACTCCTGAGTGTGTAACTGTTCGGTTCTACTACAATGTATATCGACATTGTTTCATGATTCCATTTCTCTTTTATCGCTTTGTTTTCATTTTGGTATTGTTGTGAATATATGTGATAAAGATACTATTTTGCGGAGTTGCAGTTCGACATGGAGGAGGACCTCATCTTTACGTTTCATGAAACTTTCTCTGCTGATCATAATGAAACCAAAAAGTGAGTATGATAGTTTTTTGGCTCCATGCATGTAACATGTAATCAACAGATAGAAGCCTAACTTTCTCTGTATAAAATTGTTGTTGCAGTGAGAGTTTCACGCATGATATGGACGTGGATGCAGAAAATGTCAGAGATACTACTGAAGAAGCACCAGCCGGAGTCGCTGAAGCTGAACCACTGGATTGTAATGAATCATCTAGAGATCAACAAAATGCATCTAGGCATTCAGAGGATCCAGCATCAGCTGACATGCTTGTGAAACTGCAAATGTCTGAAGATGTCAGAAGAGCTCAAGAAGAAGATGCATTTGGAGAAACCATATGTACCATTGTACAGAAACTAGTGGATCCTCATGAGTCCTTAGGAGATAAGCTACCCAGAGATGGGCACTGGGACAGTTTAGAATCAGAGAAAACCTTAGTGGAAACAAGTAGGGAAAAAATGCGGCATGATGGGTCCCTCCTATCTGAATCTGGAAGTCCTGAACCGGATCACGGGATTGAGGAACATCCTTCTGGTCCCACAAGAGTTGATGGAGAGAAGGAGATCCAGGAGATGAATACTCTAGAAGATTACGAACCAGGATCCGTGACAAATCCTAGAGACTTGTCAGAAGGCGTAGAGAGATGTCGAGGTCATAGTGAAGTGGAAATGACAGACTTTGAGATGCTTAATGGGTCTGGTAAAGAACAGTCTGAGACTTCTGAAGTGAAACTCAATGGTTTAGAGACAGGTTTTCTCTCTGACATGACTGTTTCGAAAGACCTCAGTAGAAGGTTTAATGCAACAGATACTCCAGTGGAGTGTCAAGGTCATAGTGAAGCATCTCAAAGTCTAAAAAATTCTAGAGACTTGCCCGAAGGCGTAGAGAAATGTCGAGTTCATAGTGAAGTGGAAATGACAGACTTTGAGATATTTCATGTGCCGGGTAAAGAACAATCTGAGACTTCTGAAGTGAAACTCAGTTCCGAGAAAGGTTTTCTCTCTGACATGACTCTCTCAGGAGACCCCAATAGACGGTTTACTGAAACAGATACTCCAGTTGCTGTCACTCCCAAAGCACCTTCGCGGTCGAAAATTTCTGAAGGTGCACACTTTTAAAAATATGAGCTCCAGACAATATACTTGGTTTATGTTTTTTACGTGTTAATCTATAGTTTGAAATACAGGGGAAACAAGCCCTCAGTTCTCGGTCATTCCTACGCCGGCTGCAAAGGAGTCTTCTCGGTTTTCACGGAAAAGGAAATGCTTGATAGATGATGATGAAGTGATTATTCCGAACAAGTAAGAGAACTTTTTGTAACCTGAATTATATTCATCTGCAGAGTCCCGTACAAGTGTGTTATATTTGGTATACTTTTGTTATTGTAGAGTGATGAAGGAAATGCTAGAGGACTCAAGTAAATTGATTTCAAAACGGAGAAACATCGCTCATACTGACTGTCCTGAGAGGAAAACCAAACGTTTTGCCGATCCTTCACGAAGTTTCTTGGGCCCTTTGTTTCCGTGTAAGTAAAATGTCATATTTTGCTGTATATCGAATTGTATTGTTGTGTTTGCTGACTGTTATAATCCCACAGATGATTCTTTGGACCTCCAGTCGCTTTTTTGTCAACCAATCAAGCTTAAAAACTGGGGTACCATAGGAACTCCTAAAAATGCTAAAATTGCTGGACGAAAAGAAATTTCTGCTCTTGGCACTGTCAAAATTCCTGGGGATGTTTTATCTTCGAATCAGACTGAGAATTCTCAAGAAATTATGGAGACTCCCCAGGCTGCTGCTCTTGCTGGGCTGAAAGTGACAGTGGTAAATAGTAACGAGGTTCCCGCTAGTTCCATAACTTCTGGAATTACTCATCAAACAGAAAATGGTGCAGAGACGCCAGTGAAGCCTTCAGCTATTGCTCCAGAAACACCAGTGAGGACATCAGAGCAACCAGAGATTGCTCCAGAAACACCAGCAGTCTCTGAGCAAGTAGAGATTGCTCCTGACACGCCGGTGAGAAAATCAATGTCGAAAAGGATTTTCAAGGACCTTGAGAACTGTGATAAAGAAACAAGACATGCATGTCCCTTCACTTCCTTTGATGAGCAGCCGTCAGTGTACTGTGTGGAAAATAGAGATCTTGATACGATTTTGATGAGCGAAGAGGTACTGCTATATTGCATCATTTAGCCTATCGTGTTTAAGTTACAAGACTGAGCATTTATATTTTGTTTCTGATTCAACAGGTGAATGCAGATGAAAAACAGGACTTGCAACAAGGTAAAACGCTTTCTGAATTCTGATCTTGTCTATGATTAAGTGATGATCCTCATGTATGCTCAGTTTTTGTTGATTTAATATATACAAGAACCTGTGAAGATTTTTTGAAAATATCAAAATATAAACAACTTAGTTGGTTATCAAATCTTGTTTGTTGCATGTCAATAATCGTGTCATGTATGTTTTGATTTGCAGAGACATGGACAGCAAGAACAAGGTAATAGACTCACACTTTCGATATCAATCTCTCGGACTTGCTTACATTCGGATGATTATCTGACTCTGGATTATACAGGAATGTGGCGAGATTCTTGGAAAAGACGTTTCTGGAGCAGAGAAAAAGAGAAGAAGAAGAAAAAGTGAGTTTGTTGCAACTATGTAGAGGAAGAACTCAGAAACAAAGCGCAAGACTCTTCTATGAGACTTTGGTATTTCTCAAATTTTACACAATGTCTTCATTAGTTTTTTCATGTATTCATGAAGACTTAAAGATGGAGAAACTAAGTGAATATGATTTTGCAGGTGTTGAAGACTAAAGGATACTTGGAAGTGAAGCAAGATCATCCATATAGTGATGTTCTTCTCACCAGACAACAACAAGCTTGTTGAAAAGCTCTCAGTTTTTTTTTTTTTTTTTTTTTCAGTTAGGCTCACAAGTATCTGTGAATTAAAGTTGTTAGTTTTTACTTTTTATTGCCTAACAAAATTAGCCAATTTGAGTTTTTTTCTTTTAAGTTGATATATTTAGTAAGATTAATTGATTCTTATCAAGTTCTTTTAAGAGACAATGCAGCTTCAATCTGAATCATCAAAAGATATCAATTTGACATTTAGACCACTTCCTCCTAAATGCCACAGCAAGGCTCTTGTGCGGCTACTTTGGTCACACTACACCTAAGTATTTGACATCAAATCCTCACCCTTCAGGTCTTAATATACAAATGACCTCATATCCCTTGTTGAAGAGCTTGTGCTCCAATGCCGAATCTCGAGCTTCTGGTGTGGTGATTGACACAAATCTTTGGTGATGACTATGAGGTGATTTTAATTTCTTTTGCTGATTGGTTCATGTTTTGTTATACATGTTTTGTTTGCTATGCTTACACAGGGTTTCTGATTTGGTATCTCCTTTTTTCCAATTTCTGGCTGCCTGACTAATACATAACTTATCCAATGACTAGCAGTATTATTATGCCCAAATAAATCCTATTATAGGCCAAGTAAGCCCATTCCAGGTTTCATTTTGTCTATAACAAATCTTTTTTTTTGATCAACAGTCTATAACAAATCTAACAAATCTAATAACTACAACAAAACTTTGTTACCAAGTTCAAATCGAGAAACGGTAAAAACTACATTTTTTTTATTGAGGACAATCCGGAAAGATGAACACAGACCGGTTTAGGAGACAAACAAACAAACAAAAAGGAAAATAATATAATCTCAAAATCATGTGATAGATTTGAGGTTAAAAAGCTTTACTTTTTTGTCCCTCATTAGACTCTAAAAACGATGAATAAAGAAAACAGATCTTCCCTTTCAAATATTTGGAGACAAAAAAAAGTGGGATTTAACCTCTTTTTTACCCCTTTCAAGATTTAATGCTTATTACCCAAAGAAAAGCTCATCTTCAGGGCATTAGTTCACAACGTCGAGAACAAGCTTACGGGATTTGAGAACTGACCACTTCAGTCTCCTGTAATATGCAGCTTGAAGCAGAGCCAATGACAGTAAAAATATCCATTTGAAACCCATCTGCACCACACACAAGAACCAATGGTTAACACAAATTTAAGCACAGAGTTGGATTCCCTGTATTGGCGGGTTCCTTTGGGTCGGTGTGGAACCAACATTACGGTTTTGAGTACAGAGCAACAAAACGGTCTGGATCATTCAAGTCCACGAGTTCATGTCTGATGATAGTAGATTAGTATTTAGAATGTTTTAGTTTTGGCCTGAGATTAGCAGCCTAAAGAGAAGAGCGGTGTTCTAGTCAACACAAACTTGCAGCTATTCGAGTTCAATCTGCTACACCGAACCAAAACAATCCTAACAGGGATAAAATGGTAGTACTTTTTTCTATATCCAAAACCAAACCCAAACAACCAAATCATACTACGGTTTTAGTTTGGTAACAACTTTCTTAAAGTGAGTGTGAAACGACAGATTAAACAATGGAATCATATCAAACAAAGAAACTTACCAATTTCCTCTCTTCCATTTCTGGTTCAGCAGCCCAGGACAAGAATGATACAACATCTTTACCCATCTGCAACATATTTTAAAAAATTAAAGACAATTAATACAAGGAAAGGTCAAATCCAATAAAGATGTACGGTCTGTAATTCTTTTCTCAAACAGAAGAACAGTAACCTGTGCTTCTGTTGCAGGAGTTCCATCTTCATACTCCACAGCTTCATCATTGAGCATCTTTGGCATAGCGATTGCTCCACCAGGGAAATAAGGATTGTAGTGTAACCCCTCTCTGATCTGTACCATTATCACATGATTTCGTTTTTTAACACCCAACGATTTGAAATTGTAATAACAAGTATGATGCGCAAATAGGAGAGAAATTTACCGAAATTCCCGCAGGAGGATCACGGTAACCAGTCAACAGAGCAAAGACATAATTTGGGCCATTGTGACGTGCCTGGCAGAAAGCAGCAAAGCTGTTTGGATCACAAGAGATGAATATTCTAAAAATATACAAATTGAGTGAAAGAGCACCAAACCTTAGTTATAAGACTTAGATCAGGTGGATACGCTCCTCCATTGGCAAACCTTGCAGCTGATTCGTTTGAGTATGGTTCAGGAAGCCGGTCACTGAGTTTACCAGGCCGAGTAAACATCTCACCCTCATCATTTGGTCCATCAACAACCTCGATTTCAGCTGCCATGGCCTTTGCCTCTTCCTCTGTATAGGCAACACCAACCAAATCTCGGTATGAGATGAGAGACATAGAGTGACAAGACGCACAGACTTGCTGATAAACTTGGTGACCACGACGGATCCTGCTCATAACAAATCAACCACCAGTAAATAAACACCAAAAAATTATCAATTCATGGCTTTTGTGTTACAATTTACCTATGCTAGTCAACAGGTAAATAAATAAATAAAACTCAAATCTATAAAAGAACATGTGTGACAAAAGTGTAGTTTGAATGAATGAAGACTCACGAAGCATGGTCATATGAGCTGAGAATGCCATCATGTGGCCAAGGGTAGTTTGGACACTCCAAACCATGTTCAGCTTCATCAGCAGATGCTACTGTGGAGAAACTCAACAATCCTGTGATACCAGCACCCATGAGAGCAAGTGCTCTTACACCAGCAGAACCAGCATCTTCATTAGCTTTCTTTGAAGACAGCCATGACAATACTGGAGTTGCCTAGTGGAAGATGATAACACAGAGCAACAATAAGAAAAAAAATACCATTAATCACAAATCAAAATGTCTAAGTTGTTATATTCAAAAATCTCCAAAGCCACAACAATTCTTTAACGAGAATATTCTATAAGAGCATTGAACGTATACACAGAAAACAAAAAAAAATATGAAAATCAGATCCCAAGCTAAAATCTCAGAAAGAAATCGAAAAGATGACTCACGACTGATTGGGATTGAAGTTTCCTTCTAAGAAGCTGCTGGATAACTCCTCCTCCAACCATTTCATGAACGTTTGTACCAATAAATCTCGCTGAAACAAACAAAGACGAAAAGGTGATTTACGAATATAAGCAAATGCGTAAGCCCTAGAAATTCGATTCTTCATAAAGATCCGAAGATCCATTAAACAAAAATATTGGAAGAATAAAATTTCACTGATTCGGATACGAGATATGTCGATCGAGAAAGACTTACAGGAAGATGAAGCAACAACGAGATCGGCGATTGACGAACAGACGAGGAAGAAGAAGTAAACAGATACCAGAGAAAATGGATGACGCTACTGAGACTGACCACCTTCAACTTCTATGGGCCTTAATATCATCTATTAAAGCCCATAGTTGCAGCGGGCACAATCTGAAAAGGTTTATGGCAAGTAAAGTCGAATTAACGAACAAAGTAAACAATAATTGTTGCAAATATCTTTACTGTTAAAAGACTATGTACCCGAGCATGTCCATGATCAGACCTTCTTTCACCAACACTTGTATTCATATGCTCTCTCTTTGTGACTACACTCGTTTTGTTAGGTTCTACACTGTACCTGAGAAGCCTCCTCTTTGTCTTTGAAAAATGTTATTATGACTGATGTTGATATAGCAATAATTAAACTTTTGATTTCGTCTTATTCTTCGTACGAGTTACTTTTTGCTTCAACTACAAATTTATCATGTTAAACTTTCTTTTAACCAACATTTCGTAACAGACAATAGTTCTTGGTTGGCTTAGAGATGAACTAACAATTAGGAGACTGATCACCATGACTAATAAACAGAGGCAAGAGTCTTCTCTAGTCAGCTCTTACATACGTAATAATTTATGAAGGCAGACAATGACTAATAACAAGTGTATGCGGCTCTTACATACGTAATAGTGAAGGCAGATAATGATTTAACACCTAAACATTCAAAATTATGCATATTTTAAGACAAAAACTTGTATCACAAGTTAAACACCACCAAAAGAGCTTCTCTTCTTCTATTACAAGTCGTCAGAGATGGTAATCTTCTTACCGGAGAATATTAGGTACCTTCAGATTCGGCTTGGTCTCCAAATCATCTTCTTCTAGGCTTTTGGTCTCCAAATCATCTTCTTCTAGGCTTTCTTGTGGAAGGTAGTCTTCGTACCTGGAATATCAAAAACCCTTGTTGTGATCTTTCCTTGTATTACCAAAAACAAAACTCAAAATACAAATAGTCAAATCCCTTACCGAAGCTTCTTTCTAGGGTTGTACCTAATTAACAAAAATAAAAGCGTTAAATCTTCTGTAATGACATCAAACCAATAAGTTAGTAAGTTAGAGAAACAGATCTCCATATTGAAAATCAATTTACTTGGGTCGGAGAGTGTATGGAGCTGTCTCAATCACGTCAAGATAAACCTTACGACAGCTCAAGTTTTCACGATCCCTCATTTGCAAGGCCTACAGAGTAAAAGATTTTATCAGCAAACCTAAATGCTTTTCATCATTGCTATATAAACTACTCTCACCTTCTTTGCTTGGTCAGCAGAAGCAAACTCAACAAAGCCAGAGCCCACAAGGTCACCCAACTCATTTACAATAAGTCGAATACCAACAATTTCTCCAACATATTTGAAGAATCTGAGGCTGTAAAAATGGTGGATTAAATATCAGACATTAAAAATTTGCTACTAGAACGATATTAAGAAATAAAGGGTGCTACTTACATATGTGATATTTTAACTTCGTAAGAGAGATTGTAAACAAAGAGCGTTTTTTCTCTTACGGCAACTTCCTGAATTTAACAGCCAGTTGTGTTAGCACGACACTAAGGATAAAAAGGACTTAAATTGCATAACAACCAAAAATAGATTCATTCCCAGAATAAGAGAAAGCACACAAAGCCAAGTGTTTCTTCTGAGCCTGACATATTTTGACGATCTTAAGAACATGTACCTCAACAAAATCCGGGGTTTCATCAAGTCCTTTCACTGCCTCATCTTCTTCTATCCAAAGGCTTTCTCGTCGAATGTAGTCTTCGTACCTGGAATATCAAAAACCCTTGTGATGTCTCCACGTATACCTAATGTGCTCTTGATAACAAACTCAAGATGCAAATAGTTAAATCCCTTACCAAACCTTGTAATCTATGCAATACCTAATTAAGAAAAATATTAGTGTTAGTCTTCTGTAATGGCATCAAAACTCTAGCAATAAGTTACAGCCAGTGTTATAACATGGAAAATCAATTTACTTGGATCGTAGACGTAGAGGGTATGGAAATTTCTTAGCCAGCGAAATCTTCTTATCGTTCAAATATTCACCGTTGTACTTTTTTCCAGCGCCTACAGTATAAAAGATTTAATTAACAATCTTACTTTCAAATAACTAATACCCTACTTTTCATCATTACTATAACTATTCTCACCTTCTTTGCTTCGTTAGAAGAAGCAAACTCAACAAAGCCATAGCCCACATGCTTGCCCTTGTTGTCCACAACAAGTCGAACATGAACAATTTCTCCAACATCTTTGAAGAAATTGATGCTGTAAAAATGGAGGATAAAATATTGGTCATGAAAAACTTGCTCCAAGAACAAAAGAGGAAATTAAAGGTGCTACCTACATATGTGATATCTCAGTTTGGCCAGAGAGATTGTCAACAAAGAGCGTCTTTTCTCTTATGGCAACTTCCTGAAATTAGTAGCCAAGTGTGTTAGTGCAACTCCAAGGAGAAAAAGACTTTAATTGCATAACAAAGAAAAGTAACTTCATCGAAAGATTCATCCCCAGAATAAGTCATCTTTTGACTTTTTGTGGAAACAGTTCTGTTACTAAAAGCTAAGCATTTCTTCTGAGCCTGACATATTTTGAAGATAATAAGAACAGGTACCTCAACAAAATCGGGAGATTCATCAAGTCCTTCCACTGTCTCATCTTCTTCTACCAGAAGGCTCTTTCGTCGAAGGTAGTCTTCATAACTGAAATATCAAACAACCTTAATGATCTCTACATGTCTTCACCCAATGTGCTCTTGATAACAATCTCAAGAGGCAAATAGTTAAATCCCTTACCAAAGCATATCTGCAAGGTTGTACCTAATTAAGAAAAATAATATTGTTAGTGTTCTGTAATGGCATCAAAACTCTAGCAATAAGTTAGAGGCAGTGTTACATAAACAAATCTCCATAACATGGAAAATCAATTTACTTGGGTGCTGGAGGGTATGGAGCTTTCTTAGCCACATTCAGAAAAATCTTATGATCATGCAAATATTCACCATTCTTCTTTTCCAGCGCCTACAATATAAAAAATGTAATCAGCAATCGTACTTTCAAACAACTACTTGTATAATTTTCATCATAAATATACACTACTTTTCAAATGACTACTAAAATAATTTTCATAATTACTGTTACTACTCTCACCTTCGTTGCTTCGTAAGCAGAGGCAAACTCAACAAAGCCATAGCCCACATGCTTACCCTCGTGGTTTACAATAAGTCGAACATTAACAACTTCTACAACATGTTTGAAGAAACTGATTCTGTAAAAGTGGAGGATAAAATATCAGTAATGAAAAACTTGATCCGAGAACGAAAGTGGAAATTTAAAGTGCTACTTACATATGTATCATTTTAGTTTGGGGAGAGAGATTGGCAACAAAGAGTACCTCCTGAATTGAACAGCCAAGTGTGTTAGCAAAGGACATAAATTGCATAACCACAAAGAGTAGATTCATCTCCAGAATAAGAAGTCATCTTAAGAACAGGTACCTCAACAAAATCAGGAGTTTCATCAAGTCCTTCCACTGCCTCATCTTCTTCTATCAGAAGTTTTTCTGGTCGACGGTAACTGGAAAATCAAAAACCCTTGTGATCTCTCCATGTATATTATCCAATGTGTTCTTGATAACAAACTCAAGATGCAAATAGTTAAATCACTTACCAAACCTTGTGTTCTACGCAATACCTAATTAAGAAAAATATTAGAGTTAGTGTTCTGTAATGGCATCAAAATATTAGAGGCAGTGTTACATAAAAAAAATCTCCATAACATGGAAAAACAATTTACTTGAATCGTGGAGGATGTGGAAAAATCTTAACCACACCCAGAGAAAGCTTATGATCATGCAAATATTCACCGTTGTTCTTTTTCAGCGCCTACAGTATAAAAGATTTTAATCAGCAATCAAAGAACTAAGTCTATTTAATTATTTTCATTCAAAAATGGCTACGAAAAATACTTATAATCAATACTATAATCTACTCTCACCTTTTTTGCTTGGTTAGAAGAAGCAAACTCAACAAAACCAATACCCACATACTCAGTACGTTTGCTTAACATAAGTCGAACACGAACAACTTCTCCAACGTTTTTAAAGAAACGGATGCTGCAGGATGAAATATCAGTCATGCTCCGAGAAAGGAAAGTGGAAACTAAAGATGATGCTACTTACATATCTAATATGTTAGTTTGGCTAGAGAGATTGGAAACATAGATGGTCTTTTCTCTTGTGGCAGCTTCCTGAATTTAACAGCCCAAGTGTGTTAGCACGACTCTTAAAGGACTTAAATTGAGGAGATAATAAGAACAAGATGCTTAATTATACCTTGACTGAGATTAAACTAGCCTCGATTTGCTGGATACTATCAGCAAATCTTTTCGTCGTCTCCTGTTACGCGTAGCCATTAGAACACAGTGTAAAGAAAATTGTTTTCGAAGAAGATAACGATTCCATCTTCGGTTACCTTTTCCTTAAGTTTCCTCAGAATCGATTTGGTCTCCAAAACATCTTCGGGCTTTCTCTTACCTAAAACGTAAGCTAAAATCAAGCCAAGCAAGTGGGTATAAAAACATTAGACAAGGAGAGAGACCCCACCCAGTAAATTAGTAGCTTTGGCGCCTGATTTCTCCATTAAAATAGATGGCAATCAGCGAGGGTTTCTTTTATGTTCCGGCAAGCGTTCAGTAAATAAAAACACTAGTGATCCAACCTTAGGAAGAAGGTCCTTATAAAACAATAATCTGGTTTGGGCTGGGCTTTTATTGGGTTGGGTTTTCAACTGATTTTAATTGACTTAGATTTACAGTTTTTTTTAGTGTTTCTTGGAAATTTTTACATACACATTGACTAAACTTCTCAATTCTCCCCATCAACTAAATATAATTAAATCCTTAAAAACACCTACATAATTCAAAAATTTATTAAATTTCAGATTTTAGTTGTGGCTAAATTATGACAAAATAACTCAAAAAAAAAAATGAAAAATTAACAAAATTTCAATTCCAAAGAAGATGACACGAATCATAACCAATCTATACTATATAAAAGTTGAATATATAGTATTTTGAAGGCGTCCACATAGAATTCTAAAAACGTGATGTTATTGGTCCACATCGATGTTTAACATAAATTCTCACGATAACTTAACAAAAACTAAAAAAACAAATCATACATGCCAAAAAAGTTAAAAAAAAAAATCATTTTTTTTATTATTGAATAATTAAAAAATATATTTTGTTTTTCTTAACTTCATATTTTCCTGATAATAAATTAATATGAAAATATTATAAAAATAAATAAAATGAAATATGTGCCTTTAAAATAAAGGTAATTGGTTGCATGTAGTTTTAAATCCATATTTATTCTTATTTAGTAATTTGTATATAGATGAAAGAGAAAAAAAAAGAATAAACTCTAGAAAAAAATCTCAGAAAAAGGAAGAAGAAGCCAACAAAATAATAGAAATTACTCAAAATAATAAATGTAGTATATTCAAAAAATTATGCCTTAGTTTCTAATTAAGCAACAAAATAATAGAAAATATTTAAAATAATAAGTTGCCTTATTTTTATATTTTTTTTTATTAACTTCATATTTTCCTGATAACTATTGTAGAAATAATTTAATATGAAAATATTTTAAAAAAAACGAAATATGTTTTTTTTAAACAAAAGGCAAGTGGATGCATAATAGTTCTGAATCCATATTTATTCTTATTTAGTATACTAGATCTGTGATCCGCGCTACGCGCGGATATGTTTATATCGATTCTAAATACTTTTGTGTTTTTTAATTTATTAAATAGTAAAAATTAAAAAATTAAATTAGATTTAAATTTACAGAATATCAATTATAATATTAAGACAATTTTTATAATATTTTATTTTTACAAATTTTAAACATGTATGTTTTAATTAATTTTTAGTATTATCTATATAATTTGTTATTAAAATTAATATATATATTAAGATTAATTTTGGTTTAAAATGTATTATAATATCATGTAAAAGCGATGGAAATTTTATGAGATCGTGATGTAGTATCTAAAAACAATAAAAGTTTAAAAACCAAACAACTAAGGTTAAAATTACTAAAATATTTATGGAAAAAATATTGAGAAGTGATGAGAATTTGATGAAGTAGGTGTTGATGTAGCATCCAACTTATTCTTTACGGAAATGTTTTTCTTTGTGGTGACTGCCAACTGCGTCACCGTCGTCATATGATGCATCACTATGGATGACACCAGATGTCTCTGCTTATTTGTTATCCATTTGAGTTGTTCTTGTTTCATCCATTGCATCATGTCGTTGAAACTTCTTGGTCATTTTAGTTTATTGATTAATATCTTTAGATAATATAACTCTCCTGCTGTTGGATGAATGTTGACTATTCTTCCTATTGTCAAAGTAAATCTTGTTAAAAATTCCAAATTAGTTAACTGGCGAGCCTCTTCAATTTTCTGGTTTTTTTCCATCCAGGTTGTGAGCATTGTTCTCTCAATATCTTCCCTACACAGCACTTGCCTGAGATCATCTATAACTTTATATGTAACGTGTTGTTGTCCAGGCAGATGGATTATGAGCTTTTGAACTGCAGGACCCTTTTCTATTACAATGGTTTCTTTATCAACCCCTTTTGTAATGTATTTGAAAAGGTATTTAAGATCGGTCGAATCATTAAAAACCACGCAAGGAAGTTGGTTGGGAGAAGAGGAAGAAGCTGAAGGTGACATAGTTCTTGTGTGAGATTTAAAGAATAAAGCGTTTGATTTCTGCATGTTCAATTAAAAGTTGTAGATAGTTTATTTATAGGTAAAGCCACTATTTTGGAATATATAGTAAGTTTCTCGTTTTTGTTTGTAAAATTGTTCCTTTACTGCACTTTTTTTTTCTTTTTTTCTTTTTTTTTTCTTTTAGGTCATAGTAAGTTTCTCGTTTATGTTTGTAGAAACTTACTATTTAGGATATAGTAAGTTTTTCGTTTTTGTTTGTAGAATTTTTTTTTTTATTACAAACTCAAATTTTCTTAAACCTTGATTATATATTAATTAAAACTTACTAAAATGGCATGATTTCCTTATGCCTAGATTGACATGATTTTTCTTTTAAGTTTTTGGCATATTTTGATTTTTTTTTTCTCACTATTTTTGAATATAGTAAATTTCTCATTTTTGTTTGTAAAAATTTTCCTTTACGTTGCAATTTTTGTTTTTAATAACAAACTCAAAAAAATTTTAAGCTTGATTATATATTAATTAAGAACATACTAAACTGGCATGATTTTTTTATGCCTAGATTGACGATGATTTTTTTTTAAGTTTTTGACAGATATTGATTTTTTTTTGTTGCAATTTTTTTTCTTTTTTTTTTATTACAAACTCAAATTTTCTTAAAACTTGATTATATACTAATTAAATTATTATTAATTAAAAACATATTAAACTGGCATGACTTCCTTATGCCTAGAGCAAAGATGATTTTTCTTTTAAGGTTTTGACAGATATCGATTATTATTTTTTTAATTATTTTTTAAGTTTTTGGAACATATCGATTTATGGTAAACATTGACGTGGACCAGTAGAATCGCGTTTAAATTTTTGGTAGATATCGATTTATGTTAAATATTGACGTGGACCAATAGCATCGCGTTTTTTAAATCCTATGTGGACGCGTTAAGAACACTATAGCTTCAACTTTTATATAGTATAGATTGTATATAGATGAAAGAGAGAGGAAAGAAAAAAAAAAAAAAAAAAAAAAAAAAAAAACCTAGAGAAAATTTCAGAAAAAAAGGAAGAAGAAGAAGGAGAAGTATAGAAATCCTAATAACACAACAAAAAAAAAAAAAAAAAAAAACTAAAAGACAAATCCAATAACGTTTGAAAAAAAATGAGAAAATAAAAATGTTAGAGGAATAGGTTATGCTTAAGAAAAAAATCACCGGCAACAGAAATAATAAACTATATAATGTACATGTCTAATTGTCTATTTGCAGTTGGAAATAGAAAAAAAGAAAAAAAATTAGAAAATTTTTTAAATAAATAAAAATCAAAAGAAGCATAATCTTTTTTATTGTATTTTCTATTTGTA
This sequence comes from Barbarea vulgaris, assembly GCA_963667165.1. Lineage (NCBI taxonomy): Eukaryota > Viridiplantae > Streptophyta > Magnoliopsida > Brassicales > Brassicaceae > Barbarea > Barbarea vulgaris. The sequence continues at coordinate 27,839,502 of OY763890.1, read as the reverse complement.
AAATTTAAGAACCAAGCTAACGATATAAATAAAGAGAAAAATGAAAGGGAAATTATATATAAATATGAAAAAAAATCATATGTAAATAAGTTTAGAATTTAAAAGAAAAGAGAAAAAAAAAAAAGTAAAGTCAAAAGATGGCAAAACACAATCCTATAAAATAAATAAAAAAAGAAGAAAAACAAAATATTACATAATGGAATATAATGAATGCATAAAATATCATATACATACCTCCTAGAGAAATTCCCTCAAATAGCACAAAAACAAGTTTTTGTTCCACAAATAGCTCACATTTTTATTTAGTACAAAAATAGCATTTTATGAAGTTCATAATTTATTTATTTTGGTTTGGGTTGACTATATTAGAATTTAGGGTATAGTTTTTAGGGGGTAGGAGGTACAGTTTAGGGTTTAGGGCTTAGGGTTTAGGGTTTTCTAAACCCTAAACCCTAAATCCTAAACCTTAAAAATATGAGGCCATTTAATAAAAATGCTAATTGTGTCTTAAATAAAAATATGAGCTAAAAATGTCACAAAAACCTCATTTTGTGCTATTTTTGAGAATTGCCCTACTTCCTATGATAAAATTAAGAAAATATATTTTTTAAAGAAATATGAAAAAAATAATTAAAATATGGCACAATATATATGCTCAAAATCATGTTTATAATTGGAAAAGAATTTACTATGTATATAATCTTACAAAAAAGAATTATTCATTTAGAACTTACACATTAAAAACGTATAATAAATTATCAAAAATTAAAAACATACAAATATATTTAATTTTAATAGTTAACAATTTATAGACAATTTATTTTCTAAATTTACATTACCATATTTTCCAAATTATGTAATTTTTATTGCAATAGTAGATTTAATTATATTTTGAAAATCAAGGGATTAAAATTACTAAAATTTGTTTTCAAAAAATCAATATATGTTATTATCATCTCTTATATAAAATAATATTTTATAAATATTATAAATCGTATATGATTTTTGCCAAAAATATACTAAAATACCCACGCATACCGTGGATCTAAGACCTAGCCAATTTAAAAAGCAATGGAATCCATACTCATTAATTAAAATACATAAATCCACGTAGAAATGTATACTATTAAAAGTTAAATATAAATTACTCATCCGAACATAAATTTAATCTCTATATTATTTTGAGTGTTTGACTTGAAAATTCAAATAGTTCAAAAACTAAATTTAACCAACAAAATAAAAAAAATATAAACGAAAATATTTTGAATTAAGAAGTACTGTATATATAAGTTATGGGTGAGAAGACGAGAATTCGGGATGAGATTTTGTGGGGACGGAAATGAGATGGAAATTTGGAAGAAAAAAAAAAGGATTTTGTATTGATGTCTCATTTAAAATTCATGATTAAAACGTGATGAAATGAGATGTGACAGAAACGAAAGTAGAAGCATGAAAATGAAAATCTCTTTAAAATTACTACACAAAGTAGATCCGCTAATGCAAGAGTCGGATAATGGCAAGTCAAAAATTTAGAGAAATTATAGGAAATTTTTGGATTTTATAGAATAATTTTGTTAGTGTCGAAAAAAAGAAAAAAAAAAGATTTTATAATTATCCAAATAGGTAATCTGAGTACCTTATATAATTGAATTTTTTTTTTACCTAAATAGGTGCATTACGTTACTTTTACCTAAATGGATTTTGATACATAAAATTTTTGACGAAACCCAAAAACAAATTATACTATTAGACCAAAAATGTCTAAATTATGACCCACAAAAAAAAAAAAATTAAGACAGTATGGCGTAGGTTAAACTCATCAAGAAGCCAATTGTCAAATAATCTCACACAGAAAATAATTTCACACAGAGGCTGTAAGTACAGAATCGTTGCTTTTTGATCTAACTTTTAACCATTCATCGCAGTCTTTTACGTGTAATTGTATATATAGTCTACAAAAAAACTTGTTGGTTTCCGATGTGGGACACTGTCAACAGATACCAGAGAAAATGGACGTCGCTACACCTTCTAGTTATATGGGCCTTAATATCATCTACTAAGCCCATCATTGGCCTGTTCGTACATCTGGATTTTTTTTTTTTTTTTATGTACTGTAAAATTAATTCAACAAAGTACAATTTTTTCTTCTTTTGTTAATCGGGGAAATGGGAGAAATTCTTTCACAATTCTCATTGTATGAACGGAACTATAATTATATGATTTAGTAGAATATTGTATTGATTTGTTTTTTATCCAGAATAAATGTTAACGAACTTAGTGGTAATTTCTCAAATAAGAGATTCATCATTCATCTATAGGGTTCTCAACTTTTTTTTAGAGACTCTTAATATTTTAATCATATTTTTTATTTTTTATTTTTTAAAAAATTCTTTGAGAGACTAGCAATGTAAATGTTTTTAATACCATTTTAATTAAAAATGATTTCATTTGAAACATTTTTACAAGTATATAATATAACGTGAATTGTTCATCAATGCCTAATGTAAAAAAATTAACCCCTAAATTTTTTTGTTTTGAAACTATATTAGTACTTTGATAAAAACATTTTTATGTATAAAAGATTAGACCCATCTATTTGTTTGTAATAATAAAGAACAATTATATATTTTAAGCAACCCAAAATTTTATTTGAAATTTATTTATTTTGGTTTGAATCTAGTAAAAGTTTTACTATAAGTGAAATGAAATGAACTTAGACCGAACTAAACCCAAAACAAATATAATTGTCATTTCTATTGGTTTTTATCTAGTGAATGAATATATCCTACATGTTTTTTTTTTTTTTTTGTTAAAATGAATATGCTTTGTTGGAGTTTAATGTATCTAGAGGTACTGAAAGATACATGTGTATGATAGATCGATCTACTTGTTCTTTCAATTATTCTTCATCAAATGCAAATGAAATTATTTTAAATCCTTGATATCTCTAATTAAAAAATTTAGATTTAGGATATCTTGATGACAAAGGAACAAAATAATTAGAAACAAAAGTCTTGAACCAAATAAAAAGTATATGACACAAATGAACCAAACTCTAACGAAGCCTAATAAAACTCTTAATTGAATTTAATTAAATGAACTCCAACCGAACCAAAATGGCTTTAGTTGTAGTTCAATTAGTTTTAGAAGACCGAACTAGCCGAACCTGAATGATGAGAGCACACCCCTATAACCGGGGCTGCATGTGTCAGACCACGGAACAATGAACCTTATATATTTTCCATAGTTGATAGGTACGTACATCCAAATAGATACTATTCGTATATATTTTCCAAATGTGCCCTGACATGCCAGCTTTTTCAATTTTGAAATGGAAGACACTTCATGCAATTTGATTGGTTGGGAGGAGAAGGACCATAGTCTTGAAATGAGGTAAAAACACCAGATGCTGTTTTAGCCTGATCATGGGACCCATACACCTATTATCATATATAAATATCATAATAATAAAGAGCAATAAGCCAATCAAATCACATATCGCAGTTCCTAGAATTATTGGGTGCTTTGGATAAACATCCAATTAAACTATGATTATACGTGGATATACATATATATATGTAAAGTCACATTGCTTATAGTATAAATAATCTTTGTGTACCTGCTTCGAATTTAAAGTTAATCGGTTTCGACCATACATACGTATTTGTTTATTTCATAATACGGAGAGCTTAAGTAACATATTTCGAATCTCAATACCCGTTCATAGGATTCGAGCCCAAGATATTTTGAGAAGATTTATAATAGTTATATTTTACATAAATAATTGCTGCTAAGTATAATCTACCATGCCATTAATAGCTGGAACTATTTGATGTCCGTACAGTTTCTATATTGCATTTGCATACATTGAAAAGTAAAAATAAATTTAGAACCAAAACCGAATAACAAAAGCGGACTGAACACCACCTTTGGCAATTTTGTTTAATAATGTAATTAAGGTTGTGTATTTAACTTAATTTAATTACCACATCAAAACGAGTACTACACTGAGAGCAAATAATGTTAAGCTTTTTATGAGAAATTGTATTTACTAAATTAAAGTTTTCATTAAACTGCTCTTTTTATATTAACATAAACATGTATTTTATTCTTTTATTAATGAAAATGCACATATATAAAATTAGTAAAAAGACATCATATATGTACAATAGTATATATAATTAATAATTAGGTAGTTTTATAATAGAAGACTTATTTTTAAGTTTCTTTTATAACTTCCCTATTTATTGGTTTAAACAGTCATGCATCAAACTCAATACGGTAGCTAGTCACAAATATACAAAGTTTTCAAGTTTGTCTGGCTTCTTTATTGGATTTTTCTGGCTTCGTTATTAGATTTATATATCTGTGCAAGCAAAGGCACATATTTAAACATATAGAAATACATAAACATATACGTAGAGCTGATATACTTCAATACTTGTAATTGAATTAATCAAATCATGGGATGTTCGCACTTCGCAGCATGGGTTAGACTACTCCCAGAATCTCACATATTGCAAAATTTAAGCCCTAACTATGGGTTAGGCTAGCTACTCCCAAAGACATGATCATGTCTAATCTAATTTACAGTTTCTACGGGATTATTAGTACTTCTTAAATATTTTTATATAGCAGCACACTAATACTTACATTTTTCAGAATTATGAGCCATGCAGCATATATATATATATATATATATATATATGACCTGTAATTGCTGGCTAGTGTAATCGTTGATCTGTTCATAGAATGTCACCTTGATGGACAAAGAAATTTAATTATAATCCATCAATAAACCAGCAGACGAGCTACAATGACCCGTAGATCTAGCCCGTCTCGGCACCTACTCTGATTTACATTATTTTACAGGTAAATGACGCTTTATTATGATAAAATGCACCAAAAACTATATTAAAAAAATAGTCACAAGTAATTGGTTGGAAACGTAGGACTTGTTTATAAAAATCTTTTAAAAAAATCGAAGACAATTTTGTTTTCTTAATTATTTCTCCTTACTGGAAAATAAAAGTTGCAAAAAAAAAAAAGCAAAGAGACATAAAATTAGTGTAACGATGACATATATATGAGACGCACATAAACCATCCACTGATTCAAGTGTCTCGAATATGTTTGCCCTAGACACGTGGCCTTCTCCTATTCCCAAATGTTAATCTCTTCGGCCACCGGAGAGGCACAGAAAGAATATAGAGAAAGAGAAAAGAGAAGAGACAGAGAGAGAGAGAGTGAAGAGAGAAATGGATCAAGATCGTGAGTTATGGCGCCAGACGCTAAGATGCGCCAGCGGTAACGTACAAGATAAGAACTCTGTAGATACTCTGATGCTTAAGTACCGTCCGATCGCTCCAAAGCCGACGACGACCACTGGTCAACCATTCGTCGGAGATACGAGTAGCACGATGAGAAGGACCAAGAGAAAGTACGTTAGGGTTTCCAAGAATAATAAAGCCACGTGTCGATCAAAGAACGGCTTCAGATCTGACACAAGAGATCCGGAGAATGGCCGAGAAGATATCGTCACGTTACAGCTCATGCCGGAGAGATCTACGCCGCCGTTGAGGTTGGATCATCATAATCTCGATCCAACGGTTGAAACAGTTAACAGAGATGAAGCCAACACGTGGCTCAGATTTAATGGCGGTTATGACGATCAAGTTCCGGTAGAGACTTGGGTGACGGTGGAGACAGTTAACCTTGACTCTGTATCCCATGCGGTAGGGTATACGGACGAAGAGATTGCGGATGCTATAGATAAAGACACGTGTCCTGGTTTTGTATCGGATGCTTCGAACCATGTGGTGATGGTTAACGAGGCTTACCGGAGGATAGTAACCGGAGATGGCGGATTCGGAAGAGAGGTGACTGTGTGGTTGGTGGTTGACCAAACGACGACGTTTTACGACTATCGTACTTTTACGTGTAAGGTGAGACTGGAGTACACGTGGCGAGATACTAAGTATACCAAAACGGTGCCGTGTGAGGTGTGGAAGATGGAGTTCGGTGGATTTGCATGGAGGTTGGATACTGCTGCAGCTTTAACTCTTTGGCTTTGATCGTATAGAGGGTAAGATTAATTAAGATTAAGATGTGGTTAAGCTGTACAATCTCCGACCTTAATCACTTTGTAAACTTGGAAGTTGATAAGTAATGCAAAAGATAAACGAATTTATATAATGCTAATATATATGTGGGGCGAAGAAAAACACACCAGTTCAGTGGTTCGAGTCTGTTGTGCGCGGTCTAGGTTCGAATCTACTACGCGTACTTCGGGTTCGAATCTCTAATTTGTGGTACAAGGGTGGAGTTTAACTTGGGATAACTAGAACAATTGGAGGGAAGTTAGCGGACAACTAGAGACAGTTGGGGGATAACTAGATATCCCGTTGATCCTTGTGGCATTCAGATTAACTTGTGGCACGACAGATTAAAATTTTTTAATTTGTCGCATTCCAATCATTGATGGGAGAGGTACTGAGAATAAGTCTTTCAGAATAAGTTTGTGTGTGAGAAGAGAACCTTATATATATATATATATATATATATTGGAAATTGCCATAATGTCTAATATTGATTGGCAAAGATTTCAATAGAAAAGATGTCATTGCTTGGCTTTTGAATTGTTTTTTATCGATATTTCTTATTTTGGTATAACATAGATCTAAGTTTGCATGTTTTTAAGATATCCCCTATAATATATATCACCGATCATGATCATGAAAAGAACAAATTATTGTAACTAAAATCAAACTAATGTTTATGCATTTCAAGAGAGTGATCATCTAGACATATTGAAGTTATATTGAATATAAATGTAATTTAATTATGGTTGAGAGATATATGTGAAGTGTACTGAGACAGGGACACTCTTATACATTCATGCATCAACATACGCATATTTGTATGTACATTTATGTCCTATATGTATGTGTGTGTATATAGTGTATATATGTATTTGGTGAAAAGATACATAAACTGTACTTGGACACTAATTATTGTAATTAATTAGTAAAAATATGTGGATTTATGCACCAGCTAGCCTACAAGGTATTCGTATGTACTAATATGAGTAAGTGACAATGCATAAAGCATAACTGTATATAGAACGAGAGAAGAATCCGATGCGTGTTTTTAAGCACAATATCCTTGGAGATTTCATGACCGACATGTGTATTTTTTCTAAATTGTTTGATTATCTTATCCTATAGTTTTGAGTTATATATGCTGCAAAATAAATAAAAAGAGTTATGCTTTTGTATATGTATTCGTATATATGCGAAATGCATGCGTGTAGTCACTCGCGCATTCACGTCAATATTTATATTCGGCTAGCTAGGCGTATGTCAGTATGTGTATATAGATGATGTTATATATTATATACGTGAATGTTTGTGAAATTACTGACTGGCTAGATGTATATATTTGGTGTTAATATATATATATATATATATATATTTTTTTTTTTTTGGTCTCCAATATATTTGGTGTTAATATATAAGTGTCGATATGCTATATATGCGCATGTTAGATGTACCCATTGTGCAGTAGCCAATAATGATGATTACATCACATCAAAAAAATCTTCGTTGGCTTTGAATCCCAACATATGGAGCAATCTCATTGGCTGAGAAAAAGTTAGAAAAGGAAAACAAAACAATATAAAAATCCAAAAAGATCTATCGAAGGGAGGGAATAAATAAAGTGGGTATGGAACACTCAAAGGGGGAAAAAAAATATATAAAACACGTGGCATCTCGACCGAGAAAGGCATCAACCAATCAGCTTTCACGTATTTTTTGTTTTTTTTCCCTTTCTGTTTAATTGTCGTTTCTTCGAAATTACTGACGTCATGCCATACCTGGGGATATTTTCTTTGCCTGGTCCCACTTTTATCGATCTCAACCGTTCAAGTGTCATTGTTAGATGAATCTAACCGTACGTTAATGTCACGTTCTAGTGACTCGGTTGGTGCAATTTTAATGACAGCGATAGAATTTTTGGTTGCCGAGAAACGAATAAGAGCCAATCACGTGTCTCTTATTTTTTCTCGAAACAGGAAAAAATCCCAAAAAAAAAATTGACCCTATATAAATTACGCTCGGTACCTAAAATAAATATAGTAACCACTGTAGTTATCTTATCCCCAGAACTTACAAAAAAAATGTTTTATTGCTACTGCTGTAGACTGTAGTGCATGTCTGCATTCTCCGTATGTAGCTTTCGATTAGTTTTGACGATGAGCAAAACAAGTTTCTCAAATCTACTTCATGTATGGATCGAGAGTCTATATGAATTAATTTATATTCATAAGTTTTTTAGGTTCTATAAAATCTGTCGGCAAATTAAGTTTACATTAGTTTTTTGAAGTTTTTCAAAATAGCTGAAACTAGTATATGCCAAAAAGTGAAATGTTTATAGAAGAACTTTACCTCATCATAATTCATAAGCTCAAACACATCCCATCTTATATTTGGGATCTCCATATTTTGCATTTATCAAAAAAAAAAAAAAAAAAAAGAAACAATGGTAGGAGTTCAAAAATTGTAGATCAATGCTTATCTTCAATTTATGAAATTTTCAATGATATACATACTACTTTGTGGAGGATTAATATTCATAGTACAAAAAACTACAATTAGAAAAAAAAAACTTAATTACTCACTGAAAATTTGAATTCAAATATCAATTAAATATGATAGAATGAAATTTAATCTCTAACCTACAGTTATAGTCTCCTCAAAATAAGCTTTACCACTTTTGTCATGACTCATTGTAGACGCAATTTTTTTTTTTTAATAAGATTATAAATGTTTATAAATTACCATTACAAATAAGAGTATACCATTTCCATTTTTTTGTTTACTCAATTTGTTATCCATCATCTGAAAGACTGAAACTTCCAGTATTTAAACTATATGCATTTAAGAAATAAAACCCAAATTATACGATACATCTCTCTATCTGACAGACCTATCAGCAATGGTACTCTAAAATAATATTATACTCCCTCCGTTTCATAATATAAGTCGTTTTAGAAGTTTTGTTTTGTTTCAAAATATAAGACATTATCGTATTTCTATGTAGCTTTTTACTTTATTGAATATTGTGTGACCAATAATGATCTACAGTTTTTCTTTTAATTGGTTGAATTGTTTTTTTATATATATTAAGTAATACTTTTTAAAAGAAAAAGTAATTTCTTAATATGCGTGCTTTAAGCCAAAACGACTTATATTTTGAAACGGAGGGAGTATGATATATAATATACAATGTGTGATGGAGAAAAATGAGGAGTGACGCTATTGGTGAGGAGAAAGTCCACGTGGACTTAACTTTCCGTAGTGGTGGAATAGATGGTTGCGACTGATTGGTCCAGCACTCTGATTTGGACCAAAATCTCAATCCTCCTATCACGATAGATACGCTTAAATCTATATTTTATAGCATGAGAAAATGAGATAATTCATTTTTTTGGCATTTGTTTTTTAGTTAGTTTCACATAAAAAGTAATTTTTGGAAATATTAATAAGTAAGTATTTATTTACGTATAAAAAATATTTAGATTATTATCGATAATAATTATAATGATAATTATTTTGTTAACATGATAAAAAATATTATATCATCTAACATATATAAATTATATCTAAGTTATTATCTATCGTGATATAAAATATATTATGAATATATTAATAGATAAATTTTTATCGATAATATATATGTTAACATGATATATATTATGATACACTAATAAACATAGTTACCATCATAACATATAAATTATCGATAAAACTTATATCTATAATTCATCTGATTAATACATTAATATGTACATAATATATTATATATCATGATAAAAAATATTTTAGATGTTAATCTATATATGTTAGATGATATAATATTTTTTACTATGTTAACAACATAATTTTCGTGAATGTTACAACTAATAGTAATAGTTCAAAAAATTTGATAGATAAATAAATACTTAACTACTAATTTTGTATAGAGTTATAATTGAAATTTTCATTAACTACGATACTATAAACAGTACCATATATGAAAGAATTAATTAAATATTCCTCTGATGCTATACATTATAATTACCCATTCAAAAACTCAACAATATATGGTTTGCTTTTTAAAATATAATAATTTATTTTGTACTTGTTTGGCTCGATATAATCCTAAACACGTGTGTATATATACGTATTGCACAGAAAACATATATATACACCATGCCAGCGAATGGCTCAAGAATGCATGTACAATGCACAGATAAACTGATATTTAATTTAATTTATGATATATACACATAAATGATAAATGTTTAGTGTGTGTATAGAGGTTAAGAATCATATATATCAAACGCTCACTCATATTTTGTGAAACACTGTACATTCACATTTTATGGATTATTTAGTACTTTATATATCAAGAATATTTAGATTTTTAAGTATTTTATCAATTTATACTAAAAAAATTGTTCAATCACACTTTATGGATTACTTGTTAGTTATTACTTTATATATAGAGAATATATATATATATATATATATATATATATATATTTATATTTGCAAACAAACATGTGTGACGGTATAAAATTCAGTTTATAGTAAAATTAATACTGTGATTACTGTAATTCGGTTTTCTCAAAATTTAAAATATGACTGTTTCATTTAATTATATCATTTTGTTATAGTATTACATTAATACATATGAAGATTCTGTGCCAACAATTCGTTGACGAGAAAAACATATATGAAGTTTTTGGCGTCAACTGTTACAAAAAAAAAGTTTTTGGCGTCAACATAAATAAGCTGAAATGCATTGTTAATGAGGGACCCATTACATAAATATGGAACCAATCATCAACTCATTAATTTCATTAGCTAAACGCTTGCCCTAGCCACGTGTTGATATACTAACTTTCCTCTTCCATCTCTCAGATTCTGTCAACTCTCCAACTATTTTTTTTTTTCATTATCTTTTCTACAATATTGGGCAGCTTCTTATATCAAACACCATAACAGAGCACAAATTTTGAACCCAACCAAATAGAAACTGAGATCAAGGCAGACTCAAGTCATGAATGATGTCAAAAAGCAGCGGCAAGCTTCTGTTTGCGACGGTCCTGCAGATCAGGACAAGATCGTTATAAGCAAGATAATGCAACGGTTCCGTCCGATCGCGCCAAAACCAGCTATAGGTGAATCTTCCGACGATACAAAGAGTAGCAGATTCCTTGGAAGAAACAGAAGATCGAAACGAAAGTATGTTAGGGTTAGGGATAAGAATAATAGTAGTGGTAGTAAGGATATGATAGTTTGTAAAAAGAATAGTTGCAATGGAGGAAAGACCGATCCTGATAAAGAGATAGATGGTGATGATAAAAGCGATATCGTCACGCTTCAGTTGCTGCCAGAGAAGGATACAGATCTAGGAAATAATGGAGATCAAGCTGGTGAGTATTGTACGGATCTGAATGATATGGATCCAAAAAAGAGCTTGTATGGTTCGATCGTAGGGCAGTCGTCATCTTTAGATCGGACGGTGTTTGAGTCGTGGTTGACGGTGGAGTGTGTGAGTGGCACGTGTACTGATGACTTCGGAGTGTACCACATCCTGGAGCAGCTAGGCCGTATGGATCAGGGAAAGGAGAGAGTGATGAGGATGTTGGAGGTTGACACGTGTCCGTGGTTAGTTTCGGATGGGTCAAACCGGGTCTGTTGGGTAAACCGGGCGTACCGGAGGATGATGGGAGTTCCGGACGTGGAGATGGTCAGGGTGTGGCTGGTGGTGGCAATGGACCTTATGGAGGAGATAGCATCCATGGTGGGGTTATACGGTGCGGTGACGTGCAGGGTTAGGGTTAGGTACGATCCGTCCACGTGGAGGAAGATGACAGTGCTATGTGATGTATGGAGGATAAGATCAGGTGGGTTTGCTTGGAGATTGGATGTCGAATCAGCTCTAAGGCTTGGCATGTGACTGAAACCAGAAAGACAAAAGAAATTGGAATAAATATAGACGGTGGTATGCGACATTACATTACACTTTAAAAGCAACATATAGAAATCCATGTACATATATCAAAACATAAACGTGTGGAATACTAGTTTAACTAACTAATTAGACTTGTGATTATATAGTTTGCATTAGCGTTGTCTTCGACTCGGCTTTTAGGTAGTACTCTTTAGCTGAGTACTTATAAATCTTTTGGTCTTTAGTACTATCTTTGTCTACTTATATATCTTTTGGAACTGGAAGATTTATATAATTAATATTACCATGGGTTCCCCTTTCTTATGTCGTGTTCCAAATGTAATAGTTACTTTGATGTAAATGTCTTTTCATATAATAGTAGTGTTTATAGAGAAAGTTTATAGAGAAACGTGTAGACACAAATAAAATGAGGGATATGCATTTATTTATGAGAAATATTCTAAAATACTACTAGTGTACATTGTATGATAATAACATGGCTTTCGTACGTTTTAATTTTGAATTAATTAAAAATAAGCCACAATTGTAGCAATGACATTCATTTTTTACCATTGTAATGTTTAAAGTTCGGATTTTATCACTAAACTATGGTAAAATGATTTTTTTGCCTTTAGTTATGTTAAAGTTTATTCTTGGTTTACATATTTTCGTGTACATATCTATGTAATATTTTTGTCTACGGATCGATAATAATTGGATAACTAAAAAATTTTGTTTGGGTTTTATATTTCTAATTTAGAGTTTAGTTTTATGTTTAGATAGTTAAGACATAATGTTTGGGTTCCTTATTTATAATTTAGGGTTTATTTTTAGGTTTGGGTTATTGATTTATAATTTAAGGTTTAATTTTAGATTTGGGTTATATATTTATAATTTAGAGTTTAGTTTAGGGTTTGGGTTCTATATTTATAATTTAGACTTTAGTTTTGGATTTGAGTTTTCTATTTTATAATTTAGGATTTAGTTTTAATGGTTATATAGAGTTTAGTTTTAGTGGTAGACACAGTTTGCATAGAAAAAAATATCCATTTATTTTCGTGTACTAAAATTTTATTTGGTCATAAGGTTAAAATTGTCATGAACAGTTTAATTATTGTTATAATTCATCCCTAGAATTGGAACAGTAATATGATAAAATTCAAAAATTTATCAATTTTAATGGCAAACTCTGAAGTATCTCTTTAGTTTTTAATGATAGCTAAATACAAATATACAATTATAGTATACAATGAAATCACGTTTATACCTTAATTAATATTCCAAGTAGTAAAAAGTATAGCTCAATTACGTTCGGAAAGTTTTAAAATAATATAATTCATCTATATCTACATATATATATATATATACATATATGTGTGTGTTATCTAGATGTAAACGAAAAAGATATAAAAAGTGCATGTATCTGAGTTTAGTTTCCAAAAATTGCTACACGTGAAGGGGTCTCGCTAGAATCTCTACAGACCCACCCACATAATGTAACAAACCGCTATTGAACCTCGGATATATTTGGTTATGTACACATCAATATTTTCATCCAATAAATCAGACTAATTAGTAGTATATTTGATTATTTTCGTTTATGAATAATTTTTTGAGTGAAAGGTCCACATTTCAGTTTGTTTTCGTCTCTATTGTTTATGTGCGAACGTACAGTACACCACATATAAAATTAATAGAAGAGTGAAGAAATCATAAGTGAACAGATGTCATTTTTAGTTGGAGGAGAGGTCATAGAAAGGGCTGTCTTGGTTGGTCCTTTGTCTATAAATAAGGTTCTTTCTTTCTCTTCTTTTAACGACAAAACCCCATGATTTATGGACTAACCTTACAGCTCACAAATGCATCTAGCATACATGTCACTGGATCTAATACTATATGTATATATGTATGTGTTTATTATATATATTTTTTCCCAATGACGATATATTGTATGTGTAAAAATTAAATAAAATAGCCACATAAATCTGAAGTACATGTAACTTTACTTTTGATGCTGAGAAATAATCTAGAATATTTGATAAGAACTGGTGCTGCACAATTTTCATCTTTAAGTTTTCTCAATTTAATTATTATAAGAAGTTTTTTTTGTATAACATCTATTGTATTACCTACCTGAGTTACAATTTGAGACGTGTCTCATGTGTAACAAAAAAAAAAAGTCATTTCATATATTTAAGTATATTTTATGGTCTTAAAATTTTAAAAATTTAAAGTATATTAGTAAAATTTATATTTGAATCTTATTTTTGGTTTAAAATACCATTTCATATATTTAAAATAGTATTAAATATTTATAATATTTTACAAAAATATTTTAAATTTTAGTATTTTATAGATTAAAATAATGTTGACTAAGAAAATAGATTATAAAAATATTATTAAATTATATTTTTATAATTCCATAAAATATTATAAAATTATTTTTATAGATTGTGAAATAGTATTATTTTCTCTAATTTAGTATGAAACAACATGTAAAATTTTCGTTATACATGTTTTATTATGAAAAATATATAAAACAAATATTTTTTTTTGCCATACGTTTAAACTTTAGGCACGACTCTGCTTACAATAACGAACATGTAAATTGTTAGTAGATAATAAATGTTGAATATAGAAGTGCAACAGACATCTGGAATTTTGAGGCATAAATGACTTCCAGAGTTGACCCGCTGCTTTGTTTTTGTAATCTCCCGATCCATTGGAGATGAATTTCTTCCAAATTTGGAGTCCTAAGTACGAATCTCTCTAATCTATATTATATATATATTCCAAATTTGAGAGTTTTACCATTGACTATGACTTTTATGTTGAGAATTTTTTATGAATTCTCATTACTCCTCTTTAATTATTTTTCTTACGTTGAGAGCTTGTATTATAAAGGGTTTTGTGCAAAAAAAACCATCAAATTTTATTTTTTTTGCAAGATTAACTCTCACTCAAAAGTTGTGCAAGTCAATCCCCCGAACTCGAAAGTCACCCGCTATATAGCCCCTCCCTATATTGTCGACGTGTCACTGTTAGCTGCTGTTAGAAAATTAACGGAATACTCAAAACTATGTTAGAAAATTAACGGAATACTCAAAACGACGTAGTTTTGTAATTTAAAACTACATGATGTTTTGCTTGATACTACATGACATTTTGTCTGAGACTACGTGACATTTTGCTGGAGTTGTTTTCTAGTAGAAAAAACTACATGACATCTGGAATTAGAAATTAAATCTAGAACTAGAATTAAATGTTTTTAAAAAAAATCCAGAATTAAATCAGAAATTAAATCCAATATCAGATCTGGAACTGAAAATTAAACGAATACATAATATTCAATCGAATTAAACAAATCAATTATCAGATCCAGATACAAGAGGCCATAATTACTAGTTCTTCAATCGATCATAGAAGATCTCATCCCCTATGGTCCGTCTTGATTTTGACTCCAGATATGATCTTGGTTAAACGAGTTTCCTCGCCGTCACGGCCATCTGCGGCGATTTCATGTCTGATTCTTGTAATCGATATGATCTATGTAATATTATGTCTGTTCTTCATTATTCGGAGTCGAACGAGAGTAGATTTGTTGAGTTCGTCTTTAAGCGTCATCTACTTGTTTGTGCTAGATCGAATCCAGAAGCAGATACAATTTCTTCATCCATTGATTGGATTCGTCGTTGGTAGCTCATACTAAATCTGGTATTTGATTTGAATTTGCTTTTCCCAAATCTGGTACCAGTTCTTGACGGTAGGCCACAATTGATTTTGACTCTAGACCTGATTGGATTTTATTCCAGAATTTTTTTTAACATTTAATTTCCAATTCCAGATGAATTAATAATCATGCAGTTTTTTCCTTGAATAAAAATTAAGTCAATGAAGGATGAAGAAAAACAATGGAGAAAGAAGAAGAACAGCGAAGAAGATGATGACAATTTAATTTTTTTTTTCCAAAAATATATTTAATAAAAATAAATAATAAAAGAACAAGCTTTGTTGTTTTGGACACACTAAAACGACCAGATAAATCTAAAACAGTAGATAGTTAGTTTGATCCAAAACTACGTCGTTTTGAGCATTCCGTTAATTTTTTAACAGCAGCTAACAGTGACACGTTGATAATATAGGGAGGGGCTATATAGCGGGTGACTTTCGAATTCAGGGGATTGACTTGCACAACTTTTGAGTGAAGTTTGATCTTGCAAAAAAAATAAAGTTTGATGGTTTTTTTGGCACAAAACCCTATTATAAAACTAAGGCTTCTTCTCTTCATGAACGAGATCGATCAACAGCATCATCAAACATACATCACAATTTCGTGCTTATGCTTTTTTAGGTTGAATGGAGCGAACTGTCTGTCGGGTTCAAAATCGGAGAACGAGAAGTGTTGTCTCGTATGAGTATCCAGAGATGAACTGCGTGTCGGTTTAGTTGTTTTGTCTTTATCACAAAGAACAACCACCAATATGCTTTTATTAATATACATATTTAACTGATTGCTAGAATTGTGACTGATTATATATAAATTACATAAATATATTTAGCATTTATATGTATAATTATATATATATAATGATTATTGTTATATTTTTATAATTCATATTTATATTAATTTTATTATACGTACATTACACACACATATATGTATATATATATATATATGTATTAATACATATATAAACATAATTTATATAATTATATTTTAGAAATTTTCTTATTTAGTTATACTTATTAAATTATTATACACTATATATGTATAATTATTATATATACATATAATTATTATGATAATTATAATATTATTCGAAATTTTTAATTTTTCATATTCAAACTATATTTTAAAATTATTATACATTATACATTTATATATATATATTATATTTTATATATTACAATATTTTGTATTTAAATTATTTTTATTAAATTTTCATTCATAATATATACACACACATATATATATATATATATGCATACCTTACATAATTATTTTAATTTTATTCTAATTTTATATTTAATATATATTTATTAAAAATGACAAATAAATAAATGCTAAGTATTAATTAAAATATGTAAGATTTAAAACTTAGTATAATATATATCAATATGTTATCTAACCAAATAAATTAATTTTATCAAACTATTATTAAATACTTTAAAACTTAATGATTGAGAGGAAGAAACATTACCATAGTATTTATAACTTCCAAATGCTCTTCTTTATGCTTTAATAACAAAATTTTATTGGTTAATAAAAAGCATAATGATTTTCTAAAAAGTCTTCCAATCAAGGCCTTAGCTGCCAAAATTTATTAGAAACATTGATATTATTAATTCTTAATTGATATCTCTTTATTATTATATAATTAATTCTCTCCAAAATCAGTTAAGACTTCAATGCTTACAGTTTTTAGAGGTAGTTTTTGGATTTAATTTTTTGAAAATTCTATTACTCACTCCGTTTCGTAATATATAAAATATTTTGCCTTAAAACACGCATATTAAGAAGTTACTTTTACTTTTTAAAAATATTATTTAATATATAAAAAAATTCAGCTAATTATAAAAAACTGCAAGCTATTATTGGTCACACAATATTCAATAAAATAAAAAATACATAGAAATATGATAACGTCTTATATTTTGAAGCACAACAAAACTTATAAAACGTCTTATATTTTGGAAAGGGATGGGATATATTTTAATTCAAAAATTTTTCTGAAAATAGTTTCCCTAATAAGTAGGGAATCTTTATTTGAAAAAATTAAATCAATTTGTAGCCATCTTACTTGGGGTTTCACCACTTTCTTTGGGAGGCTCTGAAACCGTTTCCAAAGATGAATCAGCGATAGTATCAACATTCGCTTGAGGAGGTGACGTTGTCTCTAGGCAGCGCTTTTCTTTATGACCCAACTGCCCACAATTCCTACACTTAGTAGGTAACCAAGCATATTCTACCTCCACCATAGAGATAAACCCATTTTTATCACAGCAGCAATCCTAGTTGGGAAGTCTTTGCTCAACTCCACCTCTACCAAAATCTTGGTAGTTCGCTTCTAGAAAATCTGAAAGAAGACGTCTTACTGAGGACTTGCTAATACATATCTCAAGTTTGGAAGTCTTTTAGCAAATTAAAGAGGAAATAACAGGTGGTAGATGCAATTGTTGGCGTTGACTAAGCCAAATGTCTAACACATTGATGTTGAAGATTTTTGGAAACTGTTAACATCACGAAAGTTAAACGATACTCTTTGTTGGCAAATATTTATTGGCATAAATCAATGGACAATTGTGGCTTCGATAATTTTCCTTCTATTTTTTTAAGATTCTTATAGAGAAAGATCATATATTTTCTTGAGCGTTTCAAACTACATGGAATCAATATGTACTCTGTAATCCTTCCAACTTTAATCAGTTTTCTAATATTCCAATCATTAGTTATAAAATGTTCAACTAATTCATAATTTGTCATAATATGAGTTAGATGGGAACGGTAGTTGTTGAAAAACAAAATTGACTTCTATTAAAGAAATACGTACAGTTTACATAAAACCTAGAGAAAATTAAAAGATATATCTTGCTTTGACTTGATAGGTTGAAAGTGAAACTATGCTTCTACAAGATTTTAAACCATATGCTTGGTGATTCATGGAATAAATTGATGGGTATGTATGATTGATTTCATGTAATATACACTATTAGATTGTAGACTTCTAATTCAAAACTATAATTAGTAATGAATTTATTGGTATATATATGCCTTTATATCCGATCCTAGGTGATATACAGATGTACATAGGCTGAATGATGTTGGTGGGCTTAATACTTAAGTCTGTCCCAGTATAAGTCCATTTTGACATTTTAGAATTGGGGCTAGCAAAGATTCATTACCGAATTAAGAGGCCGAATCAGAAAATCATTTAACCCGTTTCTCTTAGTTAGGGTCACCAAAGTTTCGATTCGACTGTGGAGTGGAGTTATTATAGTTGCGCTGAGAAGATCGGAACTGAACATGTGGGCGAAGATCTCAGAACCTATCTTGAGCTTTTAGACTTAACTCTTAAGCATCATTTATAACAAAGCTTTGAACATAGACAAAAGACCAAATGCACAAATTTAACCACCACTGTAAAGTATATATATCTTTTAGTAACAATTAAAACATTGTTAATAGAAATTTTGCCAACACAAAAAGTTGTCCTTGTCCATTTGAACAAATCCATATTTACAAATCCAACTCAATAACTAAATTTAATAACGATGCTTTATTAGTACAATTTTGTATGAAGTTATTTAAATAATATTTAGCATGTGCAAATTCGGCTGGCGAAGACTGTCATTGATTCTTCGAGTCACTAAATCAGAATTATATATAGGTAAGTGGTAAAACTTTTTAGGCATCATATTTTGGATTCTGAACATTGATAAGAAACAGTGGAACATTGAAACCCTGCATATATAATACATATGTTTCTTCATGTATCTTGTTTTGTCATGTAACAAGAATCTAATTCATTTATTTTTGTTGACTCAATTGTAAGTCGTCAGATTTTTGTCGTTATACGCAAGATATGAAATATCAATCATCTGGTTTTACTTAATTCATTCAGTATTCTATCATTTTTTTTTTGAGAACACAAAGAATCAAAACTCCTCATAAAACCAAAACATAATACAGAAAGAAAAAAAAGCAAAATATAAATTGTTTTATATAATAATAATATATAAACACTCATAAAAGTACAAACCCTAAATGCTATATTTCAGATTTAGACCAGACCATTGATTTTTCTATGTCTCGTGTTGATCTCTTAAAATCTTCTTCACACATATATTAATATAAAAACTTAATTGTCAGATAAATTACATAGCATTTACGAGTAAAACTTGTATCCCTTTGCTTGAATAACGATTGTCCTTAGTCCTCCAATAGGAGATAGAACCATTAAGAAAAGACCAAACACGATACATACCTGAAATAAACAATAAACCAAATTTTTTATTTTTACAAGAATTAAAACAATTTCACAAAACGCAACCGCCTACGGTAAACGGTTGAAAAGTTAAATATAATGAAACTTACCCAGTTGGCACACCAAGACAAGCCGTATTTCTTGGGTTTGTAAATTGCTAGCCACATTATGCAAGGGAGCTGAAAAAATAATAAGAATAATTAAATTAGACTAATTTCTGAAAGAGTACATAAGTTTTATTTTGTATAAATAATAAGTTAAAAAGAGTTTAGAAAATGGCAATCTTACGAAATATGTCGTTGGGGCAAACGCAAATCCACCAAAGAACGCCAAAAGCCCACCGAAGAATGGAAACGTCATACCAACAAACATAGTTGCGGCTACAAAACCATAATTTATATGACAAGTCAAACTCAAAATCAGATTTATGGATCCACCTAACATCATAATTTATAGTTTTAAAAAGCAAATACACATATAATTATTATGAATAATAAATACGAATTTCGATTAATATTTTTCTTACCAACGTAGAAATTACGGACAATGAAACGAAGAGTTGTTGTCGGTCTGAAATTTAGCTTCTTGACCAATAAAGTCTCCATCATATCAAATACCGGCATTGCATATATCTGCAACAAAACCAAGATTTGGTTTAGATCCGGTTAATAAGAATTATCTATACCGATAATTTGGGGGTGTATTTAAAATACTTAAATTAAAAAATCCGGTTTAGAAAAACCAACCTGATAACTACCGATGACGTGGATCACGACAAAGATGTTTGCCGTCGCAATTAACCACGCCGGTTTCCTAAGTGAGATGAGGATGTTATCTTCGACTTCGTTTCCGAATATATAATAACCGACAAGAGCCACCGGAAAATAACAAAGCGCCACGACGATGTAAGCAACGATGACACCTCTCCACATCGGACCTTTTGAAGGTTTCTCAGGCGTTGAAGGGATTGTTGCTTGGATCTCAAGGACAACGTTGTGGCCCGCATAAGCAAATGCCACATCACCTAAACCGCTGAAGAAATTGAAAACCGTACCGGCTGTTGATTTCGCTTTGTAACCATATTGAACATCTTTTTGAACACCTTTGGTCGCTGATGCTGCCCATGCAATTGTTGAGTAGCTAGAGACACCAAAGGAAATTACTTTAGAACCGGTTAAATAGTTAGAGAAAACCGAGTTGTCAAATAAACCGGACTAAAACCAAACCAGAATGAACCAGAATATATTTGGTTTACATTCATAACCCGAAACCTATCCTCATTAAACCAATATCTAAAATTCTAATGATAGCGACATATATAAACCAAGACAACAATTTTCTCGTTGATATCTTTTGCGGTAATGCCACGAGATTGCATTTAATGTCCTATTAATTAGCTAAGTTAGCCATTTTTAAATTTTTATTTCTCAACAATTTTTTAATAAGACAAAAACGTTCAAGGAAAAAAAAAAGAGAACGATTTAAATCACCGAACCGGTTTAGTGGATTTACCTGAGAGACATAACCGCGGCGGCTAGAGAAACGCCGGAAATGGAATTGAAATTGGGAAGATGAGAGAGGACGAAGTGAACAGAAGCAAAGATCATGATGAAATAAGTAAGTTTGATAGGTTTGCAATCATCACAAACAAGCTCATGAAATTTCTTTAGCGATTTGCCTCCTGTAACCATATAAACGACGCAAACGCCAATTTCCACGATCAACTGTTGCGGAACAACTATATAAAGACCAAGCTTCTCTCCAAACGCATGTTGTCCAAGCTCATGGTAGCGATCAAAACGCTTTCCTGGAACCATTTCGTGCATCTCCACCATTTGCCATAATGTGTATAGTGTTATGATCCATGACAATATCAATACTACAACTCCCGGTCCCCTGGAAAAACAAAAAACAAAAAATTAAAAATCGGTTTAAGTTTGATAAATCCGGTTTAGAAAAAATTAACCGGTTTAATTTACCAGCCGAGCTGAGACATGGCGTAAGGGAGTCCAAGAACTCCGGCACCGACCATGGCAGTGACATTGTGAAAAGCAGAGTACCACCACTTAGCATTTCTCGATGAAGTAATTGGTAGCCAATCATCGATCTCTTTTTGTCTTCTTGCCAATTTCTCATCGTCCTGTTTTGTTTAAAATTTTCAATTAGAAGAAAATTCAGTGATTTCATAAAAAAAATTGGGGTTAAATAGTTAGATACAATAACTTATGGGGTAAAAATAAACAAAATTCAAAGTATAAGGGTGGATTTTGGAAGTTCTATTGGTCTAAACATGGTTTAGGTTTGGTAGAACAACCTTAAAAAATATCTAAACAACGCGCAAAAAGTAAAGGATAAGTCGAGTTTGTGTCCACAAAAATCCCAAAACCGATGGAAGAAAAGTCAGCGATAAGTTGGTTGGCGAAAAAGGTAGAAATAGTAACTTATAGGGTCAAAAGAAAATAAAGTAAAAGTATAAGGGTGGATTTTGGAAGATCTCTTGGTTTAGGTTTGGTAGAAGTTCCCTAAACTTTGGAAAAGTTAGAAACTGACTGGTACGGTACTTTAAAATCTTAGATCTGAGCTTACGAACAAAATTCAAAAAGGTACAGAACAGACAAGTCGATTCTGTTTTTTTTTGTTTTTTTTTTCTTGGTTGTAATAATACATTTATATAATTTGAAGTAAAAAAAAAAAAGAAAGAAGAAGAATGGAACTAGGGAGTTTACATTTTTATAACTTGGAGATATGTTCAAGAAGAAAAATCGTATAATAATAAGTCAGAAATTTATAAGTCGATAAGTCAATATCTAACAATAAATTCGTTTTGTCTTTGAGTCAATTTTTCCTTCATCAATCTCTAAGCACCACAATTTATTTATCTTCTTCATATTTTCTTAAAAAATCTAGAAGACTAGAAGGAAGATGAATCTTTGAGAGGAAATTGAAAGAAGAAAAAAATAGAACAACAAAGTAATTGTTGTTTATCATTTGAAAAATAGACTTAACTTTTCATTTTTAGATTTTTTTGTTTTCCTGATAAAATAACTCAAAACTTAACAAAAATGAAGATATTTTTTTTTGATTTAAGGAAAACCGAAGAGCTTAATCACACAAGAAGACAATAAAATCGAAAGACAGAGATAAAGAGAGACTAACATGTTCCTCATGAGAAGCTTGAGTTACCATGGTGACACAGAGAGATTGAAAGAGATAGAGAGGATAGAAGAAGAAGAAGAACTTGATTAGTCCTCAGACTCTTGTTTTTAAGTTCTCACACTTCTGAGATATATAATGCTAAATATATAAAGCTCATACACACTAATACATCTATATATATACATTTAGTTGAATATTCTAAGAGAGAAAGAGAGACTTAAAAAGTGGAAGTTTTTGTTTGACTTCACAAACTACTTGTGGAGATGGGGCACAAGATTTGTGAGCTGGACTCTGCTAATATATTCAACCAACTAACAGTTAAATCTTACAAAATTAATAGTAATTAAATATTACTCATTAGTGTTCCTTAACGCAAATAGCGTCACCACTTCTATAGGAATTTTGAATATGTGAGTTCGACTTTTTTTTTTTTTTCCTGCAAATGATTAAATAAAAGAGTCGGTAGGTGCCGGCAAAAAGAAATTACTCACCAATAATATCATCTTCTAAAGTTTATTTTGAATTTAATTTCATGTACTATTCCTAGTTTTGTTAAAAATAATGAAGAGCGTTTGCTTAAAATTAAGTTTTGTTCCTAAAGATAGTTATCTATTCAAATTTTTGTTTGTTTCTCAAACGTGAATATTTTAATTTGGCCACGTAAAAGTAGTTTTTTTTTTTTTTTTCTGATACATGAATGTTAATGTGATTTAATGACAGTTCAATGTATAAGCTATATGTTTTTGCTTTATAAGTTATCTTTTATTGACTGAAAAGCCTAAAACCCTTTTTCTCTGTTCACACCACATTTTAAGTCGTCTTATTTGTCGTCTATACCAAAAATAATAATAAAGAGAATAAAAGAGATACTATACTACGATATTAAGCAGTATACGATTAGAGGTGACCAATAATATCAAATCTATATAGTAGTAGTATTTGTGAAGAAAGATTAATACAATTTAATTAATTGTTATTATAGTAGATAGAGACGTATTAATTTCATTGGTTTGCTCCTCTAATGTAACAGAAACGCGAGAAAGTGCGTTTAGTAAAGTGTTTGGCATTGACCGCCGCCATCATGTTACCAAACAGGCCGCAATATCAATCTTTTGTGCAATTTTAAAACGTTCATTGGATTGTTGACAAAAAAATATGTGATGTAAATTTTGCTTATCTGTCAAACATAGAAATTTTTATATTTGTGTTCAGACTTCCGAGTCTTCGCTTCAGACCAAACCATTTATTGTGATAAAAACATTATTTCTTTCATTTGAATGTGATCTTGATAGATACACATTTTCTCTTCTTCTTTTTGTTTCCTCCTCATGATCTCTCTAGAATAGTACAAGTGTTTATATATGTACATGAATAAATTAATTTTAAAAGCTTACATACAACTTACTTTCTTTTTCTAAAGTATGTTGTATACATACAACAAAGTATTATTGTATGTAAAAAATTTTGAAATCATTTTGCATATATCGAGTACTAAATCTTTTAATTATTTTGTGATTTACATATTATATGTAACGTGTGCGCATGTATCCGTATTTGTTGGTTTCACGCAACCTTTTCAAGTCAATAAGTTTCTGTAAATTTAATACAATAGTATAGTACAACAAATTTAAGATTGTTTCATTTGTTTGTAGCGATAATTCACTATCCGTTAGAAAGACTTATTATTATTATACACATCATAATAGTTGCTGTGTATGATTATCCTCAAATTTAAAAAAAAAAATATTATATCAAATTTATCTGCTACCCGTTTCTTCTTGGCATTTTAAAGACCAAAAATCCTTGAAAATTTTCAATTTTCAATTTCCACATTTACTCAATTAAATTATTGTTTTTAGATTTTTAAATGTGAAGGAGGAAAGTTCATAGAAGTATCATAGGCAGGTCCTAGGGTACGAACGAAGGAATGACTTGTGAGAAAAATTAGGAGTCAACGGAAAGAAGAGATAATGAAGTGTATGGTTCGCTATTAACAATCTCTATTTATTAATTATTTTATCGTTTTATCTCTTGTCATGTTCTTGCTTTTCGGTCAAGTGGATTTCCTCTTTTGACTTTTCTTTTTTTTTTTGGTTGTTTTGTGTTTATCAGTTGGAATTTGTTTTACTGCTCGATCCCCATATTCGTTCATAGAATTTACAGCATAAAATACTATAGAAAATATGTATCTTTAAAAAAAATATATATATAGTCTTCAATCTTCATCATTTATATTGATCAACACAATAAAGCTACCATCATTAGACTAATTAGTTGGAACTTTCTGGCAAAAATTCAAGAGTAATCGAGCGATTAACACTTGTCATATGAGTTTTGGACAGATTTATAACGTGCATTTAGTGGTGGACTATTCTTTTGGTTTAATAACTTGTATTTTTTTTAAATCACTATTTTTAAAAATCACTAGTCTTTTGGTCTTACAATTACTATTTATTTCCGTGTATCGTTTTTTAACGAATTCTACAATTACTTGATTTAACGGTTTTTATTATTATCAATTATCAGTATACCAGATTGCTACTGATCATGAGAAGGAACTGAACCAAATATTTATACATAGTATTTTCTCTCTCTCTTTTGTATTGAAGCTATTTTATCGTCAACAGGAGTGGCAAATTACATTTATAACGTATTTATTGGGTATTAATCTTCAAACTGAAGAAAACGACAGAACCATCAGACTATAGGTTTTTTTTTTTTTTTTTTTTTTGGTCGAAAAAAATCATCAGACTATAGTCAATTGGTTGTATGGTTTCTATTGACATCGAAAATTACACATTAGCACCAACAAGATATTTTATGTATAACTTCTATTTACGCTGAATACTTTTTACAAATCTAATGTAGTGGTGATGACACCTCTTCGCTATGCATGTGATCGAGCATTTATGTGATGACATGTTATGGTTGGTAATAATAATATTAGCAAATGTTGTTCAAATATGTTTTAGAGTCCAAACTATTTGCTGAGAATAATACAGTTTTTGTGAGAAATCTGTAGTGACTAAAGAAGAAAGCATTAACTAAGGACTGTAAGGAAAGAGTCACTCACAGTTCCTAAAATCTCTCACAACCCAACTTTTTTTTTTCACTCACATGTCACATATTATAAGGGTTTTTTTTTTTTTTCAAAACCCTTAATATGTGACTTTTTTTGTTTTTTTTTTCTAAAGTCACAGTCTTACTAAAAAAAATCACAGTTCAGAATTTTACAATTTAACATTTTATAGTGAAAATGCTAACCAATAATCTCATAAACCTCTATAAATATTTTGATCAACTTGGCAAAAACAAGTAAGATTCCATCGGTAGGTTGATCAGTGCAACTAATATTTTTCATCAGGATTTTACAGTAATCTATAATACGTGTTAGTGAAGGATAAAATAGTATTTTTTTTTGGTTTAATAGGTTAGCTACAATTTGCTTTATTTTATTTTCTGTAAAAATTAATCGTTTGAGACTTTTTGATACTCTTTCTGTTTCATATTAGTTGTAAAACGATATCTAATTTGAAACGGAAGAAGTATATTGTTAGAAATATACGACGCTAATGACTAGAAAAAACTGATCCAAACGTATATAATATAGGATATTTTTCTTTATTGAAACTAATTCATCGCCGATCGCAGTGGTCAACGAAAGTATTAGATTAAATCGATTGATTGTATAATTGTTATTAACGTATAAATCATTTCAACACCAACTGAGTTCCGATCTAAAGCATCTATATGATAATTTACGTATATCACGTTCGTAATAATAATGACCACTAGGTTTTACAGCACGAACATGATAATTCTCAAAAAAATATTGTGATTAGAATCGACATATATATATACTTAAATAAAACATACATGATACACATCAAATAAATTAATAATTAAGCTATTTATCTTTGTTGAAAATAATTTTAGTTGTCAAGTATTAGCATGACACGTGGATTTTAAATTTATAGATAGAACACAATTTTTCGTATTACATTTGTTGCACAGAGATAATATGTGGGACGCACGCGTCACGTAGACCTCCAAAAAGAGTAATTTAGAGAAATCTTATGACTCATTCCACATCACACGTATACTCAGATCTGATGTGTTGTTGGTGTACTATCGCCTCCGCACTACTTCACACATTGATCTTGTGGAAATAAACTTAATACTCCCACCTCTCGAATATGTGATATCTGAATCCAATATATATATATTTTATATAGATATACACTTTAAGCACACCATCTAAATAGAATCCAAAAGAGCCTTTTTCTCTATGAATCATTATATACTAATAAACACTTAAAACTTCATTGCAATCTAAGAGCGCATGCCCATCATTTCATGTGTTTGTTACACCATTTAACTTCTTTTCTAATTTTTAAGGGATCCATGTAAGACACTTTAGGTGTTCCGAGTACTCCTAACAATTTTCTCTATGGTGTAATTTAGTTGTTAGTAGTTGTATAAATTAATTAACATGTTTAATTTCATGAAACCAACTTCGAAAGATTCCACAATATATAGTTTCCACTCTTTTACGGAGCTTCTTGCTTCCCTTTCCATGGCAGAGAATGAGGCTTGATTCATTCTCTATTGTTCGTTTTGGCACTTTTATTTGAATGGTAGTGACAATGGCGCATCATCAATGATAATGGTAATATCGGAGAAGCTCTAACTCATCGTCGACCATCCCCTCAAAATCAAACCGTTATAGCCGAACTACGAAACCATTTTCTTTTCTTTTGTTTTTTTTATTGTCTCCACCGAAACTTATAAAAAAAAAAAAAATGGAGGAGAAAAAATTAGAAGAAAAAGGAAAAACAAGATATAAGAAAATGAGATCAAGATGAGATATTTTTGCCATCATATTTAAAAGAGTACCATGATAAAATATATTATGTGGGTTACTTTATAATTCTTATGTACTGCCAATTCCCTAAAGCCTTTTTTTTTTTTGGTCGGCAAGCTAAAGCCTTAACGTCATTTGAAATCTCACATAGCGATTCCCAATCACCCACTAATTTTTGTTTAAGTCACGAACTATCTTCATACTAATATATTTTTAGGTTAAACAATAATTAGTACTAGCAGTTTCAACTAATTAATCTTTGTAAATGGTTAATCTTTTACTTAGTTTTATTAGCTAATATAGAAAAATGCATAGAGCCTAATAGTTATATGAATAAAGCTAACTAAAACAAATAAAAAATAAAAAATAAAAAATGAATATACGATACCATATTAATTACCAATCAACTTCTACATTATAGATAGAGAAATGACACACGGCTTCACTACAAAACAACAACTCGAGTCAACTCTTCGATGTTACTATATAACTAAAAGAAAACATAATATTTTTATGTTGATTTTTTCATATTCGGAGGAAAAATTGCAACAATCAAATTTCGTCACTTGTTCAATTGGGTTATCTCATTTATTTATTGACATTAACTGGATAATTCTGATGATACATCCGGTTCGAGTCAAAATATTGAAAGAATATTATACATTAGCTCAATCTTGAAATTGACGTTTTGGTTAATTTAAAAGCTTTCTTGGAATATTGAAATCGACAATGTTGATTTCTGCAATTAACAACTTGTTGTTTTTTCAGACCTGTAAAAGATTCGACACCGAAACATTTGACATTTTCGATAACGTGCTGACGATATCGTATGATCTTTTTTTTTCTTTTCTTTTTTTTCTTCCCTTTGACATCATGTCGTGTGACTTTCTAAGTAATTCATAGTATTCGAGAGACGACTTAAATTTATTTTGAGTCTTCTATTGATTAAATTAATACAGTCATCTCTTAGAATGTAAAATTATGCTGACTATAAAAAAAGAATGGTAGTAGAGCCAATGGAAAATGGAATTTAAATTAGAAGTAAAACTAAAAGAGTAAAAAGTCTTTAACAAAACACTACAAGAAAATCTGTTTATAGTCACAAATTTTTTTGTATCTATGCCCAAAATTTTGTGGCTATATCGCATATAGAGACGGAAAGACACAAACATGTTTCGTAGCTATGGCTTCGTAGCTAATTGTGTGTCGTGGCTATCCGTGTCATTTTAGCAACGAAATTGCCACGATATATTTTGTGACGATAAGCCACGAAATTGTCACGTTCTAATTTGTATCCAAAAAGCCACAACTTAGCCACAACACATTTTGTGACTTCGAGCCACAAAATTGCCACATTATAATTTGTATATAAAAAGCCACAACTTAGCCACAAATAAATATCATCACTATTAGACACGAAAAACCACAAATTAAATCGTAGCTAAATCCCTAAATTGTGACAAATAAATTTGTGTCTATCTTAGCCACAAATTAGTCACTATTAATTTTGTAACTAGTTTGCTACGAATAGCTACATTGTCATTGTATCTATTAACCATGAATAGACACAGTATCATCGTTGCTATTTTGCAAATACTAGACACAACTAATTTGTGACTCTGAGCGACAAATAAGCCACAAAATCTCAACTAGATGAAAAATAACAATTAATTACAATATTAAATTATTTATCTGAAATAATTATAAACCAAAAACAGAATTATATATTACATTCAATACCTTAAACCATTACAAAGTTATAAATACAAAAGACAGTTTTACCTTTTAAGAGCCAAAATACATCCGTTTGGTAATTTAGTATCATCCGATACTCAAATTAAAAAAAAAACATCCAACTCTAATACAAAAGAGTCAAGAGTTATAACATATCATACTCTAATCAAAAGACTTACTTTCAAATTACTAATGATGCTCTTCAAACTCAAATCCTTCTACAGATTGAGGAGTCATGTCAGCTAGGTTGATTGGAGAGGTCTGGTTGGGCTGCTGAGTTGCTGCTTGGTTGGGCTGCTGAGCTGCTGCTTGGGTAGGTCCAACAACGGAGACAGAAGGGGTAGAAGGTGTTGCAGCAGATGAAGCCCCCTCAGCATGAGAAGGACGCTGACCTGTGGGTTCAAAAGTAACCGGATCTATTCCGTTAAGCCTTAGTAGGACATCCAAGCCTCGCTTCATCACTTGCATGGTGTCCTCCATGGTTTTGACCCGCATATCAATATCCAAGTTTCTCTGTAGAGAAGCAGCTGCAGATTCGTTAGGATCACCATTTAGATACTGAATTGATCCAAGACCATAGACATGCCCTTTCTTGTTAGTTGCTGTCTGTGAAAAAAAAAAAAATCAAAGTCACAAAAACATCATGACATAAAACACAATAAACAAAACACAAGAGCATGAACACAAGAACAGCTTGAGAACATTAGCTACACATCATGACAACATCATAAAACAGAACACAAGAATCTATAGGTTAGCCTCCTTATGAGAAATACATTGCGCCATCTATTGTGGCTAAAACGAATATATTCTCTAAACTCTGACTGATAGAACTAAAGGTGACACTAAAGATGACTGAGAAGACGGATCAGTAGAGTTCAAATATTGCCACGGAAAGCCACGATCCCATTTGTGGCTATCTTGTTAGCTACAAATAGCTACAATTTTTATCGTGGCAATCAATTCTAGCTACGAAAAGTCAGGAACATTTTGTATCTATAGCTCAAATAGCATTCCGTGACCAACTTTATAGAAAGTGACGAAGTGACTGAGAAGACGTATCAGTAAAGAATCAACCAAAGCCACAAAAAGCCACAAGTCCATTTGTGGCTATAGCGAGAACTAGCTAGAACGTTGGTCATGGCTATATATTTAGCTACAGATAGCCACGATTTCCTTTGTGTCTATCTAGCCACGAGAATGATTGTTGCTATTTGCGTCAACATTGCCACGAATAGTCACCACGTTTTTTTCGTGTCTAATTAGCTACAAATTAGCCACAAAATAGCTACGGTTTTAAGATATTATTTGTTGTGTCTGATTTGTGTCTAAATTTACATAGCCACGAATATGTTGTAACTCTTTCGTGGCTATTAAGTATTAACAGTTTTTCTTGTAGTGAAAATAAGTCACTCACTTATTATTGTCACGGCAACACAAAACCAGAAAACGAAACGATTAACTCAAACAAGATCAAAATTGACTCTTTCAAAATAGATATTGATAATTAAGTTTGACAAATTTTATTGAAAATATGTTTTCAAAGTTGTTGTAGCATAAGAATCATAAAATAGTTTGTCATGCCGGTGTATTTGAAAATAATATGCCTTTTGAGAAAATCACACACACACACACGCACATATATGTACAATTACAACAGACGAAAATGAAAGTCATTTATTCGGAATTTGAGGTTTTCAAGTGAAGTGACTCGACTCATATTTTGTTCACGTCGTTGACTTTGTAGTCTTGGACCAATCTTGTGTATATTTAGCCGTTTCGATCAGTTATTGTGATCAGAAAATTTTGGATAACTACAAGACTACAACCAAAATAAATATTACAATTTTTCCGATTAGTTTTCATGGAATTTAAGAAATTTTAAATAGTTTTTACACGGCCAGATATCAAACATATGTTTGTGTTAATTTTTCTTGGCTTACGAAAAATCTGTATTTGTTTTGGCAAATACGTGATAGTTGGTTATTTAAATGACCGTTTTCCCATTTGGTCTATAACATAACAAATATATAGACATGGAATATCAAAATTAAGAGCAACAAAATGAAAATACACCAAGTAAAAAATAAATAATGAAACACGAATATCACAAAAATACTATTGGCTATGCGGCCAACCCTATTTATAGACCGGGCCAAGCAATTGACTAAAAAAAAAAAAGACCTCTCTAATGGGATCTTAATAGGCTTATATATAAAATTAATGGGCTATATACGTGGCCCATTAAGTTATTTTTTTTCCGTGGGGGAACTTCCAGAATCATTTCATTAAACCCTAGCAAAACTCTTTCTTCTCCGTCGTCTCAAATCTTTTCTCTCTTCGTTTCTTCTTCATTTCAAGTTTATCAGAAGCTCAAATGGGAAGCCAACAAGCGGCGGTTTCGTTCCTTTCCAATTTGGCGAAGGCTGCTTTTGGTCTGGGAACGGCGGCTACGGTTCTGAATTCGTCGCTTTACACCGTTGACGGCGGAGAAAGAGCTGTGCTCTTCGATCGATTCAGGGGAGTTATGGATCAGACTGTCGGTGAAGGGACTCATTTCTTGATCCCGGTGCTCCAGAGGCCACACATCTTCGATATCCGCACGAAGCCTCACACGTTCTCTTCAATCTCCGGTACTAAGGATCTTCAGATGGTTAATCTCACACTTCGTGTTCTCTCTCGCCCTGAGGTACAACGTTGATACTGCTACTTGAATTTTGAACTAGATTTGCTCAATTTCTCCGAATAGAGGTGTTTCTCAGCTGTCATCGAAGTGTTAAGTTTCATTTCGGATTTGGATTTAGGGTTTATTGTTTTGATTATCTATGATTTTCAAAATTTGGATTTAGGACTAACATGTATATATGGTTTTATCAAAATCTATAGCTAATTTTGTGTATTTAGATTCTTAGCTGAAGCTCAATTTTGCAAATCTAAGATCTTTTGGTGAATCGCTTAGTATATATTCATGATTTAGCCCAGTGAAAGGAGATGAATTAGTATATATTATGGTTTAATCATTTGAGATGTTTTTGTAATTGATGTGATGTTAATCATCATTGTGAAGGTGTCACGTCTCCCATACATTTTCCAAACTTTGGGTCTAGAGTACGATGAGAAAGTTCTTCCTTCGATTGGAAACGAGGTTTTGAAAGCTGTGGTTGCACAGTTCAATGCTGACCAGCTTCTTACAGAGCGTCCTCACGTCTCAGCGCTTGTTCGAGAGTCGTTAATCAACCGTGCCAAGGACTTTAACATTGTGCTTGACGACGTGGCCATCACCCACTTGTCTTACGGTGTGGAGTTTTCAAGGGCTGTTGAGCAGAAACAAGTGGCTCAACAGGAAGCAGAGAGGTCTAAGTTTGTGGTGATGAAGGCTGATCAAGAGAGGAGAGCTGCGGTTATAAGAGCTGAAGGTGAGAGTGAAGCTGCTCAGTTGATCTCTGATGCTACGGCTAAAGCAGGTATGGGACTTATCGAGCTTAGGAGGATTGAGGCTTCAAGGGAGATTGCGTCTACACTTGCTAGGTCTCCTAACGTTGCTTACTTACCTGGTGGTCAGAGCATGCTCTTTGCTCTGAACCGTTGATCTTTGATCATATATAATGGTATGTGAAACCTCAAACTGAATCCATATAATTTAAAAGCATTGTTGTGTGATTTGTCTGAATGCTTTCGTGTTATTGTATCTGCAGGTTGTGTGGAACATTGCTGATATTTTAAGTGATCAAGTTGTGAATCTGGATTGAATCAAAAATGGTAAAATTTCTGATGAAACTCCGAAGGAAAAAGAAACTAGTTTCTTGAGTTATCAATTATGCTGAACACGTTGAATTATATTTGTACCTTGTTTGAGATATCAAATTTTCAACAAATAAATCTGTTTGATTGATTTAAGACGGAACACGTTAATTACCAAATAGATGGAACACACTACTTATGTTGTCAAATAGTTGAACAATGGATTTTACGTGCGTTGAACTGTAAATATACTTACCATTATATTAAGTAATGATGAGTTCGTATTAATAATTGGATTATGAAAATATCGGACCAGGACCATGGCCATGGCCATGGCCAACCTTATGCAGTAGTGTTGCTTTAGGCAAGTTGCAAGTTTTCAGATACATATTATTATTCTACAAAACGAGTCTCTGATTATGTATTTTTTTATTTCTACAAAGCCGATTTGCAATAAGTGGAACCAATGCCCACAAAAGCAAACGCAAAATAAAAACACTCTCAAAGTGGACAGAACAAGTGCTTAGGCTCACCATACAAACACCAAACTCAGCGAAAGATGATTTATTCAGCAAGAGATGTCTGTCTAGTCGTGTACTTACCGTGTATACATATACATGTGGAAGCATGTATTGTGTATATATTATAGTGTAGGAGGGATCCAGATATAGCCATGAGTTTGAAGGTAACCAGCTTTCTCTAGTAGCTGATCAGCTTCTTTCGGTCCTCGGCTTCCTGGTTTGTATGGGATTGACTTCACTTCTCCTCTCTCGATCCTGTGAAGTAACGGCGTGAAGATCTCCCATGCTACCTGTAATCATCAATAATTGACACCTAGTTAGCTCTAAAATCTAATGATTGCTTTGGTTCGAGGGGTGGAGAAAGAAGATGTTTCTACCTTTAATTCATCTCTGCGAACGAAATGTTGTTGATCGCCCTTAATTCTGCATAGACATGGAAAGAAAAAGGTTGAAGATAATAGTAATAACAAGGAGGAACAAAAGAAGCCAATTGTAACACCAAAGGCTACTGTGGTGGTATATAATTTAGGCAATTCTTTCTTACGTGTCAAGAATTAAGCGCTCGTATGCCTCGGGGATAGAGACACCTTGATACCGTTGCCCATACGACAAGTCTAGTTCACTTTGCACAGTATTCATCTCTAGACCTGGTTGCTTAACCTGTGTAGCAAAAGCATAGCCAAGAGAGTCATGGTTCACTGTAACAGTTCCAGGTCATAGTCAATATTTCCTTTATTAGTTAAGTAAATTATCTTTGTTTGTTCATCATATACTTACAGTTAGTTTCATATACATTGCCTCTGAAGGTTGCAAGCGTATCACAAACTCGTTTCTTCCTTGTTTCTGACCTGTAGCACGAGAGTCTCTCAGTAGATAAGTTTCGAATTCGAAAAGCTAAAAGAAGAGCTTAAGCCACAGCGAAAAGATGGTATCAGGGTAAGAATATACATCTGAATATGTCGCCTGGAACATCCTTGAACTGAATTCGAATTTCTGCCTTCCTTGAATTCAACGCCTTTCCGGCCTTTAGGATAAATGGAACACCTGTAAGATATTTATCAATCAGCATGTCAATATGTAAGGTGTTACCATGTGTATTTAGGTTTCGTCGAATTGGGTTTTGTGCATGAACAGTGAAGTAAAGACACACATATGATCATGATAACATGTGGAACCTATAACTTTCCTGCTGATTAATATGCACACTCCATCAATGAATAATATCCATTCAACAACAAGATGTTCAGTCATGATTATGAAAAAATTATGACCAGGACAGTAGGAAGGTGCATGTAAACATGTCAGATTCGGGTTTATGTGTCCATTCAAACACAGAAATTTGGTTCCAAGTCGTTCGATCAAAATATTGAGGCTATATTTGATCTTGTTGACCCATCAAACCTCTTCGTTGTCCTCATATTTATGTCAACTTTCAAATGGTTTTGCCAAGTTGACTGATAAATGAAAAGATGAAGAGTGAAGTGGGTCATGGTACCTTCCCATCTTTCATTGTGTATGCGAAGAATCGTTGTGGCAAATGTTGGAGTGTTTGAGTCGTCTGGAACAGTAGGATCATCCCTATACCCTTCGTATTGTCCAAGAACCACTTCGTCATCACTTATCGGAACCACCGATTGAAGCACCTGGGGTTCACTAAAATAATCAGTAACTTGGAATCCATAGGCTGAAAATGCAAATGAAAAAATAGCAACCAATCCAAGTAAACCCGCGGAAGAGATTTTTGAAGTAAAATGTAACTAGATTAGACAGTGATACTCCCAAATCATATATAAATTCAGAGAAAAGAGGCAACGAAATCCCAATAGAATGGCTAAAAGTGGTCAAAAGAATATTGATCACCTTCACTTTCTCATCCCGGATGTGCTCAGGTTTAAGAGATATTGGTTTCTCCATGGCAACAAGGCAAAGAACCTACAACACTCTAAACTCAGTTAGTTGATACATGAAAGTATTTGCACTCACAGAGAAACTCTTGAGGGAAATAATCACATAGGGTAGAGTTTAAGTTTCGTTATCAGGACAAACATCTCAGATATACTTGCCTGGAGCAGATGGTTTTGAATAATATCACGAATTATTCTGTGAAGCAAGAAGTGAAAATTTCATCAGAAACGCATTGGTGATATCTGATTAACATCCTATATGGAGAACATGAAGACACTAAAGAAAGTATTACCCATATTCATCAAAATATCCGCCGCGCCCTTCAGTTCCAAAATCTTCCCTGAAAACAATCTGCCAGAAAAGCATTTGAAACGTTTATGCGCATTCGACTCTAGATAGCTGTTCGATAATTTCTGTCTTATATATGCAGCTCTCACCTGCACATTCTCGATATTGTCACGGTTCCAAAGCGGCAAAAAGAAGCGATTGGCAAATCGGAGGACCAACTGCAAGTGATGCACGGCATAAAATAAGCTTTAACTGTCTAAGAAAATAGCTTGATGAATAGACCTTAATATATAAGCATGTTACCATGTTTTGAACCAATTCCTTCCCAAGATAATGATCTATACGATAGATCTGTGATTCTTCAAACAACTCTCCAATCTGAGAACTCAGTTGCTCTGCAGATTCCAAGTCCTTGCCGAACGGCTTCTCAACAACAATTCGTGTCCATCCACCAAGATCAGCTGGAAGTCATGAAACAACATAAATACATAAACTGCAAAGCAACTGAAACTTGTACTTTTTGTTTCCAAGCTGTCTACTGAAATGAAAAGGGACTCACATTTGTTCATGCAGCATGTCTTGATCATCTTGCATACAGAAGGATAAACAGATGGTGGAAGCGCAAGGTAAAACAATCTCCTAGAAGAACCTTCAGAACTATTTTTGGCGATTTCATGCTCTGAAATTGCTTTGTCTAATCTCTGAAACCCCTCCTCAGAATCATAAGGGCCACTCACATACTTAATCTACAGAAATTGAAACCAGAAACTCTTATTTTCAGTATCGAAAAACAGGACTCTATTCGTGAAAATAACATCCCAAAAGAAATGCACTAACCAGCTGTAAAAACTTTGACAGAGCTTCAGCTTGCTCAGCATTCTTCTCATCAACAAGATACCTACAT
Source organism: Barbarea vulgaris (assembly GCA_963667165.1). Taxonomy (NCBI): domain Eukaryota; kingdom Viridiplantae; phylum Streptophyta; class Magnoliopsida; order Brassicales; family Brassicaceae; genus Barbarea; species Barbarea vulgaris. Next base: position 27,802,401 of record OY763890.1, on the reverse strand, counting down.
AAAACAATTCAATATGAACTTGGACTCAAGCTTAATAAAAAAAACTATTAAGTACAAAACAAAACCAAAAGGCTGTTAAAAAAAACTCACCCACGGATCCGATCTCTCAACTCTTCATCAGAAATCTTAGTCCTAGCATACCCAAATATATGAACTTCATCTGGATTAAGAAATCCCTACTCATGCAAACCAAAAAAAGAAACTCATAACTAATAATACATTAAACAAGAGGATGATTCTACAACATGCACTAAGCTGATATGAACAAACCTGACGGTATAGGTTGAAAAGCGCAGGAAATGTCTTCTTCTTAGCAAGATCACCTGAAGCACCAAGCACTATGATTGAAAGACATCCAGTTTCTGGAACTGTACCATATTCTTTTACAAACGAATCATTCCTGAACGTTGACCTTTTCTCAACGTGCCATTGACCAGATCCCATCTTCTAAAAAAGCTTCAATTCCACACACACACACACACACAAAAGTCAGTTTCAATAGTCAAAGAAGAACAAACACACAGAACAGTCAACTAAAACTGTGCCATTGAAAAAATCTATGAGCTAAAGGTTTTATACTAAAATTGAAATTGTTGTTACTGAAAAAAAAAAAAACAAACTGAGTCACAGCCTCGGTTTCATCACAGAGATCGAATCTGATAAGAGAAACTGGGAATCAAACAGAGAAATATTAATAGCATGAATCGAGTTCAAGGAGAGCAAAGAGAGAGACAAAAATCAAACGGATCATAGGAAAACAATCTCAGGTTAGTTAAATTTCACTTTCACCAATTATGATACGAAAATGAGATCTGAATAAGAAATCAACCTGGGAAGAAGAAGCAAGATGAATCAGCGAGAGAAAGGATTTGGAGGAGAAAACGAGAAGACACGAAAGAGATGATTAGGTGAAGAAGAAGAAGAAGAAGAAGAAGAAGTTTAACAAACTAGAGTAGAGGGAGGAGGGGGTTGGTGTGGTTTTAGCTTTCGTCACATGATGTCATTTTCTTAAACTTTTTTTGGCATTTTCAGATTTTGTTGTAAAATAATACGTACGGATGTATTTTTAGATGCCAATTTGTTATTTTCTTCAATTTTCCCCCTGATATCTTTATTTTCATTTTTTAAAATTTTCAAAGAAAAAAGACAAAACCAAAGAATTGACGCAATTTTATAACCAAGAGAAGACATACGCACTTAGATAAATAATCATAAGCTAATTATAAAACAATCCCAAGAACAGATATTTAATTAAACAAAAACAAATTAAGGCCTTGGAGTTTTTTTTTTCTGTAAATATATGAAACAACGAGTTCATGATTGTGGAGTTCAAATAACTTTACTAACTAGAAAAACTAAAGTAATAATCCGCGCGTTGCATGGGATTCTAATAAATATTATAAAATTTTTTTAAACTATTTATAAATATAAATAAATCATTAATTATAAATAGAATTATAAAGCCAATTCATTATTTTCCACAAAAATTAACATATTTTAAGGTTAAAATCATTCGATTCAAAAATATCCTCAAACATGTATTTTTTATCACAACATAGACAAAACTGCATTTCCACTCATGATAAACTACAAAGATTATGTATCACCCCTAATTAGATGTTTTATTATGCAACATTTAAGTTTGTATTTACCTATTCTATACTTGTTATTTTTAGTGTAAAATTTTGTAATCTTTTACTTAAAATATGAAGACTATAACACTTTTAATATTTGTAAAAAGTTTAGATGTTTCAAATAATCCAACTCTAACTTTTATGTTTATATACAATATTTCAAAAAATATTGATGTAGATATTTATATTGTTCGGAGAAAGTTAACTATCTTTGCTCTATAGTTTTTCCACACTCAATTTGTTAAATCCTTTCAACACTTTGATTGCTAACATTATATTTTTAAGTTTTTTTAAAAAATTCTTACCCATTTTATTTAATTATTTCTATAAATATTTTTAGATTTATTCAATAAAAAAAATAAACATGTATTTAATGAATATTTTAAATTATCTTCAATTCAAAAAAAAAAAAATTGCTTACATATATTATAAGTTTATTACATTTCTGTTATTATTTTTTTAATTTACATAATATATATTGAATCATTTACTTGTAGTGGTTGTGACTTGTGCCTATCTATAATTTTTCATTATTTGGTCTTTCATTTCTTTATATTCTAATGTCGTTTATATAAATTTTAATTTATTTTATCTTATCTTTGTGTTCATTTCTTCCTCCAATTAATAAAAGATATAAAAAATATAATTACAAAGTGGTTTTTTATTATCATTTTAATACTCTTTTTTTTTACTTTCACTTCTTTTATTGTTAAATATCTTAATACTCATTAACTACTAAATTTAAATAATGCTAATGAATTTTTAAAAAATATAATTAATTCTTAATAAAAACATAAAAATAAAAAATATTATTTGATAACATGTTTTATTTTTATTGGATGATTAAGATGATGATGTGGATAGCCTCAATGTAGAGAAAACTCTCTCATTATATATATGATTATAAAATAATAATAGCTCCACTAACAGACATTGATACCATAAATATTTTATTAAAAAAAAAAATGTCCGATTACATATTATTAATGCTTTTATTTTTTTCAATTTATATTTGATACCGATTTTGATCTCTTACATTTTTGATATACCGAACTTGTATATTCAGTATGTTTATATACTGGGGATGGTTTGATTAGGGTCTGAAATGTAAGAATAAGATTAAGAGATGCTGGAACCTTGTGTAATGGTACACATAGTAGGGAAATTCTTCTTTATCAAATACACATTTGTAATACCACATAAGTTTTTTTTTTTGGTAAAATACCACATAAGTTTATTGTTCATATCCTTTTGTGTCTGCTTTAAACAATTGAGTTAAAGACATACATATTTTGATTGTTATCTATATTATACCATTTGGGCAAACACTTTTGCCAATAGAAGCTAAACTAGTGTTGTGCATGAAGTTATAGACTCTAAGAATACAAGCCAGAGTAAGTGCAAGTCCAGGTTCAACCCATAGGATAGGCGGGATAAACCATCATTTAGAATCACTAAATATTTTATTAATTTTAAATCCACATATTTTGTTATTTTTAGTAGTTTTTTAAATCATAAAATTTATAACCTATTTTAAACAATATTTTCAATAATAACTAGTGTTTTGTATAATATAAAGTAGTTATATATGTATCATACCTTTTTATTTTTAGTTGATGAAATATTATGTTACTTTTTTTTTTCTTTTTTATTGATTTTCTTAAAAGATTAGTTACATTTTAAAATAATTTTTATTATAATATTTAGTTTTTTTAGTTAAAAACATAAAAAAAATGCCATAAATTTTTTTGAGTGGCTTAGGACCACTATTTTCGTTGGACCGATCCGGTACAAGTATAACCGTATAGGAAGACAATTTATTGTGAAGAAGCTATATATGACTAAACCTCTAAAAGACCATCTTGTACACATCCTATTTGTATAAGGAAAATCACTCTCACTGTTATAAAGAAAGGCACAGAAGGAGGAAGAAGAAATCTTGAACAGAGTTCTCTATGTTTCTCGATGGTTAGTTTATGGGCCTGTCTTCAATCCACAAAGTGGGTTTAGGGCCTATCTTCAATCCCAATCATCGATCTTACTTCTAAATCGAGTTTCAGGCTTTCAGCTCTTCTCCTTTACCAGACGACTAAACCAAAATCTGAAGAAGAACCGAAGACCAAACCATCACAAGAATCCAACAGCGACCGGAGAGTTCAAATTGGCGGCTCTGAAAGACCAAACCATCACCAAAACTAATTTTTAGGTTTACTATAGAGGTTGGTTGTATAGAAAAAATATAATAAGGAAATTGTCAAACGGCATATCATATACAATCCAATATGTCACAAAACTTAGACTAATTTGTGTCCTATAATTTTTTTGCCTATGTGGTATATATATGATGGTTACAAACTATATGATATTAACTACATTTGCATTTTGTTGATTGTTTCCTTGATTTGCTTCTAAGCTACACTGTGGAGTATTAATCAATTGGTGCTTAAGAAACCTAAAAGAATTACAACCTGTAGAAATGGTGCCAAGTCCTTTGTTTTATCACAAAAAGGAATACGGATAGTGACGACGATACATGGCCGGTTTATATTTTTAAGTATATGAAATATTAATGCTAAAAGACTTGCATTATGATAATGCAAAAAAATCACTGAGAAAATAACAAAAACAAAAGCAATTCAAAATACCAAACAAAATACATTGCATGCTACATAATTAATAATAAAATTATGTACATAATAGATGTATCGTTGTTCTATATAAATTACACAGAAAATTTGACCCCAAAAGATAATATAAAACTATTACTCAGAAACTGGGATTTTTAATACAGCTATTTTTTTTTTTAAACCCATAATTTTAATACGTCATTTTTTGTTAATGTAATATGTAATCCAGTACGTCATTTTTTCTTTTCTTGCATGTATTAAATAGAGAAGATGGCCGATAATTTAAGCAAACGTCCTACAAATGTGTTTGCTTTGGTTCAAATTCAAGGATAATGGATTAGATTATATAAAATACTACACAGACATTATAAAAGTCGACCGTTGGACCGATAATGCAATTTAATAACAACAAAATGCGTATACTGTTTATTTAAATCCCATATTGCAATTGGCAGTATTAGTAAATCCAATACTCTTTCAAACAACCCAATGTTAAGTTCGCTGCAATTAAACAAAAGTATCTATGTTTTTGATTCTTACTAATTTACAAAATTGTTAAAAATGTCTGTAAGCTCACTTTTTATTATATGCTCAAAATTGTTATCTTAACATCTTTTGTTTACACATTAAAATAGCTTAAACTCAACTAATGAGATACTCCACGGTTGTTTCCGATTTAATTTCCATTATTATCCAAGCTTTGACAAATTTTTCACCAAAAAAAAAAAAAAAAAAAACCCAGATATGGCGAAATTATGTGACGTGGCTTCTTGTAATTTGTTGAGAATGCCGTAGGCGCACATTAGCTTTAGCCTCGCGTCTTCATTTGAAAATGCCTATGGGTTAACTGACGTGTCGTCGGGATAAAGTCCAAAAATATTTTACAAAATTAGTTCTCTAGTCTTCAAAGCTCACGTTATACCCCCATATTAGTTGTATCTATGATATTACAATTACAATATTACAATCCATATGCCTTTCCGCATCTTATAAATTTCTCCTTTTTTTTTTGGTAATTTGGAATCCTAACAAGTCTCTGGGATCTTAACACGTTTTCTGAGGATGATGGTTCTTATCAACCTATCTCGAGCCGAATATATTTTAACACCGGTAGCAACTCCTTCTTGAACCACTATACTTGGGTCAACAAACGAGAATCTAATACCATATTGAGGTTAAAGGGTTTTCAACTCAAAACCAATTGATAATGAGTAGATTGATATATATCTCTTATATACTAGTGTTGCTTCCTTTCAACTTTCAATATGGGATCCTAACACAAATTTTCACTAATTCCAAATTTATACCTTCACATCTAAATCGTCATATACTATGATCATCTAATCTAATTATATTTGATTTTTTTTTTATTTAAACTTCTAAAAATGTGAGAAATTTTCTAATTATACGTATAAATGTTCACCATTTTAATTGCACTTATCATATTTGTTTCGGCTCTGATTGGTAACAACGCATAACTGCATAATTGCATATTTGCAGAATAAAAATTTGCAGATTAAAAAGCTGTAGAATAAAAATTTACATAATCAAAATTTTGTGTGATTGGAAATCATGCATAATGAAATAAACCACTAAATGCATGCTTATTTGCATAATGATTTTTTACTTGTATTTTTTAGGCAAAAAGCAAATCTTGCGTTTTTGCCTAATTGTCTATTGTTAGGTAATTTTTTGTGATTGGTAAAATACTTGCATAATCGCATTAGAAAACGCAATTAGGCGATTATGCATGTTACCGATCAGAGCCTTCGTCCGATCCCGCTTGTTGCATACCACTTTCGATGATCGTTAAAAAAATCTAAGGGGCAATTTCTGAAAATTATTAATGTTGAGGGATTAATTTTTAAAAAGTCGCCGGAAACAACACATTTTCGATCGAGATTCAATTAAAAGAGGAAAAAAAAATCAAAAAAGAAAAAAAAACCATTGAGGAGAAGAAGATCGGAGACGACGACGGTGATGACGATGGACAGAGAGAAGGAAAGAGAACTTGAGCTCGAGAGTGCAATGTACACAAACTGTTTGTTATTAGGTTTGGATCCGAACGTGATCGGACTCGGAGCCTCCAATGGCACGCCTCGGGTCGGGTTATTCCGCCATTCAAATCCAAAGCTCGGAGAACAGCTTCTCTACTTCATCCTCTCTTCTCTTCGTGGCCCTGCTCAGTCTGCAAAGGTACGATTTCTCTCTTCACTGTTTTCATCTCTCTCTCTCTCGCTCACTCGTTACTACGAAATTGGTTTTCGAGTTCTGGATTTTGAAATCAATTTTGTGATTTTGGTGTGTCTTTGATCTCTCAGGATTTTGATAAGGTTTGGCCAATTTTCGATTCGGCTCAATCTCGCGATTTCCGCAAGGTGAGAGAACTCTGATTACTGAGAAATTTGTAATCTTATTGAATTTTTCATAGTTTACTTAAGACTATAATTGTGCATTTGAAGGTTGTTCAAGCGATTATAAGCGAGCTTGAATCACAAGGGGCGTTACCAAGGAGTAACTCAAGGGTTTCATCACTCGCCACTTGCTGTGGACCAAGGTTAGTTGAAGCTACGCTGTTATGATTCTTATGTAATATGTTCATTATGGTTTGTTTCTAGTGCTTGATAGTGAGCATTTTTAGGCTTAGTTTCTCTACTTAACATCTTAAGCTATTGTTCAGGCTCCTGGGTAATTGAGAAGCATTAGGTGATCTGATAATGTATATGTGGTTTCAGATTTGTGGAGCTTTTATGGCAACTTTCATTGCATGCGTTAAGAGAAGTTCATAGGCGGACATTTCCTGCTGATGTGGCTTCCAATCCTCTACCTTCTTCTCTAACAGACGTATCCTTCTCACATGCAGCTACTTTGCTTCCTGTAACCAAGGTAGTACCTAAAGTCATTACCTTCAAGATTATGTGTTGTAATTTCACTGGTCTATGTGAACTTTGTTGACTAGTGCATGGGATAACATGGAAATGTGCGTGTGTAAATGGATTTTCAGGCCCGGATAGTGCTTGAGCGACGTCGATTTCTAAAAAATGCAGAAACTGCGGTACAAAGACAGGCTATGTGGTCTAATTTAGCCCATGAGATGACTGCAGAGTTCCGTGGTCTCTGTGCTGAAGAGGTAAGACGTTGTTTTTCTTTCTTTTTTTTTTTGGTGAGAGGTACTCAATTGTTTTGTTGGATTATATTGGCTTTTATTGATTCATTTAAATTTCTGTTTTGTTGGCATCAGGCGTACCTGCAACAGGAACTAGAGAAACTTAACGATTTGAGAAACAAAGTGAAGCAGGAAGGAGAAGTGTGGGACGACCTTGTGTCTAGCTCCAGTCAGAACTCTCATCTAGTTTCAAAGGCAACTCGGTTATGGGATTCTATAATGGCTCGTAAAGGTAAGGTTTTATGCTGTTCTATATGTTCTTATGAGTTAATAAAGAGATAATTACTCAAAATATGGAATTATGCAGAAGTTACATAGTTATAGTTTTCTTTTTTTGTCAATATCTTCAGGTCAGCATGAAGTTCTTGCATCAGGTCCCATTGAGGATTTGATAGCTCACAGAGAGCATAGGTAACTGACCTCGTCTAAGACACACGGCCTGAATTCCCCTTACCCATATACTGACATCTGATTTTCTTTGATATGTAGATACCGAATTTCAGGATCGGCTCTACTTGCAGCGATGGATCAGAGTTCTCAAGTTCCTCGTGCAGAATTACTCTCTGCCCATTCAGATGATTCAGGTTTGTCACTTGCAGATGAAAAAGAACTAAGTGATGGATCATACACAAACACGCATGATCACTCTTTAGGAGACAGTTTCGAATCAGCCAGCTCACAAGCAAGTGATGAAACACTTTCTCGAGTTGATGATAGAGGTGGAAAGATCAACCAGACAGTCGATGTAGCGGAAGTCATAAGGCGCTGGACACATGCATTACAGCGTATTCATAAACAGTCTCTTCTTCTGGTATGTTTTCTGATGTCTTGTTGTGGTTTTTTTTTACTGAAGTTCGTTTTACCATTCTTGCTAATTATACAATGGCCTTCAATGCTTAATGTTCCACTCTGATTTCTGTGAGGAATTCAGTTCCATGGATTTATATTTATTTTCCATTTTTATATGTTTCTAGGCTAAAGCGAATGACGGGGATGGTCCAGATATTTTGCGGACTGCAAATGATGGTGGTACAAGTGGGCATGTTGAATCATTGGCTGCAACTTTGACTGAACATCAACAACACTTAGCTAGCTTTCAGGTAAATGTGTTAGCTTGTTCGTTCCCTCATTTAGAAATTGGTTTTGGCCAACTGTGGACGTCAAATGCACAATGTATAAACGTATATAAAAGAAAGCTGCTCTTTAAGGGCCTTGATGAAAAATGTCAAGGAAACAAAGCTTATAGACGGAAACATCAGTTGCAAAAAAAGAAACTAAAATCTCGTATTTTTCTAGCAATTCTGTTTTATCTATAGAAGACATTTTGTTTAATTGGAGGTTCCTGAAGTTCTATTATAATTGTGGATATTCTGATTCTGCTTGTCTTGGGAGCGTGTCAATAGTTATGAGATCTTTTATATTACCACACTGTTGGTATCATGGAGCATGCTCAAATAACCATTGTGATGCATCGAGCTCATTACCGGTTGAATCTCTATCATGTTCTTACTGCTGATGGCACACTATATGCAGGTACTTATCAACCAATTAAAGGAAGTTTCTCCAGCCATTCAAAAGTCTATATCAGAATGTACTGAGAAGGTTAATAGTCTTCCCCCGACCTTACCTCCAGTTACGAGAAGTAACGGGCAAGCATCTTCACTTCTACAATCTCAAGGCAGTGGGAGAATTATGGTAACAGGGGGATGAATTAATTTTTTATTCTTTTCCAATGCATATTGATTGAGACGCTCATGTACTTTTTTTTCCGTTGTAATACAGGAAGGTGTATCCAGCGAGGTTTCTGAGCTGACCTCGACAATGTCTAATGTTCAGCTCGAGAAGGTCTCAGCTAGTCCTACTTTAAAGCTTCCACAGTTATTTAGCTCCACTCCTACTTCTTCTGGTAAAGGAGGAAATGCACAAAAGCGACAGACAATGGCTTCTCAGGTCAATAAAATGGAAAGCTTGTCTGAGAAGAACTCTACAGAACAAGGACTATCAAATGCTAGAGCAGACAACTTGCCGACTGGTTTGTTACATAATTACCTTCTCTGTTAAAACGAAACATATATAGTATAGTATATCAAAATAAGGTTTTGTCGATGTGATTTTTTCGCGCTTTTAGTTTCGAAACCAATCAATTCATTCTAGGCCTATTCCAGTTTTAACAAATCTATGAGTTATTTCCTACAAATCGGTTTGTAAGAGAATGTAGTGCATTTACTTGATCACTATATCTGTTATCTGCTAATTCGGATTTAAACTCTAATTTTGATTTCAGATACCAGCAGTTCTTTTGTCCAGAACCTGAAGAAATCTGTGAGGGAAGCGGCTTTGTTGGTTCCTCCTTCAGCAGGATCATCACGGGACAGTCAATCCGATGAGGGCTCCGAGCATTATTTTGTACCTCTTTCAGCAACCGGCTTTTCCCGTTTTCCATCAGAAACCAAAGGCCCGCCTCACAAAGGAGGGTCGAGGTTATATACCTCTCTGAGCGAGCCTTCGTTTCTTGAACCCAGCGTTCCCGATAGCCTCGCGCCAAGCAAATACAGCGATATACCTGACACGTTTGATGATCTAGATTCATTCAAAGATTACGATAACGGCAACGGGTTTCTCTCAGTTGCTGGATCAAACAGTGTAGCTTCTGACGCACAACAATCGTTTTACGACGTTGACGATCAAGTATTTTCCCCACCTTTACTAATGGACTCATCCCTATTATCAGACACCTATGAAGACTTGTTAGGTACGTTGATTATTCTCTTAGTGTTTATATGACATGTTCACATATGAATAGAAGAATTCACAGGTTATAAATAGATTTTTTTCTTTAAGTTATGCATAGATCGTAAATTCACAGCAAATAGGATCTGACATTGGTGTCATTCACAGAGTCCATGAAGTTTGTTACCCAATACACTTTTCATTTTGCAGCTCCTCTCTCAGAAACTGAAGCCGCTTTAATGGAGCATTAGGAAGAAGCCCTGAATCAGACAAAACTATGTGTTCTTGGTGCATTTGAAGCCAGCCACAGTGATCTCTCTTGGGCTGACACAGGTGTTTCAGTTATTACCCCACTTAACAAGGTTTTCTTAATTTATCTTGGATTTGTTGGTATGGTACTCTTGATGAATGATTGATATGATGATGATATCAGAGTATTTGTTTGTGTGTCAAGTGTGTGTGTAAAAACCTCTAGCTCAGGTAGAAGCATTGCTCTCTAATATTTGGTTTTCCAACAAAATACGGAATTGATTATTTTATTTTATTCTTTAGATGTAAAGAAAATAGAGAAGAAGAGTTTGATCTACGATTCTTTTTCCTTACAAAATTCTCATAATATTTTGTATCTGATTTATCCTCCGAATGATCAAATTAGTCACTCTCTAGATAATTCAGTTTCATGACTTATGTGCTTTTGTACAACTAAAAAAATATCCTTTGAAAAGCAAATTCATTTTTGAATTTCTATTATATTTTTCTTCTTTTTTTTTGTTTTGATAAATTATAAACAGATTTTTTTTTTTTCTACTTTAACTTTTATTGTTATCTTTGAAAACAAATGTTTTATATAGTCAAAATTTACATTTAAGTAATGAATCGACAATTCTTCAACGGATCCAGGAGTATTAAAAGTTTATATATAAAAAAAAAAAAAAAAAGACAAAGCGTTCTACACTTTTATTGATTAACTTTTTTGAGTTTTCCTGGCTTGTAAATTTACAAATCTTTATTGAATAATTGATAGAATATAGACTGGTTTCGTAAAACAATTTAAAAAATTTCTCAATATTTCAATTGTCATTAACGATCTCGTAGCTAAAGATAAACGACTGAAATATGTTTTTCGATGTGAATGCTCGATTTAGACATTTAGTCAATGGAAATTTTAGATGACCAAAATAAATAAATTTATATGTTTTCGATTTTGGTTTTTTAACTTCTCCCTCGGAGATAAAATTCGTGTACTGTTAAAACAATTCTATCAAACAAAAGATTAACAAAACAAAAACACGTTCTTTTTGGTTTAACCATTTCCTAAGAACCGGATTTGAAATCTAATCTTTACAATCAAAACGTCCAATATAGTTTTATTTTATTCATGAAATCAGATCAACATCGAGACAGTTAAAACAAATGGGAAATTTTTTTATCAAAAGAGATAATTAAAAGTCAACATAGAAACTGAAACGAAACAAATGAAACGATGAATGTAAAATGGCTAAACTCAGTGGTTCAAACCAAAGACAAGAGCCACGGCGGCAAAAGCCAAGCCGGTGAAGATATTGGTGGTAGAAACGACGGCTGAGCTTGCTGCTGGTCCTGGTGCCGGAGCGGGAGCATGGTGGTTGTGACCTTCGTGAGCGGATACGGCGGCGATGGTTGCCAATAGACAAACCAAAGCGATCTGAACAAACATCTTCTTCATCATCATCTTCGTCAGAAAATGCTGTGTTTTTGCTTTTGGTTTTGATGAATGAGAAAAAGATTTGTGTTGTTTGTTGTGTTAATAGGATCGCAAGATTTGTTTTTATATAGAGAAAAACTATTGATTTATGATATAATTGAAAATATCTTAAAATAAGATTTGTTTTCTTTTTTTGGGGTTTAAAAAATAAGATTTGTTTCTATTTTTTTGGTTGACTTGGCCGGCTTTGATGCATTGATCAAGACAGCTGTTTAAGATTATTTCTTTGATTCTGTCTATCACAGTTCCTATAATTGGCCAATAATTTTGACTTTAAAAAAAGCAAAAAAGGTTGTAAATATTTTGCAGAATTGGAAAGTTATCAAAGTGAATTTTTTTATTTTTATTTTTGTCTTCAAATGAATTAATGTTTATGGCCTATTGTGGGTAAGCAATGTAAGGGTAATAATCAGCCTTATAATTTAAAAATAACTTTTAATTATGGGGCTAATATCATTTACTATTCATACTTAATTTAACAAATTATGGATTGTAAAAGAGAAATTCCCTCAAATAGCACAAAAACAAGTTTTTGTTCCACAAATAGCTCACATTTTTATTTAGTACAAAAATAGCATTTTATGAAGTTCATAATTTATTTATTTTGGTTTGGGTTGACTATATTAGAATTTAGGGTATAGTTTTTAGGGGGTAGGAGGTACAATTTAGGGTTTAGGGCTTAGGGTTTAGGGTTTTCTAAACCCTAAATCCTAAACCTTAAAAATATGAGGCTCTTTAATAAAAATGCTAATTGTATCTTAAATAAAAATATGAGCTAAAAATGTCACAAAAACCTCATTTTGTGCTATTTTTGAGAATTGCCCATTGTAAAAACTTGATTGTGTTAAAAAGAAGAAATAAGACGTGGAGGCAATTTGTTTTTATGGTTAAGAAATACTATTATTTTAAAAGTTCTATATACTGTACACATAGATGTATAAATAGAATAAGCCTACATTTTCGGCTCTTGGGATATTAGTTATATCCTTGAAAACTAATTAAATAGAACAAAATTCCATCTTAAAAAGTGAGTAAAGTAAACAAATAAATGACGTTAATTGGCTCAAAGATCTGAAGTTTGAAGATAATGATGTTCATTGCGGATTTACCGCAGTAAACGCTATTGCATATTTGCATAACTCCAAAGAGTTAATTCATTAAATTATGCATAACAAATCTTAGTATTTAGTAAAATATATAATCAACAACTAAAACCGGTGTTTATTTTATCGGGAAAAAGAACCTAACCTGCATTATAAGCTAGACATGTGGGAAACAAAACGCCGACTGGTGATGATTGGTGTAAAACTATACAATTATTATATTCATATTATCATAATGATAATATTAATCACCATCAAGTTTCTTCTTAATAAAATTACAATTTAAAAATAAATCCAAATTCACGTGTTGTGTGTATTTTTTTTATTTACAAGTAAAAAAATATAATTTATTTCTTCTTTTTCATTTCCCCGGGAAGCAATAAATACTTACAAATCCAACTTATTTATCTACATTATTTTCACCATGGAAATTGAGAAATCTCGGAAAAAAAAAAAAAAAAAAAAAAACAAAAAGTATATGATTATTGGGCTTTTAATTTCTTTCTCTTTTTCCGACCAACCCTTTTATCGGCCCAAGAACCCATTTGAACTATAACATCATCTTCTACTCTCTTCCCTTTTCTCTCCCATACCAAATGTTGTGTTTTAAGATCCATGAAATTCTCCAACACCCAATCCTTAAGCCCAACATCTCTCACCTCACAAAACCTCTCAGCCCAATCAGACGGCTCAACGGGCCGGGTACCTAATCCGGGTGCCCGATCTTTCGACCCGACATTTTCTACGTTTTGCCAATCTGCCACATAAGTCGAGACTCTTCTTTTAAACTTCTCTTTAAAAATATCCCAAACCTGATACTTATAGTGGTTAATTACCATCGTGCTCTTATCGACATCGGCAAACGTGAATCCATCTCTCAAGTGAAAATGATGCACGACGTTTAAAAGCGTCGCGTTTAGCGATTCCGGTCGAATGATACTCTTGTGTCTCTCCAGCAAAGCCATACGACACGTATACGCCACCGTCACTCCACCACGCGGTGGTTCTTTAAGTCCTGACGGCCCAAAACTGTGACACGGCGTTCGAATTTCACCGATTTCGCCGGACGATGATGGTGTAGTGTGATTTTTGATTACGTCGGATAAGGTTTGACCTGACGTGATGTAGAAAAACTCGTCGACGTCGATAAAAGCAACCCAATCGCAATCACTCTTTGTTCGAATCGCGCAATTGGCGAATCCAGCTTCTTGAGTTTTGAGCCACGGCCAGAAATGTCTCGAGATGTTGTAGCCGCGATTTTCTAGATGTTTAATCTCGGAAACTATGTCATCGTCGCTGTTGTTGTCATAGATAAACCACCGTTGAACGCCGATTCCTGCGTGGTACATCACCCATTCTCTCAAAACGCTGGCTGCGTTTCGCGTCATGGTGCATACGCACGTTTCAAACGGTTTTCTTACGCCACGTGTCGAGTCTTTGACCCGACCCGAACGGTTAATTGGGTGGGCAACGGAAGGAAGCATCCCACTTCCTTTGATTCTCACAGAGACTTTAACCGGTGAAGATTGGGCCGTTCGTGGCCCGTTCAATACTGTTAGTGGCGTTTTGCATCTTACAATCTCTTGGGCCGCAGAGATAACTTCTGCTCTAAGCAAAAGTTTGGGCTTCGTAAAATCCCAACCGTAAACACACTCATACCTAGATACGTCAGCAACTTTTCCTGGCCGTAGATTTAGCCCCTTGACAAAAACCACCGTGGAATTATCATCGTCGATCACAGCATCGTAGACAAGCCAATCCCAACGGTGATTAGAATCGACCTGGAAGTGATTATCGACCGTCCATCTTGAAACAGCAAGCGATATGGTATAGCCACGTGGCACGGCAGAACATTGTACAATCTGACGGCCAATATCGTCGATTTCCACGGCGGACGGAAGCTCCTTAAACAACTTAGATGAATCGTTTACGTCGGAGAAAACACAAAAGAGGTTCTCTTTTGTATATAACCGAGAAGACGAAGGGTACTTTAGGAAAATCAATGTTTGGTCAGGAAACTTAACTGCTTCATGGATCGTGACCACCGTAACCGCCGGTACAGAACCACCGATAACTGCCTTCACCGATGACCTAACCACCGGCCGAAATTTCCCTGAATTTTCCAAATTTATAACAATTATAATAAAAGAAAAAATACATGTCAACGTTTTCAAATTTAATTGATTATATTACCTAAGAAGATGAACAAAGTAGAGAAGAGAACGAAGGAGAAGACGAACAAAGCAACGAATCGGAAAAATCTTTTCCACGTAACAACAACGTCGCCACTGCTTAAACCGCCGCGTTTCCTTTTGTTCTTCATCGTTAACGCCGCCGAAAACGGCGGCCACAGCTATGAATAATATTCAAACTGTTTTTACGGTCGAAGCAAAACTTTTTTTTCTTCTTCTTACTCTCTCTGTGTCTCAGGTTACGAGGATTTTAGGTTGTGATTTTTTTTTTTTCTGAAGAATAGAATAATCTCCTTTTTTAGCTTTCTCTTTTTAATTTTTTTTTCCGTCTGCAGAGACTAATTTTACTTATTTAACGAAAAAAAGAGAGACTAATTTTAATTTTTTATATTTAATTCTCTGATTAAGAAAGAAGACATATAAATAGGGGATTTTGATTTTGTCTTTTTTTTTCGTTCTTTGCAAATTTTCAACTTTCTTCTTCTGTGCTCAAAGACGTTTTTGGAAATTTACGAACTTGATGTTGAAGGTTCAAGAAAAAGACCGCTTATTGCTTAACCAATCCGGTTCGACCGGTCGACATTATAAAATATCTACCACTCTTGGTTTTATACCTTTTTATTGTCACAATTTAGATTAGGACTTTAACGTAAACGCAATATATATTACTAGGAATATTTATCCTAAGATATATTCATCCTAACAATTTACAAGCTATTTAATATATAGTTATCTCCTATACCGATATAATATTATTTTTTTAATATTTCGAAACATTACAGATTTTCTTTTAGAAATTTACATTATTACAAAATTCAAAAGTGGGTATACGAAATTTTAGTGAAAATTCATTAACCATATAATTATATAATTATATATATATATATATAATTATAATACATATATATATAATTATAATACATATATATATAATTATATATACATCTATATATGATTACTAACTATATATGTATTGTATCTATATAGTAATGTATGTATTACTAAGTATATACATAATGTATTAATTTTCCAGTTCACTGATTACGTATTAAACTGGCGCTAATTAATGATGTCATTTGTATCAATAAATATTAGAGAAACAAACCACAGTTTTTAAATTACTATTTGATGAATTAAAAATGGAATCATCAACACAATATGTACTTTTATTTTATTTTATTTTTAAAAGAAAAACCCAATATGTAGATCAATTTTTTGTTTTTTTAGGAAAGATGTTTCTTTTTTTTTTTTCTTTTTTTTTTTTTTAATACATAGGAGATATAGGTTTAGTTAAAAGTTAACCTTTTCTTTCTATTTTTAGCAACCAAAAAAAAAAAAAAACTTTTCTTTCTAGCTAGTGTCGTAATAAATTACATTGGAAAGACTACTTATAAAGTTATAATATGTTGCCGAAACAAATAAACGATTTGACTTTAACCAAAAAAAAAACAAGTAAAAAAAATAAAGAAATAAACGATTTGCTTTAACAAAAAAAAAGAACAAAATACACGATTTGCGAGAAGAAGAAAAAAGCAAATAGAAAGTTCAGATACCTTGCTTGTTATATTTCACGTCATTATTTATCTCTTTAGTGCTTTGAATTTATCCTCTAATTTTTTGTTTTTTTGGTATTTTTGTTTATCGCTTGAACTTGAAAAAGACGAGACTATGATTCGATTAGTGTCTTGACTTTGAATCATATTGGACTCATACTGGGAAAGAGTAGGACCCACTTATCCCCTTTTCCTTTTTCACGTCATCTCTAACGTATATCCCACGTCGTCGTTTTGGTTCTTCGAAGAGAGATCTCTATTGTAATATTGAGTTAGGATCGTTGGTAAAACAAGGGGAGTATAGCTTATTCATTCATACACTATTTGTAATAACAAAACGTTGTAACTGCGATTGTACATCTCTATATATCAGACTATCAGTCAGTAAACACAACTGAATTCTAAGTAACAATATTACTACAACGCACTAAATAATCATCTTGCAAAGAGGAACTAAAGTTTTGAAATGGTTTTAAGAGGGTTTCTTCTTCAGACCATTGTGTCTAATACGCTTCAATGCTTGAGATCCACTCTTTAATCCTCTACAAATCAGTAAAACGTAAGAACAATGAGTTCATGTGAGGCTTCTGCGGATTTATAATTGGTCTCAGATTTGTAAAAAAAAAAAGAAGCTTAAACAGTAGTCTAATGTTGTTGTTACCTTTGGTACAAATAGATAAAGCTGTAATAGAGAAGAAGCAATATCAAAACGACGATGGAGATAAAAATGTACCATTTAGTCATTTACTGCTACTCTACAAAACATATATATACATACATTGGTTAAAACTCCAATGTATAATAAGATGAAATTGAGTATGATGTCTCTCTATAAGGAATTTGAAACATTTGCTCTAGGGTAGGCATAAAAACCGAATCGAACTGAAACTTATCAACAATATCCGAAATTTTTTGATTCCCAAAACCCCAAAACACCTAAAATCTGTTTCCAGATTGAACCCCGTTGCATTGTGATCCAAAAAAGCTAAAACCCAAACCAAACACAACGAGTAGAAAAATCGAATGTCTAATGCCTAATTTTTTTTTTTTTTTGGTAAAATATTAAATTTTATACCATTTTAAAAATTTTGACAGAAATTACAGAAATAACAAAGAGACGAAAATACCAAAAACTACAGAAACAACAAACAAACAACAGAAACACAGAGACAGACCAAAGGATACAACAAAATAAGGGACGCCTAAACAAACACAACAAAACTCGACAAAGAAACACCGATTCCAAGCAATGAAGCCCGGATATTCGCGTCGATGCCACAATCCCTAAGAATTGGAGTCCTCATCGTCGTTGCCACGAGCAACCCCTCCCGAGGCCAACCTCAAAACTTCAGACTATGGAGCACCTACAACCTCAACTGATTTCTATAGAAAAAGAACAGATACTACAACGGAATGAGTTGTCTCTCTTCCTACTTGTGACTGTTGACACAATAACTACCCAAATTTAATGTCAGGACACTTGACATAAATAAAATGAAAATATTTAATTATTAATAAACTCAATTAATAACTAATATATATCTATTCAATAATCAGAATTGGGACATTGTTTTATAAAAAGCCTAACAAGTTTTATCAATCAAATGAGAAGAATTTTAAATTCACAATACCTTTCATCTCCAGGATCTTTAAAACCCTGTAGAAATAAAAAAAAAAAACTAAAAGTGAACAACCACAAAGCTTAAAGTTTTTTTCATTTTTTTCGAAAATTCTAAGTACATATATCAAAGATAGATACATTACTTAGACGAAACTTACATTCGAAAGAGCTGTAAAAACCCTAAATTCTTGATGGTTGAGATATATAGCTCATGAGTTCTGTCAAGTTAATCAAAGACCGTCAGGAAACTAATTACCGTATTATCTTGCATGGATAAATTACCATATACTTTTTTAGTAATATTTGATACGTGAAAACAAAAATTGTCTTCAGATACAATCTTTAAAAGTATATTTTTAAAATGATTTCACGTACAAACATCTGCCACATAAACAACAATCAAAGTTTTATTAAGGAGCAAAGGAATCTACAAACACTTCAAATAATGGCTAAACCATGATCTTTAAGCCTTCGGAAATCAGCTCGCTTTTGGGTGTTGGTACTTTCTTCCGCGTAGTCCGCTTCCACTTGACGTAGAATACAAGTAGATATATGAGAAATCCGAATACGACCATCAAATACATGGATAAGAATATCATTGGAAGCATATACTTGAGGTACACCGAGATTGCGTAAGAACAGACGAGAGGCGCCGAGATGAAGATATACCACCAAGTGTATGCTCTACCAACTGGTAAGAGTATAAATGTCAAGGCAATAGCTAAGAGAAAGGCCATAGTATTAAGTCCCCATAGTAGCAGAATTTGTAATATGAATTCTATCACATCTAGATCACTGGCTAGGTTGTCTGAATTTTGCGGTTGGGCCGCAGTCTGATAAGTAGCTGTGATTATCAGGGCTGTAATAACTAGAAGAGAGTTCCTTGTTCCGTCTGACATGCGACTCCTGTAACGTGCCATTCCCGTAGAGCAATATTCCCAGAAAGTGACCGGTTTTCGCAGGAAGACAGACGTTTTCTTAACTTTGGACTGAGAAGTCGCGCTCATACCACCAGCTTTTTGTATGATTTTCTCCGTATCTCTGTTCATGTGAGTTTCATTGACTCGTAAGGCATCAAGGGCTGTCATACCACTTTTGTTCTGGATGTTCCGGTTCAGCGACATGCATTTCAACAACTGTTTTACTGCCTATATATATACATGTTTCAACAGAACTATATTTATCAGAAAAATCTGAGTCTGTAACACAAAAATGGTTCAAAAGAAGATGAATTAAAGTGTGTGAATTTACCGGAGTTTCATTCTATACATATGTTAGGAGCGTAATAATATCTTTTTTTTTTTTAACATCATTTGGATCGACACGGTCCGATCCATTGACAAATCCCTACTTCGTGCGAAAACGCAACCAACTGGAGTCGAACTCCAGTAAGAAGGCCACAGAGGTAGACCGATAAAGTGTTAATTACTTAACTAAAGGCATTTTCCCATCAGTTGTATCTTATAGAAGTGTGATAAATGACATAATATTATGTCATTATATTTATATAATGATTTTTTAGGAGTTTATTTTTTTTTTGATAACTCGGGTGATCCGATTCAACGGACACCATGAGCTCCGAGTCAGGTCGCGGGGACGTTTACTCCCTAGCTGATTCTCGGGTCAACGGGCCATGAGATCCGACTAATCCCTGGGTCCAGAGAGGCCATGTGAATGCTCCAGTGGCCAAGTGGAAATAAATAGAGAGTTTCGCGCTTGAGGGGAATCGATCCCTGGCCTAGACCAACAGGGCGACTCCTCCTCAAGTGGAACCACTAGACCACCACCACTTGGTTTTTTTTTTAGGAGTTTATATCTTATAGAAGTTTGTAAAATGATATTTTTAGGATAGACCATTCATTATAATTAAGGTCTAACATTGATATACTAACAAGAATATAATAATTCAGTTATCAGAGTAATTAGTAACATGGGAAAACACTTAAACATGCCTGGTGATTGTTCTTGTATGCAGCCAAGTGCAAGGCCGTGTTTCCTTCACGATCGCGTCTGTTCAGGACGTGAATCTCGGTGGACGAAGCATCACTATTGCGCATTCTTTGCATCCACCCTCTTAAAACTTTGAGCTCTTCGTATCTATCGTTTATAACCGCGATGTGTAAAGCAGTTTCACCGTTTACATTCGCATCTTTAATGCTTTCAGGACATATCAGGAGAAACTCTGTAAGAAGATCGACATCACCTTTTTTTACCACAAGATGCAATGGAGTCATACCTAACCTTATGAAAAAAGAAAATCTCTCATTAATAAGTAACTTTATGTTATATGTTTCAAATGTTTTTTTTTTAGCATAACAAAAAGAATCAAAAGACGTCAAAAAAAAAAAAAAAAAAAAAGAATCAAAAAAAAAAAAACATTTTGAAGCAAATACCTCCTCTTCCACGAATACGAACAAGACTTGGATCAAACTTGACTAGCTCTAGTGCTAACTCAGCTTGGTGGTTTCCGACGGCAAGATGCAATGGACTAAACCCATCCGCGTTTAGTTTCTTGGCAAAAGATGGTTTTAGAATCATTAGTTCCATTGCCAAATCTATCTTCCCAATATATGAAGCTTCATGGAGAGGTGTGTGGATGAAAGGTGAAACGTCGATGTTGTGAAGAATATATGGATCCTTTTGAATAAGAGAATATAAAGCATCAACGCTACCTGATTGAGCAACCAAAACCAATCTTGGATCCATACTTGCAAACAAAGAAAATAATTCCAAGGACCAATTCAAGAAGAAATGAGTCGAATCATTGTCCTACATTAACTTTATAGGAGACATAATTATTAATCCTGGACCATGTGCTGACCAGTGAGACCAATAATTGAACGTATCCAATACAATATTACCAACTACCAACTAGTGTCCACCACTGTATTCTATAATGTTAAATACTTTTCAAAGTCTTAGAGCATCTCCAATGCTAATATACGAGTACAGTGTTTTAATAAATTATGATTTTAATTTTTAAAAAATTGATCAATCACTAAATAATACATGTATGTAGAGTGTCTTAACAAATGTTAGGGTTTTATGTAAGACATTTTTCTCTTTACTCTCTTCCAAAGCATTTTAAGTTTATACTAAAAATATTAGTTAAGACATTTCATATATAACCAATTGGAGATGGTCTTACTCTCCACTTATAACAAATCCGATATAAGATTCATTTTCCATTTTTTTTTTGTTCAATCACTTTTGTTAGAGTCTTTGTTCTTTAATTTTCTTCCGATCGTATGATTTCGTGAAATAATAATACTTAAATACTTTTATTCACAAGGACGCATATAATCATAGAAAAAATGTCGATATTTTACGTTTCTTGGATTTTGAAGAAGAAAAAGGTATAGACAAAAGTGGTTGAACAAAGGAACGAGAGTACGTGGAAAAGAAAAGGTAAAGAAAATTACTAAAAGAGAAAAAAAAAAAAAAAAAAAAAAAGGGAAATGAATAATTACTTTGAAAATGTCTTAACATATATAACACGTTTTTATTGATTTTAACTATACCAAACAATATTACCATTTATCTACTAGTGTCCAGCACTGTATCGTAGAATGTTAAAGACTTTTCAAAGTCTTACTCGCCACTAATAATAAGATTCATTTTCCATGTCTTATGTTCAATAGCTTTTGATTTAGTCTTTGTTCTTTAATCTTCTTCCAATCCTATGATTTCTTATATATGTATGTTCTCTCATATTAAACAACTCAACAATATCCTATTCGATAATATTTGACAGATATGGTTTGGTTTTTGGATGGATTATTTGGATGGATTATTTAGAGCATGTATATTGATGAGTCTCTCATAAGAGTCTCTTATATATAAAAAATATTAATAAAATAATAAATACTAATATTTAATTAAGAGAGTCTCTCGAAGTGGAAAGAGACTCTCTCAAAGTTTTTCAAATGAGAGATTCTCTTAACATTTTTTAAGAGATTCTCTTAACTAAATATTAGTATTGATTATTATATTAATTCTTTTATACATGAGACTCACGTGAAAGACCTCCAATGCACATGTTCTTAGGAGTCTGAAAACTGAAATAATCACTTAAAATAAAACAAAAAAGAATTTGGCTTAAACCTCACATGTTCTTAACATTGCTTGTTTCGAGTATTTGGCATAAGTGATATGAATACATTTGTAGTACATGGAAACAAATATATTAAAACGCTTCATATAAAAGTCTAAACTAGGGTCTTGAGGCCTCCGGAAATCAACTCAGTTTTGGGTTCCGGTACATTCTTCTGCGTAGTCCGCTTCCACCTTACGTAGAATACAAGTACATAAACGAGTATAACCATCATGTACATATAGATGAGCGATGTTGGGATCACCTTTTTCTCGAGACTATACTTCATGTAAAGCGAAAGTGCATAAGAACAAACTAGAGGCAACGTAATAGTTATATACCACCAAGTGTATGCTCTACCAACTGGTAAGAGTATAAACGTCAACGCAATAGACAAGAAAAATGCTGCAGTATTGAGTCCCCATTGTAGCACAATCTTGGATAGAAATACGTTTTGACTTGTATGTATTTGGGTTTTTATTTTTGGGCCAAAGAACTTACACAATCATAGGAATGCTATTTTTGAAAATGGCAAAGGAATTGTGCTATTTTTGGAAAAGTGTTATTTCTCAAAATTTGTCAATTGTAATATCTTGCAAAGAAAAGCAAAGTTTGATATGGTTTAAGAAGGTTTCTTCTTCAAACCATTGTGTCTAATACGTTTCAATGCTTGAGATCCACTCTTTAATCCTCTGCAAATCAGTAAAACGTAATAATAATTAGTTCATGTGAATTTATAATTGGTCTCATATATGTAAGAAAATACTGAAACAGTACTCTAATGTTGTTACCTTCGGTACAAATAGATAAAGCTGTAGTAAAGAAGAAGCAATATCAAAGTGACGATGGAGATAAAAATGTACCATTTACTGCTACTCTGCAAAACATACTGTATTGGTTAAATATAGAATTAAGATAAAATGTGATCTATATCTCTAAAAGGCCTATGAAAATATTTGCTCTAGGATAAGCAAAAAAACCGAATAAACCGTAACATACCAAAAATTAATATTATTAAACAAAAAATATACAAAAATACATTTAAATATAGTAGATTTTTTAATATATTTTTATCCCCGAACCGAAATGTTTCTAGCCAAGCCCAAATAAAATTCGGTTCAAGATTAGACTCGTTTCCCAAAACCTGAAAAACCTAAAACCCAAACCAAACATAACGAACAGAAAAATCAAGTGTCTAGTTCTTAAGCTATAAATATATAGAAAAAGTGTATATTCTATTACCTTTGGTTTTATAGACAAGGGCTTTAAATCTTTTCCACGTAACAACGACGTCGCCGAATTCTTTATTCTTCAAAAAAAAAAAAAAAAAAAAAAACGACGTCGCCACTGCTTAAACCGCCGCGTTTCCTTCTGTTCTTCATCTTTAACGCCGCCGGAAACGGCGGCCGCGGCTAAGAATTATATCCAAAACGTTTTTAAGGTCGAAGCACAATTTAAACGTTTTTCTTCTTACTCTCTCTGTCTTAGGCTACGAGGATTTTAGATTTTTAGGTCGAAGTTTTTTTTTTTCTATCTGAAGAAGAATAGGAATAATCTATTTTTTTAGCTTTTTTCTCTTTTTATTCTTTCCGTCTGCAAATACCAAATTGAGAAATTCACTCAAATAGCACCAAATGATGTTTTTGTTCCACAATTACCACATATTTTTATTTTGGACAAAAATAGCATTTTACATAGTTCATAATTTAATTTTTTTTATTGGGTTAACTATATTAATACATAGGGTTTAGTTTTTAAGGGGTAGGGGATAAGATTTAGGGTTTAGGGCAAAACCCTAAACTCTTAATCCTAAACTTTAAAAATCCTAAATCTTTTAAAAAAATGTTATTTGTGTCCTAAATGAAACTATGTGCTAAATATGTCACAAAAACTATATTTTGTGCTATTTTTGAGAATTACCCAACTAAATTTATTTTTTTATTTTTTTATTCTCTGATTAAGAATAAGACAGATAAATATGGGGTTTTGGTTTTGTCTTTTTTTCTTTCTTTGAAAATTTTCAACTTTCTTCTTCGGTGCTCAAAGATGTTTATGGAAATTTACTAACTTGATGTTGAAGGTTCAAGAAAAAGACCGCTTATTGCTAAACCAACCCGTTCGATCCATATATAAATATCTATACAACCCTTGGTTTTATTGTTACAAGCTCTATAGTACAGTACATAATATATCCACGTCATACCGACATAATTTTAATTTTTAGTATTTTGAAATATCACACATTTTCTTTTAAAGTTACAATATTACGATATTCAAAAGTGGGTAACTATATAATTATATATATATATATATATATTCTATGTATAATAACTATCTACATAATGTATTAATTTTAATATATTAAATTGGCGCTAATTGCATTTGTATAAAAACTGACGTTTGTATGTTTCATTTTTGTGGGTTTAACTTCTCAAATTAAACATGGGAGATAGGTTTAGTTAAAAGTTAACATTTTTGTTCTAGTGTCGTAATAGACTATTACAAACATTTCAAACATATAATATAGTTAATAAGGGATATAGCAAAATGCACTAACTTGACTTAGGACTCAAGACTTCTGCGACATCGCGGGAGAAAATATTACACATTAAAAATTATTATATCGATATATAAAATAAATTTTTAGGAAAAGTTAAGATAAATAGACGTAATTATAAGGAATTATTTATTGAGATTGTTATTATTAGTAGATAGAAGAAAAAAAATTATAGAGAGATGTTATTCTAT
Source organism: Barbarea vulgaris (assembly GCA_963667165.1). Taxonomy (NCBI): domain Eukaryota; kingdom Viridiplantae; phylum Streptophyta; class Magnoliopsida; order Brassicales; family Brassicaceae; genus Barbarea; species Barbarea vulgaris. The sequence goes on along the minus strand of OY763890.1, from coordinate 27,777,190 downwards.
TGTTTGAACTAAAATTTATAGAATTATGGAGAGGTGTCCTGATTTCGTTTCGAGTTCTTGTCAGGTTCATTGGTTGAACTGAATATAACATTTAATAGGTTAAGATATCTCGTTCTTGAAGGTTGAGATTTATCTCATGCAGTTTATAGAATAGTTTGAGTTTCTGGTTCTTAATTATGAGATTTTTCAAGTTATGCCAGCCTAATTAATTAAGTGTTGTCCTGTTTTTTGTTTGTAGTTCTTGTCAGGCTCATTGCTAGAACTGAATCTAACATTTAAAGCTTAAGATTCATTCTTGATGGTTGAGATATAGCTAGCTCATGAATTCTGTCATGTTAATTATCAAAGATTTTTACTATCACGTACAAACATCTACCACATAACAATCAAAGTTTGACAAGGAGCAAAGTAGCTACAAACGCGTCAAATGGCTAAACCATGATCTTTAAGCCTTCGGAAATCAGCTCGCTTTTGGGTGTTGGTACTTTCTTCCGTGTAGTCCGCTTCCACTTGACGTAGAATATAAGTAGGTATATGAGACATCCGAATACGACCATCAGATAGAAGAAAAAGTATATTGGTAGACTAAACTTGAGGAACACCGAAATTAAGTAAGAACAGACGAGAGGCGCCGAGATGAAGATATACCACCAGGTGTATGCTCTACCAACTGGTAGAAGTATAAATGTCAAAGCAATAGCCAAGAGAAAGGCCATGGTATTGAGTCCCCATAGTAGCACAATTTGTAATATGAATCCTGGCACAGATAGGCCGTTTCGGTCTTCTAGATTTTGTGGTTGGGCTGCAGTCTGATAAGTAGCTGTGATTATCAGGGCTGTTATTACTAGAAGAGAGTTCCTTGTTCCGTCTGACATGCGACTCCTGTAACGTGCCATTGCCGTAGAGCAATATTCCCAGAAAGTGACCGGTTTTTGCAGGAAGACAGACGTTTTCTTAACTTTGGACTGAGAAGTCGCGCTCATACCACCAGCTTTTTGTATTATTTTCTCCGTATCTCTGTTCATGTGAGTTTCATTGACTCGTAAGGCATCAAGGGCTGTCATACCACTTTTGTTCTGGATGTTCCGGTTCAGCGACATGCATTTCAACAACTGTTTTACTGCCTATATACATGTTTCAACAGAACTATTTATCAGAAAAATTTGAGTCTGTAACACAAAAATGGTTCAAAAGAAGATGTGTGAATTTACCGGAGTTTCATTCTATACATATGTTAGGAGCGTAATAATATCTTTTTTTTTTTTTTTAACATCATTTAGATCGACACGGTCCGATTCATAGACAAATCCCTACTTCGTGGGAAAACGCAATCAACTGGAGTCAAACTCCACTAGGAAGGCCACAGAGGTGGACCTTTAAAGTGTTAATTACTTAACTAAAGGCATTTTCCAATCAGTTGTATCTTACAGAAGTGTGATAATTAAATGACATAATATTATGTCATTATATTTATATAATGATTTTTTAGGAGTTTATATCTTATATATAGAAGTTTGTAAAATGATTTTTTTAGGATAGACCATTCATTATAATTAAGGTCTAACATTGATATACTAACAAGTACATAATAATTCAGTTATCAGAGTAATTAGTAACATGGGAAAACACTAAAACATACCTGGTGATTATTCTTGTATGCTGCCAAGTGCAAGGCCGTGTTTCCTTCACGATCGCGTCTGTTCACGACGTGAGTCTCGGTGGACGTAGCATCATTGGTGCGCACTCTTTGCAACCACCCTCTTAAAACTTTGAGCTGTTCGTATCTCTCGTTTATAACCGCGATGTGTAAAGCAGTTTCTCCATTTACATTCGCATCTTTAATGCTTTCAGGACATACCAGGAGAAACTCTGTAAGAAGATCGACCTCACCATTTTTTACCGCAAGATGCAAAGGAGTCATACCTGCCATTATGAAAAAAAAAAAAAAAAAAAAAATCTCATTTATAAGTAACTTTATGTTATATGTTTCAAATGTTAATTGCTAGCCTAACAAAAAGAAACAAATAAAACTTAAAATTTTGAAGCAAATACCTCCTCTTCCACGAATACGAACAAGACTGGGATCAAACTTGACTAGCTCTAGTGCTAACTCAACTTGGTGGTTTTCGACAGCGAGATGCAATGGACTAAACCCATCCGTGTTTAGTTTCTTGGCAATAGATGGTTTTAGAATCATTAGTTCCATTGCCAAATCTGTCTTCCCAGTATATGAAGCTTCATGGAGAGGTGTGTGGATGAAAGGTGAAACGTCGATGTTGTGAAGAATATATGGATCCTTTTGAATAAGAGAATATAAAGCATCAACGCTACCTGATTGAGCAACCAAAACCAATCTTGGATCCATACTTGCAAACAAAGAAAATAATTCCACGGACCAATTCAAGAAGAAATGAGTCGAATCATTGTCCTACATTAACTTTATAGGGGGATCCCACTTTATAGGAGACATAATTATTAATCCTGGACCATTTGCTGACCAGTGAGACCAATAATTGAACCTATCCAATACAATATTAACAACTACCGACTAGTGTCCACCACTGTATTCTATAATGTTAAATACTTTTCAAAGTCTTAGAGCATCATATATATGCACAGTGTTTTAATAAATTATGATTTTAAGTAAAGGACACACGTGTGTAAAGTGTCTTAACAAATGTTTTTAACATTTTATATAAGACATTTTTCTCTTCGCTTTCTTCCATTTTTCTCTTTGCTTTTTTCCAAAATGTCTTAAATTTATATTAAAATTATTAGTTAAGACACTTTATATATAATCATTTTCCATTTCTTTTTTGTTCAATCACTTTTGTAATTTTGTTAGAGTCTTTGTTCTTTAATTTTCTTCCGATCGTATGATTTCGTGAAATAATAGTACTTAAATACTTTTATTCACAAGGACGCATATAATCATAGAAAAAATGTCGACATTTTACGTTTCTTGGATTTTGAAGAAGAAAAAAGTATAGACAAAATAACACGTTTTTATTGATTTTATCTACTAGTGTCCACCACTGTATCCTAGAATGTTAAAAACTTTTCAAAGTCTTACTCGCCACTAATAATACGAATCATTTTCCATGTCTTTTGTTCAATAGCTTTTGTTTTAGTCTTTGTTCTTTAATCTTCTTCCAATCCTATGATTTCTTATATATGTATGTTCTCTCATATTAAACAACTCAACAATATCCTATTTGATAATATTTGACAGATATGGTTTGGCTTTTGGATTGATTATTTAGAGCATGTATATTGGTGAATCTCTCATAAGAGTCTCTCATGCATAAAAAAATTAATAAAATAATAAATACTAATAAGAGAAATACCCTCAAATAGCACAAAAATAAGTTTTTGTTCCACAAATAGCTCACATTTTTATTTTGTACAAAAATAGCATTTTATGAAGTTCATAATTTATTTATTTTGGTTTGGGTTGATTATATTAGAATTTAGGTTATAGTTTTTAGGGGGTAGGAGGTACAATTTAGGGTTTAGGGCTTAGGGTTTAGGGTTTTCTAAACCCTAAACCCTAAATCCTAAACCTTAAAAATATGAGGCCCTTTAATAAAAATGCTAATTGTGTCTTAAATAAAAATATGAGCTAAAAATGTCACAAAAACCTCATTTTGTGCTATTTTTGAGAATTGCCCTACTAATAATAAATATTAATATTTAATTAAAAGAGTCTCTAAAAAATGAAAAGAAACTTTCAAAGTCTCTCAAATGAGAGACTCTCTCAATTTTTTTGAGAGACTCTTTTAATTAAATATTAATATTAATTATTATATTAGTTTTTTTTATACATGAGAGACTCAAGTGAGATTTCCAATGCACATGCTCTCGGGTCTGAAAACTGAAAACATCACTTAAAATAAAACAAAAAAGAATTTGGCTTAAACCTCACTTAAAATGATAGAGAGGGAATATAACGTTGCTTGTTTCGAGTCTTTGGCATAAGTGATATAATACATTTGTAGTACATGGAACCAAATATATTGAAACGCTTCATATAAAAGTCTAAAGTATGGTCTTGAGGCCTGCGGAAATCAGCTCAGTTTTGGGTTCCGGTACATTCTTCTGCGTAGTCCGCTTCCACCTTACGTAGAATACAAGTACATAAACGAGAAATCTGAGTATAACCATCATGTACATATAGATGAGCGATGTTGGGATCACCTTTTTCTCGAGACTATACTTCATGTAAAGTGAAAGTGCATAAGAACAAACTAGAGGCAACGTAATAGATATATACCACCAAGTGTATGCTCTACCAACTGGTAAGAGTATAAACGTCAACGCAATAGCCAAGAAAAATGCTGCAGTATTGAATCCCCATATATAGTAGCACAATCTTGGATAGAAATACGTTTTGACTTGTATGTATTTGGGTTTTTTTTTTGGGGCCAAAGAACTTACACAATCATAGGAATGCTATTTTTGAAAATGGCAAAGGAATTGTGCTATTTTTGGAAAAGTGTTATTTCTCAAAATTTGTCAATTGTTAATATCTTGCAAAGAAAAGCAAAGTTTGATATGGTTTAAGAAGGTTTCTTCTTCAAACCATTGTGTCTAATACGTTTCAATGCTTGAGATCCACTCTTTAATCCTCTGCAAATCAGTAAAACGTAATAATAATTAGTTCATGTGAATTTATAATTGGTCTCATATATATATGTAAGAAAAAAACTGAAACCAGTACTCTAATGTTGTTACCTTCGGTACAAATAGATAAAGCTGTAGTAAAGAAGAAGCAATATCAAAGTGACGATGGAGATAAAAATGTACCATTTACTGCTACTCTGCAAAACATACTGTATTGGTTAAATATATAATTAAGATAAAATGTGATCTATATCTCTAAAAGGCCTATGAAATATTTGCTCTAGGGTAAGCAAAAAAACCTAACCGAACCGAACCACACAAACCATACCCAAATTTTGTGCAACAGAACCGAATAAACCGTAACATACCAAAAACTAATATTATTAAACAAAAAATATATAAAAATACATTTAAATATAGTAGATTTTTAAATATATTTTTATCCCCGAACCGAAATGTTCCTAGCCAAGCCCAAATAAAATTCGGTTCAAGATTAGACACGTTTCCCAAAACCCGAAAAACCTAAAATCCAAACCAAACATAACGAACAGAAAAATCAAATGTCTAGTTCTTAAGAGCTATAAATATATAGAAAAAGTGTATATTCTATTACCTTTGGTTTTATAGACAAGGGCTTTAAACCTCCTGAACATGAATGTCCATCACAGAACTGACGCAAGAAGAAATCTGCAGTTTCAAAGTCAAAACCCCAAAAAGGGTGAATCGTTATGGATCAATACAAGTAAAAACTATTGAAATAAAGGTTTCATCTTTTTGTATCCGGGAAGGTTAGGTTATAGTACCATGAAGACGGTTAGCTGATGGACCCTTATCTACTGGAAAACAACTATTAGCCAAACTCTGCATTGCCACCAAACAAATCAGATAAGCACAGGAAAATAGAAACAGCACAAAGAGAGCGGGGTCGGAAATGAGAATCTTTCACTGAAATGTTCTTTGTAATTCTCATAAGTTATACAATTTCTATGAGTTTTTATAGTCCATACTTTTCATGATACCTTTTTTTTATCGAATCATAACGGAAAAGGCTGATTGAAGAATCTTTTTAAAATTAACTAATATCTAAGAATCGTTACCTCACATAGGTGTCTGTTTCTTGCAGCAGCTGCAGGATTACATTTAGACTTAAGCCGAGCCGAATCTACAACAAGATCACAATGCAATGCTCCACAAAGATCCGCCAGACATCTACCATGACTCTGGATTCAAATTTTAAAACACACAAAAATTCAACAGGGCAACCCCAAACAGTATGACTTGTCACAGAAATGTAGACCATTAGCAATAATGCCACAATAAGTACCGCATTAAGCAAATTGTAATGGCGTGAATCGAAATGCTTATCGAGGAACTTCTCTTCATAAAAAGCCTTTTTGCAGAATTCACAACGCCACTCGTTTATATCTGACTGAACTTTGTGTTCTTCTTGTTCTCTATAAATGTCATTGGCTCGATGAATTCTACAGTTACTCGGTAATTGATACTTCTCCTTTTCCACAAAGGGCATGAGATACTTCACAGTTCACACCAACAAAGATCAAAACACAAAATTGTGATAAAAAGTTGTACAAATTTGCATAAGAAGAATAAAGAAAAACCAAAACCATTGCTTTTAAATACATACCTCATGAATAATTTTCCAAGCAATTCTGCTACGTTCTCTTGAACAATGAATTTCATGAAAATTGTCTTCTCTGGGTTTTGAGACTCTGAATTATATCTATTCAATAATCAGAATTGGGGCATTGTTTTATAAAGAAGCCTACCAAGTTTTATCAATCAAATGATAAGAATTTTAAATTCACAATACCTTTCATCTCCAGGATCTTTAAAACCCTGTAGAAAAAAAAAAAAAAAAAACTAACAGTGAACTACCACAAAGCTTAATTTTTTTTCATTTTTTTTCGAGAATTCTAAGTATATCAAATCAAAGCTGAGCCAGATCGAATACAAACCCTAACGCGATAGAGACTAGGATTACTTAGACGAAATTTACATTCGAAAGAGCTGTAAAAACCCTAAAATTTACCTCGAGGTTCTGTTGAAGTATGGAACTTGGAAATGATAATCCCCAAAATTGAGAAGAAATCAAGAAGTAGAGGAGAATCCAACGAGATGGGTATCTCGAATTCAATCCTCTCATCATAAAATGATAAAGCGATCAAAGAAGGAGATGTATCTTTGGAAGATTTAAAGTTCAAACCTTTAAATGTTTTTGAACGGCGACCAATTTTGGGACATTCTTTTTTTTCAGCCATTTTGGGTCACCTTTAAAAATATTTTTGGAAACTTTTAAGGAAAGATTCGGAAAACCCAAAACCTTAGGGACTAAATATGTAAAAAGAAAATACGAGCTTCGTAGAACAGTAGAACTCCAGACAATACTCATTTTTATTGAGATCATAAAACAAAACGAATTATTACATCGACACATCCTTAGTCTGATTGATAAAAACATAATTTTTCTCCGACTTTGCAAAAAATCTCATTTTTATTAATCAGTCTATCACCATATAAATGCTAATTTTTTTGACAAAAATCTTTTATGTGTTAGTCCTTTACGGAAATTTGATTTTGACGAACCAATAATAATATCCACTCCCTGATTTCACCATACGAAATGAGAGTAAATGGTTAGGAATATATTATGTGATGTCCAATCAAATCGCAAGTACGTGAGTCTCAAGCCCACAAAATACCTTATGCAGAAGCAACTAACATTTCACCAACATAATGAGATAAGATACACTCATACACACGTAAGTCATCATTGTTCGTTCACGAGACCCACCGCTTCTACAAAAATTTTACGACGAGATTAAGAAAAATAATTTGTAATGATACTGAGTGATTTACGAGTGTTATTTTTTAATTTTTCGATCTGGAATTTTATCTTGTTTATTGTTGGATGCAATAGTTGTAGTTTTATTTAAAATTTAAAATATAAATTAAACTTAAAACTAATTATATTATGACATATATGAACCGAATCTCTGATCATATTTTTGAAGCATGTGTAGTAGGAGTTTCTGGTTATATTTCACATCCACCAAAAAATATAAAAAATTGAAAAAATAAAAGAGAGAATAAAACTATTTCGTTTAGTTAAGTGTTACAAAAGTACACAAAACCAAAACGTTTTACAGACAGAAACGTTAATCACTTATGAACTTTTATGGGTTTTGTGCAAATAAACCATCAAACTTTTTATTTTTTGCAAGATCAACCATCACCTTAAAGTTGTGCAAGTCAATCCTATGAAGTCGAAAGTCACCCACTATATAACCCCTTTCTATATTGTCGACGTGTCTCCGTTAGCTGGTGTTAAAACATAATCATTAAAACGACATCGTTTTAAAAATTAAAAACAACACGATGTTTTGGTTATTCCTTGTCATATTTCATTGGCCAATCAGATAAAAAACGATGACATGAATTACAGAAATTTAGTTTTCAATCTCAGATCAAATTAAAAGGACACTTGCAATAAACATGAGATCTTATGATTAAAACACATAGATTAATCCAATTAATTGCAGAATGAAAATCCAGAAATTGACCCAAGAAAATTAGATCTTCAACGATGCTTTCTTTGTGATTATGTTCTTGTGTTTGTCGTTATAATCAAACAGAGCTCCGGATAATCTTCGACCAGATCGATGAGAGGAGGATGAGGAAAGATAGATTGGATCTGGTTTGAGCCCAAGATTTTGCTTTGATTGATTTAAAAGATAGATTGGATCTGGTTTGATTACCAAACATAAATCGAATTTAAAATTCAACAACATCAATTTCAATTCATTCTAAAAGCCCTAATTTTATAACTTCTTCCCCAAATCTTCAATTCAACGAGATTGATTCACAATTCAAGAGATGGTGATTTTGTGACGGCCTTGGTACCTTCAGATACATGTCTTCCCCAAATCTTGTAATTCTCAACACTTTTCTTCTTCATCTTCAACTTTTTCATTTGGATCTTGAAGCTTCAAATGAAGAAAGAGGGAGCCAGCAAAGTATGTGAGATCGGAGAAGAAGAAGAAGAAGTTAAAGAGTGTTATGGTTATGGGTTTGGCTGATTTGGTCATCTTGTAAGTCCGACACTTTTTTTCGTCATCATCCATCTCCAAATTCATCGAGACAGACCTTCTATTGCAGAAGAAAATTGAAGACAAGAGATTGCATTCTCTTCAATCTGCAGAGTTTTTTAACATAAGGAGCGATTGAAGATGAATTGATGACAGAGATGAAGAAAGGGGTGGAAGATTGGCCAGAGACAAAGAGACCGGGGAGAACGGTGACGGAGGCTGAGAAGAAGATGTCGATGATAAAATTTTTGACATTTTCATATTTTTTTTCTAATTGGTTGTATGATAATATAAACTCTAATTTTATTTTTGATTTCATGAAATTAATTTTAGTTTATCCTTAATTTAATACCAAATCAAGAACAAGGCGATCTGGGATGATGAAACCCCACAAATTGTTTTTTCATTTTCCTTTAGTTTTAAAATTTAAATGTATAAATAAAAATCACGTTGTTTTACTAAGCAGAAAACAACAACATTTGATAGCAAAACAGTGTGTAGTTTTCTTATCCCAAAATGACGTCATTTAGAGATTCTGTTAGTTTTTTAACATCAGCTAACGGAGCCACGTCGACAATATAGAAAGGGGTTATATAGCGGGTGACTTTCGACTACTTTCAGCTGATGGTGGATCTTGCAAAAAATAAAAAATTTGATGGTTTATTTGTACAAAACCCTACTTTTATTTGTATCAGATATAATATAGATGTTGGCCGGAAAAAAAAAAATCAAATTTAAGTATATATATAAGAATTAAAAAAAGGCTTTCTAGGATATCACATCCATTTTTTTTTTTTTATAGTAAAGATGAACTAAAATAGTTTTAAAACGCGTTCATATATCTAAAAATTAAAAAAGTACTCATAATTCAGTTTAAATTACAGAGTTTTTTTGGGTTTTTGTTTCCCACAAAACACATTCATACTATAATATATTCTCTTTTGTTTCAATTCTCAGCCACTTCATATAAACGACTATAGCAGAAACAATTCATTCTTGTTACTCCCTTGGTTACATATTTTATCCTCAGTTTCTCGATTTTCTATTAAATTTCCAAATAAACTCAAAATAGAGTTTTTTTATTTAATAATAATAAATTCTGAAGTTTATCTGTTTTCGTGGGACCCAGATCTCAACAAAATTCTTCAGATCGTCTCCTAAAACATGTGTTTAGCTGAGAAATAAACACACACAAACTTGTTTTTAAATTTCGAAAATTCGATAGCCGTTTGGGTGATAGAAAAAAGCAAAAAAAAAGTTTCAGAGAAAAGCTGAGAAAAAAAAAAAAAAAAAAAAGCTTCGATATTTATTTATCTCTTCGAGAGATTTTTGTTTATCCAAACGAAGGAATTATCGATTTTGAGAGTTTTGGGCTATGGGTGAATCTGCTGTTCTATTTCATTCGTATTCGTTCACAGCTCCTCTTTCTCGAAATGAAGCTCATGAGGTTAGTTTCATTGTTTATATAATTAATTCGAAATTCCTCACAATTTCGAATTTTTTTATAAGCTTAATTGAAAATTTCCTGAAAAATTCGATGGTTTCTGGGTGACCCAGAATGAAAGTTTTGAACTTTACGGTTAGCTTCATAGCTACCTGATGATTTGAGAAAAAAAATGTTCTCCTTTTATGAATCTTAAGGTTTGATTCACTGAAAGTATCTGAATTGGGTTTGAGTTTTAGCTAATGATTTGATTATAAAGAGTTGGATTCACCTGAAAGTTTATAAATTTGGTTAATAGTTTTGTTTTTATAGATCGTTAAGATTCTGATTTTTTTTTGGTTTTGTTTTATTTTTTTTCAGGATAATCCAATTCATGCGCTTAGTCAGTCAGTTTCATTTGGTAGGTTTATGACAGAGAATCTTGAATGGGGAAAATGGTCAAGTTTTTCACATAAGAAGTATGTTGATGAAGCTGAGAAATTTTCTCAGCCTGGATCTGTTGCTCAGAAGAAAGCTTTCTTTGAAGCTCATTACAAGAGAATAGCTGAAGCCAAGAAAGCAAAAGCTTCAAATGAATCATCTAATAATCCTATAGAAAAACAAGAACCAGAAAGCGTTGCGGTGTTGCTTAACACTTTGGAAACATTGACTAAGGATGAGGTTAAGGAAGAAGAGAGTGATGGAGCTGAAGTAGTTTTGAGTAGTGAGGACTTAGTGTTGAGTATTGAGAAAGATGAAGTACCCGAAAGACCAAGTGTTGCGGTTTTGGAGCAAGAATCCGTGGTTGCAGATTGTTTGCAGGCTGTTCATGAAATGGAAGAGAAGGAGAATAACACTGAGGATGACGAGTTGTTGAAGAAGAGCTGTTCTGTTCAAGAAGAAGCAAAAGAGAGGAGATCCGTAACCAAGAACTCATCGGTAGTTAGATCATCTATGGAGAAATCAGCAACTTTAGAAACTCCAGACAAAGCAATGGACCTTTATTTCTCAAAGAAAATAAGGTAAAACAAAGCATTCTTGATTTTATTCTCAGCTTTTTTTTTCCTGCAAACAATAGTTTCTGATTGATTTATAATGTAAACTTTGCAGTGAAAGACCGATAACTCATAGTATGATGAAGAAAAACGAAAAAACAGTTCGTCCGAAATTCAGTTTCTTGAGGTAAGACAGTTTTGTTATCTCTTCTTGAGTCAATTTGTATTTGAATTTATGTTCTTTTCTTGATTGTATATTGTTCTTGTGATGCAGCTTTTTGATGGGAAACACTAAAACTCAAGTTGAAAACCAGACTAGGAAGAAGGTAAGATTTATATCCCAATGACTCAAGATCTTTCTCATTTCTATTAGTAAAATATAAGACTGACACTAGCTGTTGTTTTTTTTTTCCTTCAGAGAAAGACGGATAAGAAACCGAACAAATCGTTTCTGTGTCTTTGCTTCAAACCTCAGATGGTTGAGGAAACAGAAGGCCGAACAAAAACACAGAGGAGGAATCTCTGAAACACTTGCAAATAGAAACTTGAGAGAATAAAGATAAGATCCTTCTCTGTTGGCTTGCTTCAAAGTTTTTAGAAAGATCTGTCCTTGGATTCGAGTTTGGTAAAAAAGAGAATCTTTGAGTGCACAGTACAGTAGCAAAAATATCTGTAATAGCAGAAGAAAGTTTGTTTCTTTTTTTCTTGTATTGTATCTCTGTGAACCTTTTGTTGTATTGTATGTTATGTATATCATCATCTTCAAATCTTATGCGCGTTTCGATATGTGATTGCAGGAACCTCTGTTCTGGTTTGGAATGGAATGAGACTTGAGTTGTTCACTAAATTATAATAAGAAAACACAGTTACGTAAATGTAATCATCCTCAAGGTATTTAAAATGATAAAATGTACTGATGGATTAGTTGTTGGAACTTCTGATTTGGAATGGAAATGAGTTGTTGAGTAAAAGGTTTTCAACTTTACATAAATTATAATTATAAATCACAGTTTTTGATTTAAGAATCAAATCACATTTACATAGATTATATCAATCAATCATTAATCCCCAAATTATTAAAAATGATGAAATTTACAAACGCAAAAGGAAAGACAAATTATTGGGGAATAATCAATGAGATCAGTTAAGTCATCATTTCTTCAACCAGACACCATCCTTCTTCATCATATTCTTCAACATGATCCATCATCATCATCATCATCCCCACATCACAAAAACTCATCCTTTCATCATCATCATCATCATCTTGTGACACATCTTCTTCTTTTGCATCATCATCACTCTGTAATTTCACAATTTCTTCTACAACACATCCTCTGTTTTCTTCTTCTTCATCATCTTCTTCATCATAATCATGATCATAACCATAATCATCAGAAATAAGATCAAGTATTCCGGTAGCCGAGAACCCGGAAAGCTTCAAACCGGGTCTAGGCCCACCAGCAGCAACCTGCCAAGTCAGCATCTTATAGGTGACGTCATTAGATCTCACCTTGGAAGAGCCTTTAGTCTTGACTTTAGACTTGGTGATGGGATGCATATGGCACTCAAGGCACCTTGCTTGACCACATTTTCCGGTGAACTTGGAGTGATTGGTCGGCTTTGATGGCACTTTGGTAAATAATCCAGCGGTAGGGCGTGAAGTCAAAGGGTTGACCAACTTAGCTTCAGGCCTAGGATTCAGCGACGGAGGTAGAATCCGGTAAGTCCTCACCATACCATGTTGTTTGCCTTCTCGCTTCATCTCAGCCGTTGATTTGATTACAGAGAAGAAGAAGAAGAAGAAGAAGAAGGAAGGATATGAAAATGTGAAATGATGAAAAGAAAAATAAAAGGGTTGCTTGAAGGATTATAATAAGAAGATATGAATTTGAAGATGGAGGAATATACTTGCGGGACACGGAATAATAGTCAAAAGTAAAGACAATTCCCTAAAAGGTGAAACTTGTGGACCAAATCAATGAGTTGTGTAGATAACTTCTACTATTGAATTATTGGAAATTTTCTTCCTGTTATTCTTGCAGAAAAGGAAAAAAAAATAAAAACAATAAGAAAGAATCTTAGCTACACGCTAATCACTTAACAAGTTTAATCTTTTACTACTTGAGATAAAAAAAAATTGTAATAAAGTTGTCGATTTTTCCGGAAAGTAGTATTGAGAAAAAACTATATAATTTTATAAGTTAAAACTTAAAATATACTGTATGATTTAACACTTTAAATGGTATTTTATGTAAATATAATAACATTAAAAATTGTTATTTAATTGTGTGTTATGGATAATATTATTTTATTTATTTATTTATTCATGATATTAAGACAAATATAAATATAGTTTTAATATTAATAACAAATACAGTATTAAGTATCTCTATAATATTAGTTAGGAAGTAGCTTTAAGAAACTAACTTTTGATACTAAATACATAATTTTAATATAAAATTCAATGGAAAATAAAATTTTAAATATCTTAAAATGACATATATATATATTATATATATATATTACTTAAAAAACTTATATATTAGAAACTTAATGAATAGTAAACATTTAAATTTATATTTGTAGTTAATGTTAAAATATCATTTATATTTGTGTGGATTTCATTTATTTAATAACAAAATTAATTATTTTAAACCATTTTGTAAATACACTTATTCCCATCAATCATGTTTTATATGAGTGTCCATCTTCTCTTCAAACATGGACATTGTCATCGGTCTAATTATATTCGGTAGCTTTCCGTCGAGCTCGGTCTAATGGGTTAGAACCTCAGTCTAACTGAAGACTCTTGTGTGACAAAAAAAAAAAAAAAAAAAAAAAAAAAATTTCTGAAGACTCTTAGAAAACTGCCGACTCGACTTCAAATCTAGGATAAATTTGTTTGCAAAGGGGAGGATCAACCATTTGTAGTAATACATTCGTTGTTTCTAAGATAATGATACATGAAAATGATATTAAGATGATAACATGGGATAAAACTACGAGTCTGAAGTGTTCTTACTTTTGTACCTTTTTTTTTTGTGTGATTTTAGTATATACAGAGGGAACCCTGAAGCTAAGGATTTTGTTTCCCTGACATTGATTCTTCTTCAAACATGTTCATGAGAAGAATCAATGAGAGGTTCGTTCGATCCCTGACCAGTTTCCTGAGATTTTGAGGTTTTCTTCTCTGGGTATAACACATAGTGTTGACACATGAAGAGGATGTCGAAAAATATTGAGATCTGTAGAAAAGAAGTATGAGAGATTTTATTAGATACAGAGATAGAATTGAATAAAGAAAAACTCAGAGAATTTATCTTACGAGTGATAGAAGAGTCTTCCCAATGTTCCCATAGAAATTCACCCAAGAATCTGGGAACCAAAGAAAGATAATTTCAGTTTTTGTGTCCATTTATTATCAGAGCAAATAAAAATGGGGAAGAGATTGTTACTTTGGTCAATAGATTGTATAACCATTTGCAGATAATTAAAGAGTCCTCCAGTAAAATCGAGAAGAATATTCCCGATGCTCCACCCGACTGTGCTCTTCCTAGTGAAGTTCATCTTTGCCTGTGAAGAAACACATGGATCTCAGTAATGCAGATTCAATCAGGTTATGGAAAAAATAAGGTTTGGAATCGTTACTGACCTGTGGAATGTACTTGACGCATGTCATGACGACCTGAATCGAGCTATAACAAATGAAACCATATATAAAACATTATCATCAAAAGTGTTAGATTAGCATCAAAAGATTTGTGTTCAGGCTCTGCGCAACAACTTACTTGAAGATTGAGATGAGCCATAGCCAAGATTGTGTAGGTAATGCTATGAAGAAACAGATAGCTGCAAACCCCCACGCGACAATCACAATTCCTGAAGCAAGTCTGGATACTTTTTGAGGTCCACGCTGAGAGTAAGTCACTAGAAATCATCAGAAAAAAAAAGGGAACAAAACAAACATTGAAGGTAAAAGAAAAACACTTCATTACTCACTTCATAGATAAAGATCTGGAACAGTGTAAGAGCTGTCATGACAACTGCATGGATTGAGAATGCAACATCATTTGCAGCCACAGGTATCATCTGAAATAGGCATAAATTATAACACAATGACTCATCAGAATGATGCATGTAGCTGTCTAATGCAATTCCCCAACAACTAAACCAGGTCGAACAACCTACTGTTTGATGAAAATGTAGAAGAATCACATTGAAGAAACAATATGTTCTGTCACAGAATTCAAAATTAACCTTTCATAGCAAGAAAAACACCGTCTACATTTCAGAACTACGAGAAACAAGTTATTCATTTTTAACAGATATAACCACACTCAAATAATGTGTTAACTTCGAAAAGGAACAATCTTGTATTCTCATGTTGAACATAAATATCAATACAGAAGAAACAATATGTTCAGTCACAGAATTCAAAATCGGCCTTTCATCGCAAGAAAAAAACCCTGTCTACATTTATGAACTACCAGAAACAAGTCCTCATCTTGAACAAAGATATCCATACTCATTTATTTGCGAAAATCAAGAAAATGTTAACTTGGAAAAGGAACAAACTTGTATTCTTCATTAGCAAAAAAAACCGATAGTAAGCTTGAAAACCATGAAAATAACTCTCTAAAATCAAGTTGGTAGATTCCAAAACACTGAAAGAAGAGACAATCTGACCTAATGAGTCACCAAGAACTAACTCCAATCATCCATCTCAGAACCAAAACAAGACTAATTTCATATATCCAGACTAATTTAGACCGTTCAATCAAGAAAAATCAAATCAACAGAAGTTAAATCAGATTGTATTGATAAACACACAAGTTGATTCATTAGACACAAAAGCTTCAACTATGCAAATACAAATAAACAACAACAAAGAGAAAGAAGAAGTAAACCTCTTTATCGCCATAAGTGTCAAAGTACTGCTTTTGAATAACTGGACTAAAGTAAAGGCAAACGTTGTAGATCATATACGATGAGTGCTTTGTCAAATTCAACAGCACGAAGTCGAAGTTCAATCCAACCACACTTTTTCCCCATAATTACCAAAACACAAAAACAAAGAAAACATCAATTTCAAACATTAAAACCTAGAAAGAAAAATAAACCTCGATATCTATCAGATTCTACCTTCTCCTGCGGAAATTCAAAATCAGCTGTGGGTAAAAGCTAATCGACCACGAAGCAAACGCGATCCATCCTACGATTTCATATGAGATTTCCAGCGGAATCGAATTCCACGAAGCCATTTTTTTTTTTTTATCGATCGTTTGAATTTTCGACGTTTGCAAATTTGTTAGTTTTTTTGTTTTTTTTTTAATTTATTGATGATTGATGAAGAAGAAGAGAGAGCCTTATTAAAACTAAAAAAAAAAACAGAATTATGGGTTCCAAGATGATGACGTGTCATAATCTGAACACTAAAGATTCCACGATCTTAACGTGATGGGTGAAGCAGGTGATTAAATGTGAATGGCCTTATCTGAATTGAATTTGGCGGTCTTTACGGCTACGTTCGTATTTTATATAGTAGTTGGAAGCTCTGTATGGGCGACGTTTAATTTCCTTATTCCTCACAATAACCATGGGATAGATTCTGTTTTACGTTTTTTTTTTTTTTTTCTAAGGATTTTTTTGGTTGTCTTGATTTAAATAAAGGGAATAGTACAATCTAAACTGGACTAAACCAAGACAAACACACATAAAGACCCGGTTTACAAAAATTAGGCAAGGAGTAACAACAACTAAAGCAAAGATAGAGAGATAATGACAATTAATCAATGAGTCAAACAAGGACTCAAAATTAAGTGAAATCTCACAAGTTTCATGAATATAACTCCACTTTCCTTAGAAAATAAGAAGAAAAATGAGATTTTCGACAGCCAAAAAGGCTAAGAAAACTACACCGAGATGGCTACAAGGGCTGGATGCAGAAGAGAGACAATGCCGGAAAGAAAAACCTTGCAAAACCGACGAATTTTGAGCCACGAGACCACTCATTACAAGTGGAAATGTTGGGTTGAACAGAAACCTTCTAAAAGCCACCGAGATGACCACAAAGGCTGAACACACAAATCTGCAAGCTGAATAACAATAAAGCAAAATAGTGAAACGAACAAATACAAGATATTAGGCGCCACAGCTAACAACGGGAGCTAAGCCCTTAGCAATAAAGGCACCTATAACTTGTACCTCAATACAAGGTAAAGTATAAAGCTCATTACCAATCAAAACAAAGTTTAGAATGCAACTAGAGGAGATTAACAATAGGACCCATTCCAAACGAGAGGAGACTTGAGCATTTGTGAAATAGATACTGCATTCCACAGTACCAATCCGCACCAGGACGGTAAGAGAGCCAACATAGGGCAAACCAGTCATATAACACATTTGAGAGACCCTAACTACACCATCTTTCCACAAAACCAGAACATCATATGCTTCCCTAATCTGAGAGACCCTAACTACACCATCTTCCTGAGGAAGAGGGAGGGTATAAGACGTCGTTGACTTGGAGGTGGACGAAAAACGAAGAGCATCTGAAACCGCCGGAGAAACCTTCCTATCCGGCGAGACTAGTCCCAACGACAGAGGGGAAGAGGTTGCTCCTCAGTGAACTCGTCGAAGCATAGGACCTTTCAAGTAGTAACAAACGAAGAGGATAGACATACTAATTGAGAATGAGATTTGAGACGACGGTGGGGGAAGATCTGGCGGATCCGGCGGGTCTGGCGGTTCCGGCGGGTGAGTCTGCTACGATTTCTCCAAGGAGATCGACACAGAGAGGTAGGAGAGAGCAGAACCCACGAAAAGATCTGGCGCCGACGAAGCCATTAGAATGTAGTTAGTGTCGAGATGAACTGGTTCTAAGAGGATTTTCGTCGGAGAACAGAGACGGCGGAGCAGAAACAAACGACCGAAATCTTCAGGAAAGGAGGTAGCTGATGCGGCAGGCGGAAGATCTGAGGCGGAGATCCATTTCTGGTTGAAGACAAAGTGTTGTGCGGCGTCTCGGTCTGTGTGCCTGAGAGAGAAAATTAGGGTGTCCTTCAAACTTCCCATTACCAAGTTTTTAAACTGATTTGCCAACTTCAATCCGACCACCACTAGCATCATTACCATCAATCCAGTCGAGGAGGGGTTGTTTCAGCGACCGAGTCAGGGATTGTTCCGGCGACCGAGTCGAGAAAGACTGGATTGGACAACCATAAAACACTAGTGTCTTTTATAGATTTGACTCGATTTTTGTTAAACTTTTAATTAATTGTTGAGTTGACAAAAAAAAAAGAAAAAAGGTTTGACTACGTTTTCAATTTCACGTAATTTATTTTATTTCAAGTTAATTATATGTTTCAAATAAATAAAAAATTAGGAAAGCATTTTGATTTACGGTTTGGTTATAGTTTAATTTGTTTGATTTACTGTTTATCGGTTTTGCCATAATAATCCACTTTATATGATGATTTGCCACAATAATCCACTTAATTTTTGAAACATTCAAAATAACCTATTAAATTTTAAAAGATTTGAATTCATGTTTTACAAAAAAATATAGTTGATGACATATTTTGCCAACTCTGCAAGTATTTGACAAAGTATACCAAAATTTGGTAATCTCTGTGAGCATTTGACATAGTTTACGCGTAATTGACAAACTATACAGATAATTAGCAGATTAAAAGAGCATCTGAGAGACTGTATAGACATTTGACAAATTTTGCGAAGTAGTCAAATAACTAACAGACTCATTGAGTGTCTAGCAAACTTTGCAAACCCACAGTTATGATGCAAGGTGGATTAGGATTATTAGTTTGGATCCGTGGGTTTTGACCGACTAACCCACGAGATAGATTAAATCATTTTAAGTTTAATCTACCATGAAACGGATTAAACAGAACAAATTAAACTATTTTGACACCTTTTCATACATTTTGTGGACTTCGCAAAAATTTGGCACAAACTACTTGGCCCCTTTAAAAAAAATGGTGAACTTTTTATTTTTTATTTTTTATTCAATCGAAAGTTTTAGGTAAGAAATATATTTTAAAAAATACAATTGTAATTTTTATTATGAATTAAAAATAGATAATCAAATAAAATATTAATTTACTA
The DNA here is from genome assembly GCA_963667165.1 of Barbarea vulgaris. Classification (NCBI taxonomy): domain Eukaryota; kingdom Viridiplantae; phylum Streptophyta; class Magnoliopsida; order Brassicales; family Brassicaceae; genus Barbarea; species Barbarea vulgaris. The sequence goes on along the minus strand of OY763890.1, from coordinate 27,757,916 downwards.
ATATGTTTTTTATTATAAAAGTATAAATATTTATTAGTAACTAGTAAGAGAGTACAATTTTGGTATTATGAGAATGGTTCCGATCTTAAATTTGGCAATCGCAAATTTTCAAATTACTCTGACTGAATGAGAGGTTTATCACTTCCGATGCCACGACGTCGTTTAGGCTTGATCTACATCTCTGATCTCTAAAGCAGCAAGGTCAGAGAGTTCCATTTCCAGGTCAAAATCACCGGAGAGTGAGAATTAATGGCGGCGATGTTAATCGGAAGAGCTTTTAAATCAGCTAGATACCCTAATTTAATCGTTCGTGCTCGATCCTTGTGTACAACATCTGCGGCTCGTCAACCCGATTCCGATAATCAGTCATCGGAATCTTCTTCATCTTCGTTCACATTCGAGAAAGAAAATGAGAAACCCATCTTCGTTAAAGCTCCAAACGTTCGCCGGAAAAACGAGTCGGAGTCGGTGACGATGCCGACGTCTTTCATGACTGGTTCAATCGTGGGGAAGAGATTCTACAAGAAAGTGACGACGAGAGAAGCTGATGATGGAAATGGATGGACTGTGATGCTCGATTATAGAACCCTAAAAACTCCATCGAAAAGACCTCTCAAGCTTCGTTCTTTGGCACTTGCCAAGGCCATTGCAGTTGAATGGGAGTATCAGGTTTGTTCCAATTCAAATTCGATCTGGTTTACTTCAAAAATGTCTCCTTTAAGACATTTAGCTAGTGATCAGTAATGTGTTTGATTGAATTTAGCTAAAATTCTTGTAATTTGATCTGTTCGTTGATTATTGAACATAAAGCTGAGATTTTGATGTTGTTTGTATCGATGAACATCTAATTTCTTTAGAGTTCTATGATGTGATTAAATAGGTTGAGAATTGAATTAGTGGAAGTGAGATGTGATGTAAAGCACTAAACTTGGCCTTCCCTGCTCAGTTTCTTTTGTGATGCTACTTGTTTTTATACAGTAACTGACTTTGAGTTAAACGCTATGATCCTGTGTAGGAAACAGAAGGGATCAGACCATTCACAATGCCGCTTATGAGACTAGCATGTACTGCCCTTGAAAGAGTTCCTCTTACGCGTTCAAAGATCATCGAACATCTATCGAGAAAGGTACATCAAGATCTTGTCTTTTTCCGAGCACCTGAGGATAATGATCTAACTACTGACGTCCATGGTATGTATACACTTTCTCGTAAGTCTTGCTACCTTCTAGATTTTACACTTACGCCACCTTTTGCAGAGATTCAGGTAGAGAGGATTGATCCTCTACTTAAGTGGGTAGAATCAGAATTTGGGATCAAACCGAAAGTGTACTCTAGCATCTTCGGGGGAAAACAAGACGACAAGCTAGTGAAAGCAGTAGAAGATCTGCTCAAGAAGACAAATGATGGTGAACTCGCAAGCATTGATGCACTCCAAGCATCAGCTCACTCGGTAGTAATCGCTCTTGGCATCTTCTGTGGGAAATTGCAGATCGATGATGCAATCAAATTGATTAGACTTGAAGAAGATTTACAGGTCTTGTTTTGTCACTCACTTGGTAACATCATCTTTTTGACATTCTATGTAAGTAAACTAATCTTTGCTGCATATTTTAATCCAGGTGGACAAATGGGGACTAGTCGAAGGCGGACATGACATTGATATTGCTGATCTCAAAGTTCAGATTGCATCAGCTACAGTGTTTCTTGCCTTATCCCGTGAAATCTGATCATCTGTCTCTTTTGCTCAACATCTTTGTCAGTTATTCCCAAAAAAGAAAAGCTTCTCTTTGAGCTAATCTGCGTGTAGAATAGATAATTTACCTTCCAAGTTACAAGAGGCAAGTGTAAACAATTTTTCTTTTCTGTTCACCAATAAAGCAAAACTCGAAAACCCAATGTTTATATTGAGGCAATGCTGAGGGAGTATAGATGATAAGATGATGTAGTTTTAAACTTCCAGAGTTTTTATTGCTTGTTTATAGGCAATAAATTTCAGAAAGATATACCACAAAGGCACAAAATAATCTAATCTGATATTTGTAACAATACAAGAATGAATCCAAAATCGGAGTTTCTTGTAGATTATTAGCATCAAAAAATCCATCAGCAGATGAGTTACTGATAGGTACTGCGTAATTGATTTGTAGTTTAACCAGATTGCTGAAGCTGCTTGATATGTGTGATCTGTTTCCCTGGGTTCAATCCTTTTGGACAAGCACGAGCACAGTTCAAGATTGTGTGGCATCGATACAGCTTGAACTCATCATTAATGGCTTCAAGTCTTTCCTTAGTGTACTCATCTCGGCTATCGCTTATCCACCTGCATATGTGAAGATTAAACCTTTAACCTAATAACATACTATAAACAATCAGATAATTGAATTTGCGGTTTCCTCCAGAGACATTTGAAGAAGCACAAAGAGTCCTTTGCACCTTCCTTTAGAGGTCTCTCCTCCATTTCAGTAAAACAAAGAGCTAAACTACACTTCAACTAAAGGAACACAAACAAACCTAAATGTCCATAATACAGAGACATTTGGATAAGCACAATGAGTCCCCTTAGCACTCTCCTCTAGAAGTCTCGCCTTCAGTTAAACTACACTACAACTGAAGGAACAAAAACAACGCAAAAATGGTAATATATAATGAACGAATGTAAACTACCACCAATCTATCAACTTTTATTGCTCAAATTGACGAAACTCAAAAGCAAATTCCAGAAGCAGAAATAAACACCTAAAGAAGCACAATAAGTCCTTGCACCTTTGTTCAAAGCTAAACTACAACTAAAGATGCTAAAGCAACCTAAGTGACCATATATAACGTAGTACTACTAATCTTAATTACCAATACAACAAAATCTTCACAACATACTCAACCTCATTGCTTAAATCTACCACATTCTTGATCAGGGGATCATTATGAAAAAGCAAGATTTTGTTTACCTGTTGGCATGAAGCAAAGCAGCTGGACCAAGATAAGACTCAGGGTTCCACCAATAGCTAGGGCAAGAGGTACTACAACAAGCACAGAGAATACATTCATACATACCATCAAGCTTAGCTCTATCTTTCTTACTCTGTAAAATCTCTTTCCCAGGAACAGATGCTGGATTCTTCCTCTTCAACCATGGCTCAATACTCTTATACTGATTATAAAAATTCGTCATATCAACCACCAGATCCTTAATCACAAACATATGCGGCAAAGGCGTGATCGTCGTCTCCGAAGATCCAGATTCAATCTTCGTTAAACAAGCTAGACCATTACATCCATCAATGTTCATAGCGCACGAACCACAAATACCTTCTCGGCAAGAGCGACGGAAAGTGAGAGATGGATCCATCTCGTTCTTAATCTTAATCAAAGCATCTAGAACCATTGGACCACAATCCTTGAGATCGATTTTGTAATCTTGAAGCTCAGGCTTCCCAGGATTATCTGGATTCCATCGATAGATCTGAAACGTCTTCAGATTCGCTCCTCCGCCGCCGTTAGAAGCTTTCGATTGTGCTTCTGATCCTGTTGATGTCCATCGCGCCGGAATCAATCGCGCCGCCGTGGTTAACCGTGACGGTTTGGTTCCAACAACTCTTCCGATCAAACCGAACGCCATAATTTCAGAGAGAGCAAATGAAATGAAACTTATTGAGAAAATGGGTTAAATTATTTTTTAATAGTCTTAAAAAAAATGATTAATTTTTTTAATTACCTGCGAAATTGTGTTTACGTATTTGTTGATGTAAGGCTTAGCTCCGTCTACGTCATCATGACCGTTGATCAAAAGCTAAAACAATCGTGGCCGTTTATGAATACCGGCTTAAGGCTAATCACAGACCATTGGATATGTTCTGAAACGCGCGTGCTGACCTCGACAAGTGTGTAGGGTACAATCCAAAACGTGGCGATATTAAACAAAAGCGGTTATAGAAAAGCGTTCCGTTTCGATACAGAAGACCAACCATTCGTGCCGTTTTTTTTAATGTTTTGTGTTTATCAAGTTTTAATTCGATAAGCTTCACTCAATTATACAAAAACGGTTTAAGAAAAGCGTCCCGTTTTGATACAGAAGACAAAACATTCGTGCCGTTTTTTTAGTGTTTTGTGTTCATCAAGTTTCAACAATAAAAACACGTAAATTAAAAACGTAACCTATATTTAAACTTCAGAAAACGCTGATCTGTTCTCATATTCTAATTCTTTTAACCTAATCAAATTCTTAAGAAAACAAAAAAAAACTAAAACGGAGGACAACAATTTTCTCTTGTTGTTTTGAAGATTATCATCATCTCATGTTCTGTTGCATCTTCTTACACAAATTTTTTGAATGGCATCGGTAAGATCTTTCTCATTTTTTTCACATTTTTTTTTGTTTCTTTCACAATTTTTTATTCTGTGAGATTTCGTTGTAAATTTATTGTTTTTGTGTATTGAAAAATCTGAAAAATTCAGAATAATAATCAACGACAACAACAAGATCGGCCATTACCAAAATTTGGAGAATGGGATGTGAACGATCCTGCATCAGCCGAAGGATTTACGGTTATATTCGCTAAAGCTCGAGACGACAAAAAGACAAATGCAAGTGGTCGTGCCACCTCACAACGCCGTGATAATAACAATAACGCTCAAGACGCACCTACGGTAAAACATTTCTCTTCTTCATATGTCAAAATTTTAAGACTAATTTGTTAAAAACAAAAATATCAGTCTTTATTCGTCATGTTTTTCGAAATATGAGGACTCAAGGTGAAATACTATTTTCTATTGCAGAAGAAACGGTTCTGCTGCTTCTGAGGAACATCATCATCAAGTGAGGAACAATTTGTTAGATTAATCGAAACAGTTTCATCATATATTCACAGAAATCTGTATAAATTTATATCATTACAGAGCTAAACACGACGACGTTTCCATCTAAATTCTGGTGTCACAACATTTACTTACACAATATCAATGTCTCTTAAGCCACTGTTTGGTGAATCTTGATCTGACCCATTACTACTTGTCTTTTTCTTGAACGATTTCTGACTGAAAATCCGAGAAACCGCATTCCCGGGACGTGGAACTGATCGTGAACCGCCTTCAAAGCGGTTATGTTTCTTGTCTAGATCATTTGATAGTTTCTTGACTAGTTCCACAAAATGTCTTCTGAACGTTGGATATCTTGATACTGATTTGGTTAATCCTTGAAGCCTAACCAAAACCAAACGCAAAGATTATCTTAGAATCCGAACTAAAAACCCGTAAAAAGATTGCGAGTTTTTTTTTTTAACCTGCGAGCAAAGGCGTCAAGTTCGGCTTTTCTGAGTTCGGTTAGAGGAGGAGACTCAGATTCAACAATGGAGCTTCTAAGTCTCTCTGAGTCTCCAAACAGTAATACCAACTTTCCAAGATACTCTTCTTCTTCTTCAGATAGGTTTGCTGCATCGATCTGGTCTTTAAGGATCAAAAACGGATTCAGAAACCAATCGAAAAACGCATCTTTTGGACGGTTTTTTGTAGTTATCTCTGTTTCACCATCACCTACACAAAAACAAAAACAAGTTATGAATCCAAAGATGCTTAAAGAAACAGTTTTGTTTGTTTCTTGATTATGTTCATATAGGTACTAGAATATTGCGGTTATGGAATTGGGGAAAAACTGTTGAAACATTGCAACATACCGAGTAATAAACCGGTAGAATTAGATTTGATAGAACGTAAAAGCTCCTGAAGAAGAGAATAAGCAGGTAGGCCAATGCTGATCACTTGACTGCCTTTGCTAGATTTAGCTTCTTCAATGTCTTTTGAATTTATAATCCCTTTTGTTATCATAATCTCTCCGTATCGCCTACATTCAACAAATAGAGCTTCCAAAAGCTGCACAGATGAAAAAAAAAAAACAGGTTTATATTTTAGATACAGAGATAACCAAAGATCCAATAAAAGAAGAGATTGTAAAGAGTACATCAAGCGGCTTCAGGTCGATCATTGGGCCTCTGTTTGATCCTCCTCTTGATGGAGTTGTCTTGAAAGAGTTGGGTCTTGAAAGACCAGAAAATGCCGTACTAGCGCCCTCTTCGTGTTTTCGATACTTTGGCCTGTAAAAACACAAAAACAAAATCCTGTTTTTAGAATACGAAAAACGAGAGATAACGATTTGCTAGATAAGCCATTGGAGACAAACCTGGGAAAGCAAGAACCTTCTGGCATGTCAAGAACATCGTTGCTATACTCATCATAAATAGAAACGGATGCAACAACATAGCAGAGACCGAAGAAGAACGATGACTCCTGTGTTGTGACAAGAAAACCGATTTAGTAATCATCTTAGTAATCATCAACATTTACCACTTTTCTCAAATCTAAAAGTCATTTTAAATAACCTGATATGAGACTACACCACCGTAAGCACCAAGGAAGACACTAGAGACCACAGATCCTAAAACTGCTCCAACAACACCTAAAGGCCAGAGTAGGATCACAAGGCCTGCGATTGGGACACACATTGTTTCCAAGAAAGGTCCTTCACGTCCAATGAGATCGTGAAACAAACGGCGCCAACCTTTGAACAACATGTACGGGCTTTTACATAAGGCTAGAAGTGAAATCACTGGGAAATCAACAAGAATTCCAAGAACCGCAACAATCACAGCGCCTGGAATTTGAAGTAACCTGAGGATATATAAGTACAAACTGTAAGAAACCACTGCTGTATAATCGGTAGACACAATTTACTGAACTTCACAAGAGTTATGTAGACCTTATTTCATAATAATGACGATCTGCACTAGATGTTCTAAGATCATCCATAAGCGAAAAGTAGGAGTGAAAGCAAACATCTTTAAAATCGCAGACAACGGTGAAACTGCCTTGAACAGTGCTCCAAGTTCCATCCTAAACAATTGAGTAATGTGATTGAACTGAATAATAATCTACAATAACATATAGAACGAGAAATGGAGAAAAACTTACATAAAAGCAATGGAAAAGCGGATTAGACTTCCCTTCGCCAACAGCATCGAATGTGGCAAATATTGGAGAAAGAAATCCATATATAGCTCCTCCGAGAATACTTCCTATGATACTAACCACAAGCCAGAGAATGACACCGAGAGGAAGGCATAAACACAGAAAGAACTTCAAGATAGGTCCTAATTGTTTAGCACTGAAATCAAACAACAACACTTTAACATCAAAAGAGATAACAATGGTATTATTGTAGAGGACAGAGATTGTTTCAGCAAGAAAAAGTACCTGACTGTCGAATATAGAGTCCAAATCGCGTGTACCGGTAAAAGGCCTAAGATGATTGCAGAGTTTCCAATAGCCATAATAAGGCATATAAGCGGGCAGAAAATGATACCTAAGCAAACAAATAAGAAGTAAGTAAAGGTTTAAAACGACTCATCCCCACAAAACTAGTGAACAAGAGACTAGTAAAAGAACAACAAGTCACGAATTTGGTGTTTCATCCAGTTAAAATATAACTAACATTATGGTATTGAAGAACACTAAATTGTTCACCAGATGAAAGTAGAAATGAAAATTTCATACATTTTCACTAACTTCGGAAGCACTTGATGGATGAATGACTGAAACAATGAATAACTCTTTGATAAATCCTAAGCCACTGAACTAGTGAGCAAGATTTGTAAAACAGAACAAAGTTCATAACTTTTTGGTATTTGAAGAACCCTAAATTAGGTAAAAATGCTAATTTTCACTAACTGTAGAAGCATTTGATGAATAAATGAAACAATCCTAATGAGCCCTACACAAATTGAGCAGGTAATCTCATGTCAACATCACCTTACCAAGTCAAATCCCAAATGTACCAGACAGAAAAAATAAAGAAAAAAAACCCTAATAAAATCTGTGTGAGAAAGATTGAAAATTGGACTAAAAGAAACGACTTTAGCAATCACTATTTGGTTAAAATATAGTATAAAATACGTTACTCCAACAAAACCCATAATCGAATTGGAGTCTGAAACATGAAAAAAAAATCAGATTAAAACAAAGTAAATTGCATACCTTTAATGACACCCAGAAGAAGTAGTCCAGTGAAATAAGGAAGAAATATTATAAATTGCCACAGAGAAGCCAAGATTCCTGTTGGAGGCTCCATTAGAATTATCTTATCTGTTTCTCTTCAAAACTACCAAGAAAATTCAACACAGACCCATCAGTAAAAATGTTGCATTTATGAATCGATTTCAAACCCTAGAATCTGAAAAATACGAATCAAAAACTAACCCTCAATAGCAAAAAGTAAAGCAGAGGTTTTTGAGATAGAGATTGAACTGTCACAGACACGACAAGAAGCAAGAACAAGTTATCTTCTTTTTCCGAGGATTTCGAAAAATCATTTATTTAAAAATAAATAAATTAAGATTTGAAACAGCAAGACACGAAAGATTCGTTCGAGAGAGAGAAGAAATTGTCACACTGACACATAGGATGATTATACGGTTAAGAAACCGTCCATAAACCCCTACCAAAAAAATCCAGATATTTAAGCAAATAAAAAATAAAAAGACTAGTTTTATTTTTATTAATTTTAAGAAAAAAATAAAATTTGTTGTTACTTGTTAGTTTCTTGTTGATCGGTTTTTTGTGCTGTTTAACGTATTTGGCCAACACGACATTTTCTCGTATTAAGAGAAGCTCACGAGGAAAAGAAATTAAGAGAAAACGACATTAATGTTTAGTGACACACACTAACACTACTCTTAAGCGACATTTTTATTTTATTTTATTTTGTTTTGACGTCGACACTAAGCGACCGTTCAAACTGTAAAGAAGGAATCACATTACATTATCTTATTTTTTTATATTATTATCCGATATAAAGCAGTTTGATATAAAGTAACGAAAAAAGAATTATAAAGACGTTTCTTTTTAATTAAAATAGCAGGAGAAAGAAAGAATTACATGCCCATCTAGGCCCTAGTGTACTGGGCCAAGCCCATAACTGCAAGAGTAAGCCGGGTGCTGTTTTTCTATTGATATTTCTTTTTAAACCAAACCAAACCAAACCAAATTTGAAATCTGATTATGGTTCAACCTTTACAATGTAGTTTTGCGTTTCTCACATTAAAGCTAACTCGACACGAGATATTACTAAAAATAAAATCTTACTTATGCATTGGAAGTCCGGCTTAGTTACAATCTCGTATCGAAGAAAAAAGTCGAAACTAAGGTGAAGTCGATCAAAGTACTCTTCGTAAAAAAAAAAAAAAAAAATTGTCCCTTTATAATCGATTTTTTTTTACCACAACAAAAACGTATCCCACGATCCATTACAAAACATTATATGGTTTTAAATTACACATAGTTCAAGAAGTGTGTATCAACAATTCCAATCAAAATTGATATTTGGAGTTGACCAATAAATACAGAAATCACTGACCACTTATAACTTTATCTAGGTGTATGATTCGTTTCCAATTCAAGTCATGTTTAATTTATTGTACAAGAAAACTTTAAATTAAAAGATACTAATAAAGTACTCTTAGACACCTTTAGAGTTTTTTTTTTTTTTATCATCAAGAGATTCATTCATTTCAAAAGAAGGAAGACCTTCACGGTAAAACAAAAGTTTGAAATAGAAATACTGACCATAAACTCAAAAGAAAAAAACGCTTAGAAAAGATCACAGACGACTTTCTTCTGCGAGGCAAAAATGTAACCAAGCCGGACCACCTATAGATAGATAGGATCTCAAACGACCATCTCGCGTAACACTGGAAGCAGTATCCCGTGCCAATAAGTTTGCTTTGTAATGAGATACTCGTAACCTAAGAACTTGAAACCTCCATGTAAAACACAAAATACGAGCAATGATAGATCGAAATCTGGGTCATTTCTGGCCATGTTTCAGAAACCTCCGTGTAAGACACCTTTAGAGTTTAGAGTATGTTTTTATCCCCGTCATATGATTTAGATTTTACGTTATGTTTATAGAATAGTAATATTTGATTCTAGAAAATCGCATCAAATATATTGACATGCGTAGTGTATCTCTTGTCATGTATTTCTGTTGACTTTTTAGATTTAATTTCTCTTTGCTGCTTTCGTGAGGTTAAATTTCAAGTCCCCTGACAGTTAGTTAGTTATGTTTACGTTAAATATTCCGAAGTTTTATAAATTAAAGCATTGAATCCGTTTCTTAAGAATATTCTATGAATTTGATAAGTAACGTTGGAAAATTTTGGCGGATAATATAGTCGGGCATTTTCGAAAAATATTAATATCTTTTAAGAAAAATATTTAAACTTAAAATACTTTGATATTAAACTAAATTTAAAATTAAGAAATGGAGTATAAATAAAAGATTTGTCAATACTAAGCTCACACATTCTACACGAGTTTAACTGATTCCACGAACACTAAACAAGAAGGAATACGATGTCATCATGGAAGCTTGAAAATAGATAAAGTCTTGAATAAGTTTATGAGAAGTGATCTTTATGGATCTACGAAACTCAAAGTTGAAGGTTCTTATTTAATTTAGGTCATGGAAAGCATCATTAGACATCAGATAAATATATTGATTTTTTGAGATAGATCTAACTATTGAGCAGTCATTCTTATTACTTCTAGATTATTTCTCATCGCTACAATCAAATATACATATATATATATGTTTCATATTTTATTTTATTTTTAATTTCGAAATGCTAGAACAGATGAGTTTACTTCTCTTATGTGTGTACATGTACCCTAAACTGACTTACTCCATAAATTTATTATATCTTCTATTTAACTAAAAAATATTAAATACAATAAATATATCCAAAACAAGAAAAATATAATTATAACTTCTTTAATGGATGGAAGTTTCATTAATTTATTCAATGGTTGACAAAAGATTTATTAAATTCTTCATATTTTCAACCTTGTCCTCCTTATTATTTGTCATTCCAACCTTAATTCCTTTACCAATTTTAATTTTGACTCCTTAACATTTATTTTTAGATCCGTCCCTGAATACAGTTAACATGACATCTCGTATAATTCAAATAGATTTCCCTTACACTTGAAGGATTTTAGTTTTGTACACTGCAATGATTTAAACAAAAGAAAATCGTTTTTGTTTGAAATTTATAGAGATTTCAAATAAATATAATAAAAAAAAACAAAAATGTAATCTTTATGTCTTTTTCGACCCACGTGGGTTGATACCCTAAAGGATAACAAAACCGGCCTTCTCCATAATAAAGTAAGGCTCAAGGGACATCTTTAGAGGCAAATACATGAATATAAAAGATTTTATTCACCTAACGAACACATACCTTATTAACTAACACAAAAATCCACACGCTTACTGTGACATGACACAAATTATATATAGGTCCAGAAAGTGTATGCAAAGTTGTTAATATTACGTTTTTTCACTTTAACAATCGAAGAATATTCAGAACCATTTAAAAACTGTTTTTAAGCACAATTAGCTAGGTTTGACCGATCTGGTTTTTGTTCCTTTTGGGTTCAGATTTTTCAGTCTATATAATATTAAACCAAATATCAATATATTGAGGTATATATCATGAATCGAAACTTATAGAAAACCCCCAATGTTTAGAAAAAAATTATTCAAATGAAGTACATCAGATATTGCAAGTTGTACAGACCATCACAGCTGAAAAAGAGAGTTTGTTTGGTAGTCATCATTTGTCTTAGACAATTAGATTCTATTGTGGACACTAGAGTTTTTTTTTTGACAATAATTATGTAAGAAGAGACTAAAAAACCAATCATAAAGATATTTGACTCCTGAATTTAAACAAAACCATGTTAAAAATGGACAAGGAGAGGAAGTCAGATAATGGTAATAAAATTCCGAGAAAGAAGATAATCTTCAGGCCTTTTCAAAAAGTAGTTGACTGTTGGTAATTTCTTATCCTTTACAAATGGAAAATTGCATGACATATATATTCTAAAATAACTGTAATTAATTTAGTGACACTAAATTAAATCATTGATCTTCGGGTTGTGCAAAAAGATGAAAATACTCTAGAACTTATTAAGTAATCTCTCAAAATGGAAGTGAGTCTTTTTTTTTTTTTGATAAAGGAAATGGAAGTGAGTCAAGTCTTCCCTTTCATATATTTTGAATTGAACTATGGGACAATATTCAATTTTCATTACAAGATCACCAAGCTTTTTCGTCACTAATTTACTACACACTTGGTAAATTGAAGAAAAGAGCATTTGTATTAAGTTGTATGGCATTCTATATTAGAAAATAGAATTATGCTTTCGAGTGTTGAAGAATTCTGTTTAAAAAAATAGAATGTCAAGCAATACAATAAAATATACTTCGTTTTTAATATATTGGATATCACTTGTTATACATTGAAGTGTATAAATGCTATAAATTATTTTTGTCAAAAGAAGTTTAAACCATAAATAAATAAGATACAATTCGTTTTCTCGATCATATGAGAAGAGAGATCATGTACCCGAAGTAAGGTCGAAGAGACTCTAATGTAAAATGAAGAAAATAAATTGGTAGAAATGAGATATGAGAGAAAAATGAAGAAAATATACCCTATCATATTGTCAAAAAAATGATAAAACCAAAAAAAGGGAGAGATCATGAGAGAAAAATGAAGAAAATATATTTTGATTTTTAAAGAATATATATATATATATATATATTTGTCAGCAAAGAAAAATATTTTTATAACTCATTTTTAGAAAATTAAAGAACTAAAATGATTATACACTCTAGCTAGTTCCCTTTATTTATTTACCTTTATTACATATGATAATTTTGTTTAATAATAATGTGTTTGACAATTTTTTTTTTTTTAATTAATTAATATGTGTACCAAACCTTATTTTCTATAAATATAAGCCAGCACATATCTGTTCGTCCTACAAGCAAAAGAAAGAAAGAGAGAGAATGGGAAAGTTAATGGCAAAGAGGTTTTGCATTGGGTTTGGATGTGGAAGAATTGGGACGGGCAATAACAACAACAAAAGATCCTCATCATCATCAGCAGCATTATCATCATCATCATCATCATCATCATCATTATCATCAGCATCGTCATGTAACAAAAAAAACATAAAATGGGAGATGAGGCCTGGAGGAATGCTGGTTCAGAAGAGATCAGAAGATTCCAACGCAGAAGATTTAATCAGCCTTAGAGTCTCCACTGTTTCTCAGCTTTCATATGAAATCTCCATTGATGCCAACTCCACTTTCGGTAATTACGTATATATCTTAAGATTTTATGAAGCATATACATTTACACAGTTGATTTTTTTTTCTCTTTTTTTTTTTTTGTATAATTGGTGTATATATATGACTTATATATGAGTATGCTTATTTAATTAATTAGAATGGTTTAAAATATATATATATAAATATAGTTAAAACAAGCTTACAAAAGCTAATTAAGTACTTATATAGTCAACATTATATATTCCCCGGTAAAGCTGGTTTTAATATTTTGATATATAAATTATCCTTAATTATATTATCACCGGTCAAAAAGTGCCAGTATATAATATTACATCAACAAGATTTATGCACGTAACTATAAAGAATGATTATATAGATATACAGTGGTCACTAATTATAAATTATGAGAACTCATTCTTTAGTTAAGGTTGTTAATCAACTGCAGTGGTATCATTAGTTTTGACAAAACAAAAAATGCATATATATCATTAATATGTTAAAAGGCTTTAACCTCTACAAATTAATTATCATTTGAAAATAAATATGCAGTCCAACTTGGAATGATAGTTCATTCTCTAAATAGTTTTACAAAAAAAATGTAAAGCTAGGCAAGTGAATATATTATAACTTTAATTTAAACATGTATCACTCTTCAAACAAAAATGTATGGTCCTGTTTCTTTGGTCAACTAGTGAATATATTTTTTCTCCGGATTGGCATAAATAATAACGGGATTGATATTTAATCTAGTTCAGTAGGTTAATTACAAGACACCTAACTATATTAATCAACCTACTCTTGTCCTAAAATAAGTAGGTTGGACC